>CM042152.1:49602517-49650017 GCA_023376005.1 Doryteuthis pealeii
TCATCCACCAGGATTCCGTCCTGCAGCTTGACAGGTCGCCACCCACGACTAACTGATGGCCCGATTAAGGGGAGGGGCTTACCTTTGCAGACGGTATATTCTAAAGGCCTAGCCCTGTCGGGCTGTGTTAAAAAGGGAAGAAATCAATGTCTGTCCAAATTAATGATAGTCTTGGATTACCTCCCTTGTCTTCTAATGCAGCCCTCAGCAAGCTCATGTGCGGCCCGAATACAGACTGCACACTCGTTTATTTTCATTAGAGCGATGCATTGTTAAGAAACATGGTATGTTATCAACACATTGTCCCTTGCCCTTCTTTTGAGTTGCGGAAGGAGGAGGCTAACTCAGTCAATGAAAGGAAGTGAGACTTACCTCTTGTCTTCCCCTGCTTTGAATCAACACATAGTTGAAAGTGACATGGCATTGGCAGAAAAAAGGAACCACTTCCTACCACCAATAAGATTCCTCGATTATTCGAACTCAGTATTTGACTGGAACAGACGCTACGACTGGACAGAAAGAAATTTCCTCTCCACAAAGTAGCTATACTATATTTAACACATAAACTACGATGGAAATAAAATGAGAAAGATATGGTATATACAAGGTGTGACATAAACGTATCTAGATTTTTTGTACTTTTTGTCACACCTTTTATTCTGAAAAAAAAAATAACGTTCCATTCATTCTTCATTTCTATCTTGGTAAATACAGCTTTAAACTTAGTACTTTTTTGACACACCGTGTATTCTGAAAAAAATTAATGAATGGATTTTTTTTTCAGAATACAAGGTGTGTAAAAAAGTACAAAAAATCTTGATACTTTTTTGACACACCTTGTAATTTTGTTTTTGCGCCGGGGTTCCTTGAGATATGTAATTTATTTTAAGGGTTACGCGAGGGTAAAAAGGTTGAGAAACACTGGTCTAATGTTTTTAAAATCTTATTTTGAAATTGAGTCTTCCTTTTGTTAACGGCCCACATTTTATTTATGTATAATAAAGTCTGAAATCTAAAACTACCTTTGCTTTGTTTTTCTTTTTTCTTCCTTAATTCCTTTTCAGCCTGAAGAATGAAAACCAAGTACTTCTGGGGTTTAAGAAAAGAAATTAGGACAATCAATGAACACGCACCAACGAACTTAAACACACATAAAACAACAACTGACTTCTATACACATATAAAGGGCAGTTGTTAGAGTCGTAGGAAATGACCAGACGTTGATTCACAACACGGCGTCGAAACCAGTGAACTTCATGCAAACAAGGAACACATTAAATCAACACTGAAATTTTCAGATCTAAAGATGTTAAATTACAAACTGTTCCGACCAGACATTTGTTTGGAATTCAAACGGAACTAATTTTGACAAAGCCGGTCCGATTGGAAGTCTTTACTTCATTGTCACCACGCCCGCGCAACAAAACTCCGTCCGCTCTCCGCACCACCCCACAACCCCCGTCAACGTCTCTGCACATGCGCCAAGCAGGAAAGGCGCTACTTGGTCAGTTGCCTTCGTTCACTTTATTTGTCATGCCTGTCGCGAGAGAGAGAGAGAGAGAGAGAGAGAGAGAGAGAGAGAGAGAAAGAAAGAGAGAGAGATAGAGAGAGAAAGAGAGAGAGAGAGAGAGAGAGAGGTCAAAAATAGTGGGTGACTAGCGGCAGTGACGCAACTAATTAGTCATTATAATCACAAGATGTTTGCATTTGTTTACATAAGTCACGTTCTGTTCTGTATCCTGCACCATCCCCCGAGAAGGAGAGCAAAGAGGGTGTGGTGTGGAATTAGATCTACGGGAAATAGCCACTTGTACTTAGGACACTTTTACAGATAACACGCTCCCTCTCTCTCTCTCTCATATATATATATATATATATATATATATATATATATAACTGTCTCTAACGGCCTCTGCGTTCCTAACGATTTAAAAAAAAAATTTTTTCGAACATTTGAAATTCTGTTCTTGTCTCCAACTCAAAAAATAAAAAAATCACTCTGATGAAGGTCGTCAAAATCTCTCTGTGTACGGAACATTTTATACATTTTTCCTATTATTATTATCATCATCATTTCAACTCCCTCTGATTATTTTAATAATAATAATAACATAAATCCGTATACATTTTGATAAACAGACCGAAACACATGTGTAAGTGATATCGATTAAAAGTGATATCGTTAAAATTCATTTTTTATCCATCTACATTTCTTTTCTTTACTCATTTTTCCCTCATATATATATATATATATATATATATATATATATATATATATATATATATATATATGATAAGGCCGGTTTAGCTCAGTCACTAGAACGTCCACCGGGCACCACAAGGTTACTGGTCCGGTTTTTTCCGTTTTTATTATAAAGAAAGAAAGGAAAGTAAAAGGACATGCTACACTAAAAATATAATGAGAAAGAATGAAAGAAAGAAACCAGGGGAAAGATAGAGAGGTGTGAGCATGCGGAAGCGATAACACTATTCTGTTTCAAAATAATGAAGAGAAAAAAGGAAAAAAAAGGGTGACAGAGAGAGTTAAATCAAGATTATTATACTTTGCATATGTTGAAGTATTTGGCAATAGCTCTAACGTAAACATATAAAAAGTAATAATTAAATTATCATACTGAGGTTTATACACAGGTCTCGCTAGTACCTAATAATATCTGTTTATATTGTATTGTATATTGTGGTGTAATGGTTAAAGTCATGGGAAATGGACTCGTCGCCCTGAGTTCAAATCATGGATGTGATAATTGTATTTCACTTAGCGCTAATACCCTTGGGAAAGGTATGGATACTACTTTCCCTCCAGTCATGGATAAATAGTAGGACAGACTGGGCTCTTTAACCTTGGTTAGTCAATCGGTCTAAGAGAAGGAAAACTTAAGAAATTTACATTGTGTCACATCCTGCTCGTGCGAGGGGTTGGTAAATATATATATTGTATAATTTTCTTCAAAAAATAATGAAATCCGCTAATAATCTCGTAATGTAATCCGTAGCCTTCACGAGTTCGAGAAGAAAAACCCGAAGAAGGCCGGAGGGCACATCGGCTGAAATGTTGTGTATATAACGATAAAGATGAGGAAAACAGTCTGAGAAATCCAAATTATACTCGCAGTTTTGTTTTTAGAAAAAAATCCTTCGAGGTGCCTTATTTATGAGTTGTACCGTATGCACATAGGTTTGAGATCTTCTGCGAATTATATACACGGGTGCGCACATGCACACACCCTTTGGGCACGTATAGGTGTAGAATTTCATTCGACACACTTAAATGATTTGTGGTATTTGCAATCTAAGAACCATACATGCGAACACGAAACCCGAAAGAAGCGCGCGCGCACACACACACACAACACACACACACACACACACACACACACACACACACACACATATCTATTTGAGTTTATATTCAACTGTCAATACGCTGAAGGTGCGTTGAGCGGTGATCAGAGTCAGAAAAGACGATCGTGCAGTGAAGCGTTGCATCACTTTAGTGCCAAGCGTTTTAGTCGTGTAAGAATGGCTGGCCAGAAACGCAGATGGGGTCTGGCAGGAGATGAAGTCAGGAGAACGACCATTTTGGAGAAGCTTCCAACAAGGTTTGGCAATCAGCAGACTTATTCGGCACCCGGTTATAAATAACAGGGCTACGGACATATGCAGCAACATACGAGAAGCATTGTTCGAAGATATTTCTCCGCAGGCGAATTACAAATCTATTTAGTTGTAGAATTATAAGCACAGATATACGTTTATATCTGTATATAAGTGTGTGTGTGTATGTATATATGCATATATGTGTTTGTATTAAAGTTGAGGAGTTCTTTTAGACATTTGAGATAATCTTACATAATAATGATCGTAGTGTATATATATATATATATATATATATATATATATATATATATATATATATATATATACATATATTTGTGTGTGTGTGTTTGTGTGTGTGTGATTTGTCCGATAAGAAACAGCTAATGCTTCGAAAAATGCGTTAACAAAAAGCCATTGGATGTATAGATAGAGTTTGCTCTGACCTCAAAAATTTATACTTCTGTTCAAAAATATAGAATGTGAATCCATTCTACAGTTTTATCAAAATATCATATATATTTTACTCTCTAAATAATGATAATAATCTGAAATAAAGAAACTAAAGTATAAATAATATTAATTACAAAAGAAAAAAAAATCTAAATTTTAACGGACGCTTCTCGGACCCCGGGAATGATGCTCGCACCCCCCAGGTTAGGAACCCCTTCTCTAAAGTAATTTAAGTATTCGAACCTACGACTTGGAGGTAAAAGGGTGAGTGACATATGCACGATTCCAGGAGTCTGTTGTTCGAAATTTACTATGAAATACAAACTTCGGAAAAAGCGCGCAGATACTACACTGATCCTATGCATAAATCCATAGGTGTGAGAGACACATGCAAAGACTATGTCAGATTACTTCACACACCCACACACGTGTTTGCGTGCGTGCATGTGTGTGTGATGACTATCAAATCTGGACAGATGGTAGCTGGCTTCACCATCTAAATTACAACTCAAACATCCAAATTAGTAACTAATTAAACTTGTGAAAAATATACAAGATGCGTAAGAAGATAAGACAATAAGACATCTGTATATAATTGGATTATAGTGACTTACACTAGTACGACACTTATGTCACTCTGTGTCTACATAACTACAGACATGTGACAAGGTGATAGAGATAACTGGTGACGATAGAAACTGAAGCTTTTATTTCAGAGCTTTTTCTCTTAGAATTTTCTTGTCAAAGGATGCTTACAAGTAAACAGATGTTTGAGGCCGGAGATTTCTTCAACAGTTTTGATTTTAGAGTTGACCCTCGGAGAAGGGTTGTCTTTACAGTTTGCCCAGTGGACCGAAGCCCCTATATATATATATATATATATATATATATATATAGGGTCATCCACAGACACGTGTTTCGACTTATCAAGTCTCCTCAGTGTGGCTAGACATTTTGTAAGCTACCTACAGCCGGAATTGAAATCCGATCGGTTGGGTGTCAGTCCGGCACCGTAACTATTAGGCTGTCTTCACTTACAGAATGGGAAGGGGATTTTAACTGTTTTAATACACACATCGCTTTGCGTGTAAAGGCCGTCACAAAGTGCTCCATTCCTTAGAAGAGCGTTGCGTTTACGCTTGAGTTGGCGGCCGTCAGCAAGATCCCCCCCAGAGTGCTCAACCCTAGGGGATGGGGAGCATATATATATATATATATATATATATATATATATATATATATATATCGTAGCAAATGGACTCGTCGACCCGAGTTCAGTTCCTCGACGAAGCTGCTTGCATTTCACATGGCGCTAATATCCTTGGGAAAGGTATGAATCCAATTCTCCCTCCAGCTATGGACGAATAGCAAGGCAGACTGGGATCTTTAACCATGGCTAGGTAACCAGTCTAGAAGAAGGAAAGCTCTGAATTCAAAGCTGTTAAATCCCGCTTAATAAATTGACAATGTGTCACATGCGGAGGGGTTGATATATATATATATATATATATATATATATATATATATATATATTGTCGGTGTGGCCTAAAGTCGGTATCAGCCAGTCAGTGAGCGAGTCTATCCCCTTTTCAATAGCGCTAGACCAAGAAGATTGTTTTTAGCATCTGAGGTGGAGCGCCACACCAATCATCAGCTCCTTACCTTACCGCACAGATCCCTGTGCTACTCATACGCTGAGTTGGCGAGGACCGGTATCGAACTAGGAACCTTGTGGTTTCTAGCCAAACGCTCTACTACGAAAGTTGCATGTAAGACTACAAACTCTTACCATAAAAGAAGTCGACACCATATCAAACCACACGGAAATATTACATTTTATTTGGCATAATCTTGCTTTCTCATTATTCATCAACCCCCACGCTAAAAATATTAAAATATAAGGAAAAATTAATAATTAATTCCTCGTTAACTTTTTTAGCCTGCTTTTTCAGCTTAAAAACACAGAGAGAAAAAATATCTTCCACATTTGAAATTATTTATAAACACCTGCGATTTCAATGGTCAATTCGTTAAGGTGAATTTCAGCACTTATTCAAAGGTAAACCTCAATCCCAAGGGTATTCTTAAATCTCATAGTCTTGAAATGCAAAAAGTCATGAAATACACTTCTGATAATGATATAAGAACAAAACTGCAAGAAATTAATATTTTTAACATTTGTGTGTCTACATTCTTGTTAATATACTATATATATAAATATATTGAAGAATTGTGTGTATATTTGGTTTGTAGATTGATTTTGGAGGCTTAACACAATGTGAAGGAAGAAATGGTAACGAGTATGTTGTTTATTTACTTTTATACACTATATATATATATATATATATATATATATATATATATATATATATATACCGCATAACTATAAACATAAACCACTAACAATGATAGAAATTGTGTAAAGGTCTCTACCACATGGAGAGTTCTCGACAACCCCCCCCCCACACACACAATGTCTCTCTCTTTCTTTCTGTTTGTGCCTCTCTCTTTCTCTAAAACATACGCGCACACACCCGATGGATATATGTATATTTTCTGTATATGTATATATGTGTGCGATTTAATAAAACTAACCGTACGTATATATATATATATATATATATATATATATATATATATATATATATATATATATATATATATATATCGCATTTGAAGCGATCCTTTTTTTAAAGTCAACTCAAAACATAAACCAATAATAATAATGATAGAAATCGTGTAAACGCCTCCCCTCAAAGAAAGTTCACGCCAACACACACACACACAGACACACACACTCACACACTCTCTCTCTCCTCTCTCTCTCTCTCTCTCTCTCTCTCTCTCTCTCTCTGTTTTTCTCTAAGACACACACGAGGTATATGGGTTTTTACTGTATATGTATTTGGGTGTGCGAGTTAATAACACCAACCCTACGTATATATATATATATATATATATATATATATATATATATATATATATATATATATATATCACCTGTATTTCTGTATGTGCACCTCTCTGTTTTTTAACATATAAGTTTCTTAATATATAGTAAGCGACCAAGCTCGCATAAAAGAAGAGTAAGTAATTGATTCGACTTGCGCTCCTCCGTTTCTGCCTGAAAACCTATGTAATGTCGACATGTGGTTAATATATCCGATACCACGCGATCTCCTGTTGAAAAAAGAAATACCTACTTCTCCATAAAGAAGCCATCATGAAAATAACAGTAAGTAAAACCATAAAAGTATTCTCGATCTAATTTAAGCAGAGACTTGTAAACAGGGAGGCGTATTGAAAAGTCGATGGTCAAAACAAGATTCACAGAATTGACGTACTTTTTTTTTAATACTTTTTGTCTTTGCGAACCGAAACTTTGTAGTTCCTTAGTTCTTTTTTTATTCCAACTCTCGCTATTGAAAACTTTTTCGTACAACTTAAAAGTTTATATTCATTGTAAAGTGTGATAAAAACACAAAGCAGTGTGATCTCTAAATTTCAACACCCTCGAGTAGTGATATCTCAACCACAGAAAGCGATGGTAATACACGTATAGAGAAAGTTGGAGGTACGTGATATAATGCTTAGTCATAAGATATGGACTCGTGGACCAGTGTTCAACTCTCGCTATAGAAATGTTTTTCGTACAACTTAAAAGAAGTTTATATTTATTATAAAGTGTGATAAAAAAGACGATCCAGTGTAATCTCTAAATTGAAACAGCCCCTAGGTAGTAATATCTCGTCCACAGAAAGGGATGCAAATGCACGTATAGGAAAGGTTAGAGGGACAAGGTGTAACGGTTAGAATCGTAGGAAATGGACTCGTGGACCAGAATTCAAATCTCACTATTGAAATCTTTTTCGTACAACTTAAAAGAATTTTACATTCATAATAAAATGTGATGAAAAAAAACAAACTATCCAGTGTAGTCTCTAAATTTCAACAGCTCTTAGGCAGTAATATCTCATCTACAGAAAGCGATGTTAATACACGTATATGGAAGATTGTAGGTGCGTTGTGTAATGGTTAGAGTCGTAGAAAATCGACTTGTCGAACCGAGCTCAAATCTTCGATGAAACTGTTTGCATTTCACATACCGCTAATACCCTTGGGAAAGTATGAATCACACTACTTGCCCTCTAGCTAGGGGTAAATAGAAGGGCAGACTGGGCTTTTAAACTTGGTTAGATAACCAGTTTAGGAGAAAAGAAAATCTGAATTCAAACCTGTTAAACTTTGCTTAAGAAATTGACCTTGTGTTACATCCTGCTCTTGCGGAGAAGTTTATATATATATATATATATATATATATATATATATATATATATATATATATAGAAAGGCATGGTTTTCAGTCATATGGATATCCGATGTCACGAACAATTTTTCTAAGCCGTTGTTGAATCAGTGATACTATATGCCTGCACTACTTAGACCCTAACAAAGCATCTAGAGGATGAGCTATATGGGCACTGCACAAGAATTTAAACAAATCGTAGTAAAAAAAAAAACACCCTACAAAAACCAGCTATATCCATAAAATATCAGAGTGAACACGACATGCTGTGCACTGCTAGAGGAGCGGAACGAAATCATAAGTGACGTTCTCCTAGTTTGGGCCGCCCAGCAAATACCTATTTTTACCAACCTAATGAGACGAACGAATCCAACCAACCAACCAACCAACCAGCCAACAGATGTAGAGTGTTTTCGACTCTATACCCCCGAGCACACGGGGCACATTTATATTTCAACATTTGGAACTACTGAAAGCATCGAGCTGACAGTGGAATTGTTTATTTGTTTGATTTGTTTTAAGGCATATCAACATCAGTGGGTCATTTAATGCCGATTAAGTTTTAAGTTTTAATGCCGATACAATTTTTTTATAAGTACATTTTTCTAATTAACCCATAGATGGGACCCTAACAGGTACTACCACTCCGGGTCTGAGTAGACCAAGGAGCAATGAAGGAGTGCTCCACATTGCCCAAACCACCAAAACTGAAACCTCACTATCAGAGTTTAACGTAATTCCCTCAGCCATCGCCCTCTAGCACCCATATGAGGTTTGTGGCTTGCCATAAGAGCAATAGGGTTGGGGCAATAATATAAGTGCTAGGTCTTGACTTGACCAGCCGATTGATCGGAGAGGGCCTCTCCGACCGCCTGTCTAGTCTAAGTAAGTATCTAAGTGGAGTGTTGCAGGTCATGGACTGCTCACCCACCAAGACTCCGTTCTTAAGCATCACGGGTCGCCAACACGTGGTCCCATTTGGGGATTCTTACCCTTCTGCAGAGGTGCAGTCGGTGCATTCTAACGTCTCAGCCGACAGGGCGACTGAGAGTGGGAGGGTTGCCGAATAAAAAAAAATGTACTAAACTTGCAACAGTAGAATTAATGTTTTTTGAGACGTCATGTCGGTCGAATGTAGATAGTCACTTACTAACCTTTGCTTATTTTAATACAAAGCCAAAAAGTTTAGGACACCCAGTGAAAACTGAACTCACTAACAATGATATATTAATCTGGATCTCTAACCATTTAGACCAAGCGGGGCGTCCACGTCGTGGGTCGGCAGAAACAAGTTTATTAATACAACGATAACTCGTATATAGCAAAGTATTATTTTTAAACTGAGATTTCAGTTGCTTGGACGATTGGGTCAGTTTAGAAAAAAGACCTAATCGATACGATTACTAAAGAATATGATCAGGACTTACGGTGAAATAATCAGGAAATGGACTTGATGGTACATTGAAGAAGAAGAAGAAGAAGAAGAAGAAGAAGAAGAAGAAGAAGAAGAAGAAGAAGAAGAAACAGGGTGAATTATTGATCTGAAGCTCACAAAACAAATATGTTATTGGCAGGGTTCATGTTCTTGAAGGCAAAAGTAGAGTGAGGCAGTCTCGAATATACAATGTATGTCAGAAAAGTTCCAGGACTGGTGTCACAAGAAATGTATTTTCAAACCAAAACTACAAACTACAAGTTTTCCCCTTCAAAGCAATCCCCTTTGAGTCTAATGCTCTTTCCCGCCCTTCTCTACCACGCCTGCATGCACTCCTGTAATGATTCTTCCGGGATTCTCCGTAGCTCTGTCGTCACGGCCTTTTCGATGTCGTGCACATCCTAAAAACGGGTTCCCTTGATGACCCCCTTGAGCTTGCCGAAGAGGAAAAAATCACATGGAGCCAGGTTGGGCGAGTAGGGAGGTTGTTCCAGCACAGTGATGTTCTTCTGGGCCAGCAACTCTCGGATACTCAGGGCAGTGAGGGCAGGGGAGTTGTCATGGTGAAGCACCCAGGAGTTGTCCTGCCAGATCTCTCACCTCTTCTCGCGCACTGAACGAAGCAAACACCGCAGTATCTCTTTGTCAACATGCTGGTTGATCGCCTGGCCCTTTGGCAAGAACTCGCAGCGGACGATGCTCCGTACATCAAAGAATACGATCAACTTGGAACTTTTCTGACATACCTCGTATATAATGGTACCTTAACTTACGCGTTTAATTCGTTCCACTCATAATTCAATTTCCTCGTATATCAAATCAAGTTTTTCCTTTGAAAGGAACTGAAATGCCATTAATCCGTTCAAGTCCCCCTCCAAAACACCCTAATTGTTTTTTAATGAGAAAATTAACACTGTATTGTTTTAAATACATGATAAATATAATATAAGGAATTATGTGATGCAATATGTTTTAATGTTCATTCTCTTCGGCGGAATAAATCTATCTATCTATCTATCTATCTATCTATCTATCTATATATATATATAATCATTTTCTGCTTCTCTCTCGATGAGTCCGGATTAAAAACAAGCTCTGATGATGATTTTTATAAATCGAAATATTGTTCAATATTAGCTATGAATATGATATAAAATATCTTCATTTTAACAATTTAGTGTTTTCATATCCTTATATCTATCTATCTATCTATCTATCAATATATATATATATATTATTTATAAAAGTGGGAGAAGTAGCCTAATGTCGTTATCGGGCGGACGGGGAGGCATTCTACCTTCTTTTCACTAGCGCTATATCGAGAAGATAGTTTTGTGTCTGGTGTGGGGCGACACACCAACCATTAACTTCCCTCTATACCACACAAATACGAGCTGTGCTACTTATATGTAAGTAAAGTAAGTTTGTGTAGTGGCATATTGCCGGACATCGAGTGAGTCTATCCTCTTTTCGCAAGCGCTAAACCAAGGACGTTGTTTTTTGCTGAACTGGAACGCTACACTTACTGTCAGCTCCCAGATGCCCTACCGACTGGGCTAGACCGACCCATAAGTAAAACATAAATTAGGCAGAGGAC
Organism: Doryteuthis pealeii; assembly: GCA_023376005.1. Lineage (NCBI taxonomy): Eukaryota > Metazoa > Mollusca > Cephalopoda > Myopsida > Loliginidae > Doryteuthis > Doryteuthis pealeii. The sequence goes on from CM042152.1 coordinate 49,613,924, forward strand.
CATACTGTCGGTATCAGGCGGACAGGAAGTGATTTTACCCTCTATTCACAAGCGCTAGATCAGGAAGATTGTTTTGCGTCTGATGTGGAGCGCCACACCTACCATAAAAAATCCCCACTTTAACACACAGATACAAGCTGTGCTTAAGTAAGTTGGCGGAGTGGCCTATTGTCGGTCTCTGCCGGACAGCGAGGGAGTCTAACCACTTTTTGCTAGCGCTATACCAGGGGGATTGTTTTATTTTCTGAATTGGAGCGCCACACCAACCATCAGCTCTGCACTTTACCGCAGAGATCGGATTAACAAATTGTGCTTCTCTCTGGCTGAGTTGGCGGGGACCGGTATCGAAACAGGAACCTTGTGGTTCCTAGGCGTGTTCTCTACCGATTAAGCTAAACCGGTCACGTGTGTGTGTGTGTGTGTGTGTGTGTGTGTGTGTGTGTGTGAGTGTGTGTGATGGATGTCTGGTGATAAGAAAAAACGTTCCTTTTAGTTTTGCCTGATTACTGGTGTCCCTGACTACCCACGGTTTTGTTTACCATATTAAACTGACCATCGCTTTTTCGACCTCACATTCCCGACTGATGAGAGCGCCACTTTCCTCCTGGGCACCCCATAAATACTAGCCATTTATTCATGCTCGACTTTTACTGTGTTTAATTGGTGGGTCTCACAGCGGGAATGCTGGGGGAACAGACAGTCGAAAATAGAAAGGAAAACAGCAGATTTTTTTCCGCTTTGTTCGGCCAACTAACGTCTGTGTGCTTAAGATGAATACAGTGGGTGATATATATATATATATATATATATATATATTATATATATATATATATATATGAGAGAGAGAGAGAGAGAGTGAGAGAGAGTGAGAGACATAACGAGTGAGAGACAAAACGAGAGAGAGAGAGAGAGAGAGGGGGGACCGAGAGAAATGTAGAGAAGAAACATGTGGAGAGAGAAGTGGGCAGAGAGAGAAAGTGATATATATATACTAGAGAGAGAGACAGAGACAGATATATATATATATATATATATATATATATAATATAGAGAGAGAGAGAGAGAGAGAGAGAGATGTAGGTAGACGCAGTTGGATATATATATATATATATATATATATATATATATATATAGAGAGAGAGAGAGAGAGAGAGAGAGAGAGTGAGAGAAAGATGTAGGTAGACACAGTTGGATATATATATATATATATATATATATATATATATATATAGAGAGAGAGAGAGAGAGAGAGAGAGAGAGAAGCAGGGAAAGAAATAGAGAAAGTGACAAAAACATACAGAAATTGGGTGAGAAACAAGTGCCGAGATAGGGAGAGGGGAAGAGAGAGAGAGAGAGAGAGAGAGAGAGAAAAGAGAGAAAAGGAGTAAGAGAGCCAGAGATAGACAAACATATATCAAGAAAAGTATATGAAAAAAACAAACAGGTGCAAAGATAGATAGACAGACACAGACCGAGACAGACAGACAGACAAACAGAGAGATAAATACAGAAAGAAACAGGTGCACATGAAAAGATGCATTGAGACTGCGCAGATACTACATTGGGATCCAAAACAGAATTATAGTTGAGCATCATCCTGATTCCAAGCAGAGGGAACAGATTCTCTGATCCTCAGGATAAATATGCATGCTATTTTTACGGGCACTCTGCTAATATATTGAATAAAATTGATATGCCTTCAAGCCAACCAGAATAGAATGTTATTGTATTACCTTTATACTTGGTCAATACTTTTCATATACGAAATTAAGAGTTCGTCTACCCACTTCAAATCAAGAGTAGCTTTCAGCATAATGAAACTATTGCCAATAAGTCGGTCACCAAATTCTACATAAGAACTTAATCTCTAAAACTGACTTCCATTCGATTATTTACCGTATTTATCTGATATTAGATAAAAATTGTATGAATATTAACAGAAAAGAATAAGATGGAGAAAGGAGAGTAAGCAGTATAAGGAGAGTAAGGTGAGGTAGGAGTTTTTATAGAAGGGTTGTAAAATATTTGAGATTTTAACCAATGACAAGAAAAAAATATATACTAATACGCCTGTTCCTTAATTGTACGACCGTTATTATCCTCTTGCAACAACAAAAAGAAAATAATACGATGGAGAAAGGAGAGTATGCAGTATAAGGAGGGTAAGGTGAGGTAGGAGCTTTAATACAAGGGTTGTAAGATATTTGAAATTTTAACCAATGACAAGAATATATATATATATATATACTAAAACTCGTGTTCCTTAATTGTACGACCGTTATTATCCTTTTGTCGCAACGAAAAGAAAAGAATAAGATGGAGAAAGGAGAGTAAGCAGTATAAGGAGAGTAAGGTGAGGTAGGAGTTTTAATAGAAGGGTTGTAAAATATTTGAGATTTTAAACTATGACAAAAAATGTATTTACTAATACTCGTGTTCCTTAATTGTACGACCGTTATTATCCTCTTACAACAACGAAAAGAAATAATACAATGGAGAAATGAGAGTATGCAGTATAAGGAGGGTAAGGTGAGGTAGGAGCTTTAATACAATGGTTGTAAAATATTTGGGATTTTAACCAATAAGAAAATATACATACTAATGCGCGTGTTCCTTAATTGTATGACCGTTATTATCCTCTTGCAACAACAAAAAGAAAATAATACGATGGAGAAAGGAGAGTATGCAGTATAAGGAGAGTAAGGTGAGGTAGGAGTTTTAATTCAAGGACTGAAAATATTTGGGATTTTAACCTATGACAAGAAAATATATATATACTAATACGCATGTTCCTTGATTGTACGACCGTTATTATCCTCTTGCAGCAACGAAAAGAAAAAGAATAAGATGGAGAAAGAAGAGTATGCAGTATAAGGAGAGTAAGGTGAGGTAGGAGTTTTAATAGAAGGGTTGTAAAATATTTGAGATTTTAACCAATGACAAGAAAAAAATATATACTAATACGCATGTTCCTTAATTGTACGACCGTTATTATCCTCTTGCAACAACGAAAAGAAAAGAATAAGATGGAGAAAGAAGAGTATGCAGTATAATGATTGTAAGGTGAGGTAGAAGTTTTAATAGAAGGGTTGTAAAATATTTGAGATTTTAACCAATGACAAGAAAAAAATATATACTAAAACTCGTGTTCCTTAATTGTACGACCGTTATTATCCTCTTGCAACAACAAAAAGAAAATAATACGACGGAGAAAGGAGAGTAAGCAGTATAAGGAGAGTAAGGTTAGGTAGGAGTTTTAATTCAAGGGTTGTAAAATATTTGAGATTTTAACCAATGACAAGAAAATATATATACTAATACGCATGTTCCTTGATTGTACGACCGTTATTATCCTCTTGCAGCAACGAAAAGAAAGGAATACAATGGAGAAAGGAGAGTATGCAGTATAAAGAGAGTAAGGTGAGGTAGAAGTTTTAATAGAAGGGCTGTAAAATATTTTAGATTTTAACTTATGACAAGAAAAATATATATATACTAATACGCATGTTCCTTAATTGTATGACCGTTAACAACAACATCTGATTAAAAATAAGACCATCTAAATCGTCCAACATGTAATGCAAAATTGTAAATCCTGATTACCAAGTGTTGCTTATCCGCCGAATTCTTTTTTCTTAAGAGCGTCGTCATCTCAGCTAAACAATGGACCATTCGGTTTTTATTATAAAGAAAGAAAAGAAAAAGGACATGCTACACAGAAAAATACAAGAAGAAAAAAGAGAGTAGGGGAAATATTAAGAGAGGAAGTGAGCGCACGGAAGCGTTAACGATGATCTGTTTCAATCGAAGATGATGAAAGAAGGAGAAATTCAATGAAAACAAAAATCAGTGAAACGGGAAGATCATATAAAAAAGACCGGGTGTAAGGTCTTCAAACTAGTAAATATCAGAAAGCAGAGGCAAAGAAATACCGAAATAAATTTATATTTGAACCAAGTTCCATCTATTCATAAATACTCAAGATATATATATATATATATATATATATATATATATATATATATATACGCAAATATTTATATGTACGTTTGTTTTCATTTTTGTTTGAAAGGAAACCCTTGATATCATCCACCTCTCTCTCTCTCGTTCACACACACGCACACACACACACACACACCATATCACCCTCTCTCTCTTTATATATATATATATATATATATATACACGCAAATATTTATGTACGTTTATGTTTTCATTTTTGTTTGAAGGAAACACTTGATATAATCCACCTCTCTCTCTCTCTCTCTCTCTCTCTTCTCTCGCTCACACACCTCTCTCTTTATATATATATATATATATATATATATATATATATTATATATATATATGTACACGTTTGCGTCATTTCAAGGATTTTTATTGGAACTTTTAGGCATTATTGCTTTAAGACAAATGCAAAGTATGTGAGCGGGAAAGCTCTTAAATTTGCGGGAAAAATTCGTGAAATGCGTAAAGAGACTCATGTGGTTATGGGGCTGTTGTAGTTTACCTTGACAAGCAAATGGTATGTCATTTCATCTTCACGTTACTTTTACAGTATAAGACATTTATATGTGTTCCCACTTAAGAAAAACACATTTTTGTTTTCCATATATATATATATATATATATATATATATAATATATATATATATATATATATATATGGTAATGCGTTGTCTATCAATCAATCAATCGGGGCATTGTTCGAGGGAACTCTTCGTTTATTGCACAGCAGCTTTATTCATTTTTTGTGAATATGCATGCACTTATTACTCTTCTTCATCTATTTGTTCATCTAGTGCATTTATACATATATATATATATATATATATATATATATATATATATATCAAGAGGAACAAATATATGCATAGATAGATTCATAACGTATATGTCTACAAATAGTTATGTACATATGTAGAAATATATTAATGAATGTATATATATATATATATATATATATATATATATATATATATATAATATATATATATATATAATGAGTAAAGAAATAGCAAAAGACTTAGAGATTTAGCTTTATAGTCTATTTCAGGGAGCTGAAATGGATTATAATGCTAAATCTCCCTGAAATAGACTATAAAGCTAAATCTCTAAGTCTTTTGTTATTTCTTTACTCATATATTTACTCTGTGACTCTAACATTAAGAGCACACATTGAGCTCTCAGACTGCGACTTGGTTTTGTTTTAATAAGAATCTTGTGTCGTAAGGAAGAATTCTTCTCTGGACTTTTGGATTATATATATATATATTATATATATTAGAGAGAGAGAGAGAGAGAGAGAGAGAGAGAGAGAGAGAGAGAGAGAGAGAGAGAGACTGACAGATTGAAATAGAGTCGACTAAATATATATACACTGTGTACATTTGTTTATACAAATTCAATTTCCTTTTGAATCAAACTTTCCAAGAAGTCATTCTTCCTTGTGGAACATTATAATTTTAAACCGTATATCATTAGGTATTACTTATTACCAAACTCTACAATATTGTAACTCTTTACAAATATAAAAAAATTTTTTTTAATATCTATGTCTATGTATTCACCCAACCTTTATGCCGCGAAAATATTAACGTTGTGCATGAGGTACAACCTAAATATTTAAACGGGGTACAATTGACTTGAATTCAGAGTTTTCCTTCTCCTATATTGATGGCCTGGGAAAAGTGTCAGTAATCTAATGTCAATATTCAATAACAGTCCAGAAATAGTTAGATAGTATATATGCATTTAGGTTATCTGATATGTTGTTATTGAGATTCAATGCTGTAGAGTTTCATAATAAATAATAACTTATTATATCCATTTTTATTTTATGAAAATTAAAAATACTAATATCCTGGTATCGTTACCCAAAATAAATTTATTTTTTTATTAAACAACAATCATTGTATATATATATATATATATATATATATATATATATATATATATATATATATATATATATAAGGTGAGGTAAAAGGAAAAGTGAACAAAAATAATGACTCAAACAGGTCCAAGTAGGAGATAAATATTTCGTCCTTCTGGCGCGAAGAACATCCTCAGTCTGAGTGTATTCAAAGCAAAATACGCACATTTGTGTTTGTAGAAGAGAAAGTGAGTTAGTGGTGGAATTGAAAGGTAGAGATGTTAGGGAAGATTTGATTAAAATGAGAATAATTGGCTTTGAATAAAGTCAGACTGAGGATGTTCTTCGCGTCAGAAGGACGAAATATTTATCTCCTATTTGGACTTGTTTGAGTCATTATTTTTGTTCACTTTTCTTTTACCTTACCTCATACTGTCGGATTTTACTCCAACCCTCCTATCTTCATATATATATATATATATATATATATATATATATATATATATATATATATATATATATATATATATATTCAAATGAAAAAAATGGAAATATTTTTCAGATGAGACATATAACATCTATTTTAAGGAAATATCCATCATCTATTATAAAGCACTGAAGATGGTTTTATGTAAAAACTAAACTTTGGCACATTATTGTATAGAAAAAATATGCACACTAGGAACATTCTTCTTACTGTCTGTCTGTCTGTCTTCCCTCCCTCTCCCACCTCTCTCTCTTTCTCTCTCTATTTTATTTGTTATAGAGTACAATACACATAAGGGGCGATTGTTATCATTGGTTTTAAAGCAGCTTACAGACCAGGTATCCTCTTGGCAATGCGCCTGGGAAAGACAATTATATATATATATATATATATATATATATATATATGTGTGTGTGTGTGTTTGTGTGTATTTGTGTGTGTGTGTGTGTGTGTGTGTAAAGGAAATGACTTACCGGTAACAAATATTGGGTTGGTCTCAATATTTGGTTGGTATAAGTGTTACTTGGATAAGTCAGCGTTATAACAGATATAAAGTGATCAATACGTAAGTAGACCGGACTTAGTATTATAGTATGTACAGAAATAACCTACTCGGTTTCACCATGAGGATCTTCAGGGTTAAATCCAATGAATTAATCAAGATATTACAGTTAGCTGTAATCAGGATATTGATTAATTGAAGTTAACTTTAATTAATCAACATCTTGATTAATTCACTGGATTTAACCCTGAAGATCCTTATGGTGAAACTCGAGTAGGTTATTTCTGTACACACCATAATACTATATATATATATATATATATATATACTTTTGTTTATTTTACACTTACATTTATTCAACTTTATTAGCTTATAATGATATGAAACACATTAGTATTTAAGATGACTGTATTGCGTCAATACCATTATTGGTGATGGTTCTTTATGTTAAAATTTGTTTTCATACTTTAAATCACTTCGTTGACCCAAGGAAGAGAAATGCAACAGTCTGAACGACGAGGCAAAGAATATTATCGAGTACAGGGCAATGTGGTAGGTATTACTTACATTTTTATATATGCATGTGTATGTACGCATTTTCTGTATATGTGCATCTATCTGCAGCGAAATCCACCAATATGTACTGACCTGAAAATACAGTGAGAGAAATATAATAAATAAAAGAACTCCTTAGAGATACATTACTGAAGTAATATTATTTCTTATTACATAAATCATAACATTGAAACACTGGAAAAAAGATAACAACAACAATAACGTTAACAACAACAACAAGTGGTGAATTTTGCAGTTCCAGCAGATCACAGGGTGAAGCTGAAGGAAAATGAAAAAATGGACAAATACCTGGACCTTGCCTGAGAACTGAAAAAGTTATGGAATATGAAAGTCCAAGTGATACCAATTGTAGTTGGTGCACTTGGAACGGTCCCAAAAGGATTGGAAAAGTGATTGGAAAATCTGGACATCAGAGGAAAGATTGAGACCATCTATTATACTGCACTGCTGCAATCTGCTAGAATACTTAGAAGAGTCCTGGAGATCTGAGGTGACTTGCTGTCACTCAGAATCCAGTGAAAGACCATCAGCTAACGCTGATTTGAAAACTCAAAAGGAGTGACTAATGGCTGGAATACTCAGAGGAGTCGTGGAGATCTGAGGAGACATGCTGTCACTCAGCCCCCAGTTAACCACCTGCTAAGGCGGATGTGAAAATTCTAATGGAGTTTTAATAATAATAATAATAATAATAATAATAATAATAATAATAATAATGGAAAAGAATGAAAAGGTGAACTACCGCTAAATTACAGTTGGTGATTGAAGTACTGCTGTGAGGTCCTGTAGTATGGGGGAGGGGTTCTGAATGTTTTTAGAGCAGCAGAATAATGGTGAACCCCCCCCCCAAAAAAAAAAAACAAAGATATAAAAAAAAATTAAAAAAAAAAAACCCAACTAGTATAACAATCCTCAACAGCATTAGGAAAGATACAAACAAGAATGCTATTGCTTTTTGTTAATTTTTTTTTTTTACTATAAAAAAAACACCGCCTCGAGACGTTCCTTGTGTAAATCTCAGTTCCTGTTGAGCAGGAGTGAACGAATCTCGACGCGATCGAGCATCGGGTTTTTTTTTGTTTTTTTTTTCAGCAGCCCGTTCTTCGCTGCAAAATTGGTCGGGGGGGATAGGCCTCTCTTGAGATAGAAGAGATAGAAATCGAACCAATGACGTATCGATCAACTTGGGGATCAATAGGTGACTGAAAAGGCTCGAACCAAAATGATTGAAACGTTCACTCAAATCGGAACAAGATCCATGGTGTGCACGCTCCAGTATACACTCATACTATATATTTATATATATATATATATATATATATATATATATATATATAGGTTGCGGCAGAAATAGCTCCCACATTTTAACCTGTCAGCGGTCTGGTGCAAGTGAACTTATGAACTTAGGCAGGTGGCAATTCCACGTAACTAACATCTCACCATTTATTTTTTTTTCAAATATATTATATGTTTACCCAACCCCTCTGTACGAGTACGGTGCGACACAAGGTCAATTTCTTAAGCGGAGTTTAACAGGGTTTTTCATCTCCTAGACTGGTTGCCTAACCAAAGTTAAAGAACCCAGCCTGTCCTACTATGTACCCATAGCTGAAGGGAGAATAGTTGGATTCATACCTTTCCCAAGGGTGCTAGCTCTATGTAAAATGCAAACAGTCCTGTCCAGGATTTGAAATCGTATCGCTCTGCCCTTTTCCTAGTACGGCCCCCATTACACCAGGCATATCCATATTAACACATATACATTTGATACGTACATATAAAATATATAAGAAGTGTTACAAGGATAGATGTATCCCAGCAGAGGAAATGTGCTACACAGTATTTAGGTCTCATTTAATATTACATCCGAATGAAGCTGTTCCAGATAGAATTTTAAACTCATAGCAGTAAAGATTTTCTATCAGAAACAGCTTAATTCCGACTTAACATGAATTGGACACAACAAATCTTTCTTAAAAACATTTTTAGCATAAATGCACGGAACACACTAGTCCAAGTCAGGTTCATTACTGATCGAATCTAAAAACAAAACTTGTAAAACATTAAGTAAACGAAGCTACCATTACCACACACATAATTTTCCGGTAATTAGAAGGGACACGAATGTGATTTTAGATATTGCATAATTGAGCTTGTATCAGTTGAATGTAGAGTTAACCAATGTGAGAAAGTCGTCGTAGTGTGACCAATATACGTGCTTTCGACTTAGGAGAAGCAGTCTTCTACGGGGCATTTGAATTTATACACCACATTAGTCTCGTTAAGACGACTGGTTTGGGGGGATGAGTTGTTGCTGGTGACAAGGTTGGCGGTTTAAAACTTTCGGTTATAGATGATCAGTTTAACTTTGTTGTTGGGGGTCAGTGGAAGAAACATTATTACGAATTAATTTTTTTAACGCAGTTTTGTCAAATTGATATTTTCGGTACATTTGATTACGATAATATATGTTGTGGCTGGAGCTGTTGGGTGTAGTGTAAACAAACATTTACCAACAATGAATTTCCCAATTATATCGTTGACGAACAAATCCGACGCACCATTCATAACGTTAACAACAAAAAAAAAAAAAAAAAAATACTACACCCCGGCAAATAATTTGTTTGTAATAATATACAACTTAAAATTGCCCGGGAAAAAATGAAAAAAAAAAAAAGACCAAGTCACAGCAATCGAAAATAATCGATTAATACTATATCACTTGGCCAAAAGAAAAAAAATATTTATATATGCCGGTAGTTTTGACTAAAGCTAAAATGTAAATATTGTTCGATACCTAAGTAGACCAAATAATAATAATATACCTAATGAGTCAGATATACCAACTAATACTTTCGCTTACTAGCTCATCGGGACAAGAAACTGAATCAGAATCTTTGACTTGATGAGCTAATAAGCGAAACTATATATATATATATATATATATATATATATATATATATATATATATATATATTCAGTTGGTGTTAGTATTATAGGTAGAATATATTAGTTTTATGGTGCATGATATCAGTGACTGCGATTATGTAAACCTGGTAAATGAAATGAATTGCACATGTTCATGCACCATTGCCTGTTTTTTGCGTTCTACTTTTTTGGGGGAGAATAAATCTCTTTTGTTTATTTCTCTGACAAGTTTCTTTGCTCTCCCCCCTCCTCTCTCTCTCTCTCTCTCTCTCTCTCTCTCTCTCTCTCTCTCTCTATCTGTGTGTGTGTGTCTGTCAGTCTGTCTGTCTGTCTGTCTGTCTGTGTAAATCGCAATTTCTAAAACAATTTCTAGATTTTTGTTTCTCTTTTTCCCTGTTATCTTTTTGTTTAGGAATTTTCTTTTTTTTTCTTTCTCTCTCTATCCCCCACTCTCTGTCCCCTCTACACACCTCTCTCTCTCTCTCTCTCTCTCTCTCTCTCCCTCTCCCTCTCTCTATCTCTCTCTCAATCACAATTTCTAAAAAGAAAAACTTGCTTTTATATTTTTTTTCTTCCTGTTATCGTTTCTTGTTTAGGAATTTTCTCTTTTCTCCCCCTCCCGCTCTCTCTCCCTCTTCCCCTCTCTTTTCCCTCCCTCTTTCCCCCTCTCTCTCTTTCCTCATTTCTTTGTTTGTCCAATTACTCGGTAAACGTTATTTTGTTATTTCTATTATTGTTATTGTTGTTGAAATTGCATTGTTATTTTTTCTGTTTTCTTTTTAATGGAAAGTTTCGTTTGATGTTATCACTACGTCTTCTTTTTTTCATCGTTTAAATAACATTTCTTCTTCTTCTTCAAATATTCTCATCACTTATTTACATCTTTTTTTATTATCTTTCTCTCCTCTTAAAATTTTTTCCATCCGTCCGCTTCCTCAATCAAATCAAATACAGGTAATAACTAGAATATATATATATATATATATATATATATATATATATATATATATATATATATATATATACATGTAGAATTAAACAAAAGGCACATCTCCTGTTTAACAATTTTATTTTTGATCTTTTCTAATTTTCTGGCCAACTTTTTAATGTTTGGGTGGAATTGGTGGGTAAGTCCACCAAAGTTCAGTTCCCGAGTACTTTCGGCACTTCGAAGTGCCATCATCAGAAGTGCTGTATTGCAGTTTTTTTAAAAATTATATTAATGTGGAGGCTGGAAGGAGAAGAATTGGTGAGAAAGGTATTATAGGCATTTTAGAATGTGTGTACTGTATTAGAAATTAATTTTATTAAGGATGGTTTGTATTGTTTTATGTATAAAGCTTCTAGTATTTGGAGTTTTTGTTTATTTTTTTCTTTGTGCAGAATGTGTGTATTTTCCGTTAGAATATTTCGGTAATTAGAGTGGGTGCATGAATGTTAATTTAGGTGTTGTTAAATAGAGCTATAGTCTGTTAAAGTCCCATTCCAACGGGCATGTTTCTAACACCTAAGATTAATCGAAAACTATTAATTTAACTAAAGTAACCTGAAGAATCAATCGATGAAACTCGAGTAGGTTACTCCTTTCCATTGTTAATATATATATATATATATATATATATATTAGGATAGTTAGGTCATGAAGTCAATTTCGCTGAGTTTGGTGAGGGCCGGTATCGAATTAGGAACCTTGTGGTTTCTAGAGTAAACAATACAATTGATAAAAAGTATATATATATATATATATATATATATATATATATATATAAAATTAGGATAGCGAGGTCATGAAGTCAATTTCGCTGAGTTGGCGAGGGCGGGTATCGAACTAGGAATCCGTATTGTAGTCAAGGTTAAAGATTTAAGATTCTGTGTCTAATGAACTGTAGATGACTTATAATGATGTGAAGTTCAACTTCAAATCGTAGAAGAAGTATGAGGAGCAATACTTTGCATCAAAGATTAATTTCATAAATTAATGACTTCATGGCCATAAATCAAGGATTGACGGCTGCGGATGATTCAAAGTTACAACAAAAAGAATAATGACAAAAAGTAGAAAGTTTGATAAAAATCTATTTCTGTAATCATTTTATAAACGAGGAGTGTTAACTTGATAACTTTCATACAATCATAACTCACAATATATAAGAATAATTCCCGTTTCCTCTAATGAAAAAACATTGGCTTTTCGGATTACGCTTTTCGGATTACGGTCAAGTCACGTTGAAAGCCCCCGGTACCGGCTAGATTACCGAAGTTAAGCAGCGTTGAGCCTGTTAAATGTTTAGATGGGTAACCATTTAAGCAACACCAGGTACTCGAAGGAACTGAATAGGAAAATACTTGATTCGGCATTAAAAAGGGTTGATTTACCGTAATGCAAAACAACCATCTATCTATCTATCTATCTATCTATGTATCTATGTATTCATGGTTCTATCTGCAACACACACACACACACGTGGCTTAGACATTTTGCTAAGCTAGCCTACAGCCGGAATTGAAATCGATCGGTTGGGTGTCAGTCCGGCACGTAACCTATTAGGCTGCTTCACTTACAGAATGCGGAAGCGGATTTAATAAACTGATTTAATACACACACTCGCTTTGCGCTGGTAAAGCCGTACCACAAAGTGCTCCATTCCTTAGAGAACGTGCGTTACGCTTGAGTTTGGGCGGCGTCAAGCCAAGACATCCCCCCCAGCACGTGACTCAACCCTAGGGATGGGAGAGCATATATATTACTATAACTATATAATATATATATATATATATATGTATATATCGTAGGCAAATGACTTACGTCGACCCGAGTTCAGTTCCCGACGAAGCCAGCTGCTGCATTTCAACATGGCGCTAATATCCTTGGGAAAGTATGAATCCAATTCCCCTCCAGCTATGGACGAATAAGCAAGGCACGACTGGGATCTTTAAACCATGGCAGGTAACCGTCCTAGAAGAAGGAAAGCTCTGAATTCAACAGCTGTTAAAACCCGCTTAATAAATTGACAAGGTATCACATCCGGAGGGGGGGATATCACCTATAATAATTAATATATATATATATATATATATATATATAATTGTCGGTGAGGCCTAAAGTCGGGGATTATCACGCCAGTCAGTGAGCGAGTGCTATACCCCTTCACATAGCGCGTAGACCCAAGAAGATGTTCGTTTAGGCAATCTGAGGTAAGGAGCGCCACACCAAATCATCAGCTCCTCTACCTTACCGCACAGAGCCTGGTGATGGACTCATCGCGGAAGTGAGCCAGAGACGGGATCTGAACTAGGAACCTTGTAGTTTCTAGCAACTCTCTCCTCGCAAGTCTGCTAGTCCGAACTCATCACAACCAAACAAGCCCAGAACAGACAAACACCGACCATGAAACAACCCACCACCCAACAACATCGAAATCTACAGAAGCTATTTATAGAAATAAAAAAAACACACCAAAACAGAAAATAATAATCCAACAAAACCATCTTATATCAATATTCGATTACGGGTTTATAAGCGAAGACCTTGTACCGTCAACAAAAAAACCATTCAGAACAGAACAACATCAAATCAATACCAATAAAAACATAACCACTCGCATGAACATCTATCCAGAACCATATGAGACAAAACTGATAAATCATCACTACACCAGATCTAATTAGCAAAACACAACCAAAAATACACGAGCAGAAGAAAAAAACAGCAATAAACCAAAACAAACAAAACAACAACAGCCAAGTAAAAAAAACACAGCACACCAGAACAAAGAACAGAAAAGCAAGAACCGACATCACAACCACGCCAACCCAAAACCATACAAACAAAGCATATCTACCATAGAATCGGACACATAGTCAAACCACACGAAATATACATTTATTTGGATATCTTGCTTTCTCAAATTATTCATCAACCCCACGCTAAAAAATATTAAAATATAAGGAATTAATAATTATTTCGTTACTTTTTTACTGTTTTCACTAAAAACACAGAGAGAAAAATATTTCACATTTGAATATTTCATAACACCTGCGATCAATGGTCATTCTTAAGGTTGAATTTCAGACTTATTCAAAGTAAACTCAATCCAAGGGTATCTTAAATCTGCATAGGTGAAATGCAAAATCATGAAATTACATTCGATATGATATAAGAACAACGCAAGAACATTAACTATTTTTTAACCATTTGGTCTAAATTCTTGTTACTATACATTAAAATATATATAAATTATGATGAATTGTGTATATATTTGGTTGTAGATTGATTTTGGAACCCTTAACACAATGGAAGAAGAAATGGTGTAATCGAGTTGTGTTACTTACTTTTATACACTAGTATATATATATTATTATAAATATATATATAAATATTATACGCAACTATACACAGAACCAAACTACAATGATAGGAAATATGTGTTAAAGGTGCCTTACACATGGAGGTTCTTCGACAACCCCCCCCCACACAACAAGCTCTATTCTCTTTCTTTCTGTTGTGCCTCTCTCTTTCTCTAAAAAGCCGCACATACCGATGGATATAGTATATTTTCTGTATATGTATATAGGTGTGCGATTTATAAAACTAAACCGAGTATAATATAATAAAATATAATATACTATAATAATGTTATAGATAGATACTATTATATATATCGCATTTGAAAGCATTCTTTTTTTAAAGTAATCAAAACATAAACCATAATAATAATGAAAGAATCGTGTTAAACGCCTCCCCTCAAGAAAGTTCACGCCAAAACACACACACAGACAAACACTCACAAACCTCTCTCTCCCTCTCTCTCTCTCTCGCTCTCTCTCTCTTCTCTCTGTTTTATCTCTAAGACACAACACGAGGTATATGGGATTTTACTGTATATGTATTGAGGTGTGCAGTTAATAACACCAACCTACAGTTATATGATATAATATAATATATAATATATATATTAATAATCATACTAATAATATATCACCTGTATTTCTGTATTGCACCTTCTGTCTTCACAATAATTCTAATTATAGTAAGCGACCAAGCTCGCATAACAGCAAGAGTAAGTAATTGATCTCGATTGCGCTCTCGCTTTCTGCCCTGAAAAACTAGCTATGGCGACTGTGGTAATATTATCCGATACCACGGCGAATCTCCGTTGAAAAAGAAATACCACTTCTCCATAAGAACCATCATGAAAATACCGTAAGTAAAAACCATAAAATATTGCCGATCTAATTTAACAAAGACTTCTGTAAAATGGAGGCGTATGAAAAGTCGATCGGTCAACAAGATTCACAGAATTGACGTACTCTTTTTTAATACTTTTTGTTCTTTGCGAAACCAAACTTGTAGTTCCTTAGTCTCTTTTTGATTCAACTCTCGACTATGAAACTTTTTCGTACAACTAAAAGTTATTTTCATGTAACAAGTGTGATAAAAAACAAGCAGTTATCTCTAAATTTCAACACCATCGAGTAGTGATAATCTCAACACAGAAAGCGATGGTAATACACGATAGAGAAAGTGGAGGTACGTATAAAGCGAGTCATAGATATGGACTCGTGACCAGTGTTCAACCTCGCTACTTAGAAATGTTTTCGTACAACTTAAAGAAGTTATATATTTATTATAAAGTGTGATAAAAAAGGGACGATCAGCGTTGTAATCTTCTAAAGTTGAACAGCCCCTAGGTATAATATCTCGATCCACGAAAAGGATGCAGAATGCACGATAGGAAGCTCTAAGGGACTAAGGCTAACCGTTAGAATCGTAGGAAATGGACTCGTGGACCAGTTCAAATCTCCACTATTGAAATTTTTCGTAAACTTAAGAATTTTTACATCAAATAAAAGTGATGAAAAACCAACTATCCAGTAGTTCTAATTTCAACCTCTGCTCAATATTTCATCTACAGAAAGCGATGTTAATAACGTTATGGAATAGTAGGGCGTCTTGTCTTAATGTTAGATCGTAGAAAATCGATTGTCGAATCGAGCCAAATCCTTCGATGCAAACTTTTGCATTTCACATACCGCTCTAATACCTTGGGAAAGTATGAATCACACTACTTGCCCATCTAGCTAGGAGAAATAGAAGGGCAGACGTGGCTTTGAAACTGGTTAGATAACCAGTAGGAGAAAATGAAAATCAGAATTCCAACCTGTTAATTGCTTAAGAAATTGACCTTGTTTACATCTGCCTTGACGGAGCTAGAAGTTATATAATATATATTATATAATATAAGAAAATATACTTAAATAATTATTATATATATAAAGAAAGCATTGTTATTCCAGTCAATGGATATCCGATGTCACGAACAATTTTATTCTAACCGTGTGGAATCAGTGATACATATAGTTGCCTGCGCTACCATCTAGACCCTAACAAAGGCATACTATGAGATGAGCATATATGGGCAACTTGCACAAGACTTAAACAAATCGTAGTTAAAAAAAAAAACAAACACACCCTAACAAAAACCGAGCTATATTCCGATAGTAAATATTCAGACGGAACACCGACATGCTGTGCACGCTAGAGGAGCGGAACGAATCATAAGTGACGTTCTCCTAGTTTGGAGGCGGCCCAGCAAATAATTTTTTCAACCTAAGGCACGGAACCATCCAACCAACCAACCAAACCAACCACAGCAACAGAGGTGTTAGCAGTGTATTTCGACGTCATATACCCCGAGAACAATCCACGGGCACATTTATATTCTAACCATTTGGAACTACTGGAAAGCCATCGAGCTGACAGTGGAATTGTTTATTTGTTTAGATTTGTATTTAACGGCATCATCACATCAGTGGGTCAATTTTACATGCCGATTAAGTTTTAAGTTTTAATGCCATACAAAATTTTTTATAAGTACAATTTTCTAATTAAAACCCATTAGATGGGACCCTAACAGCCGGTAACTACCACTCGGGTCTGAGATGACCAGAAGGAGCAATGAAGGAGTGCTCCCACAGTTGCCAAACCACCAAAAACTGAAACCTCACTATCAGAGTTTAACGTATATCCCTCAAGCCATCGCCTCAGCACCGCATATGGGTTGTGGTCTGCCTAAGAGCAATAGGGTCTGGGCATACATATAAGTGCTAGGTCTTTGACTTGACCAGCCGATTGATCGGGAGGCCTCTCCGACCGCCTCGTCTTAGTCTAAAGTAAGTACTAAGTGGAGGTTGCAGGTCACTGGACTGCCACCAAACAAAGACTCCGCTTCTTAAGCATCCACGGGTCGCCAAACAGTAGGTCCCATTTGGGATTCTTACCCTTTCTGCAGTAGGTGCAGTCGGTGCATTCTAACGTCTCAGCCGACAGGCGACATGAGAGTGGCGAGGGTTGCGAATAAAAAAAACTGTACTAAACTTGCAAGCAGAGACATTAATGTTTTGAGACGTCAGTCGGTCCGAATGGATAGTCATTACTAACCTTTTGTATTATTATACAAAGCCCAAAAGTGTAGGACACCAGTGAAACTGAACTCGACTTAACAATGATTATTAATCTGGCATCTCTAACCATTTAGACAAGGGGGCGTCCACTCGTGGGTCGGCAGAAACAAGTTTATTATCAACGATAACTCGTATATAGCAAAGTATTATTTTTAAACTGAGATTTCAGTTGCTTGACCGATTGGTCAGTTAGAAAAAAAGACTAATCGATACCATTTACTAAAGAATATGATCAGACTTACGTGAAATATGGAAATGGACTTGTGGTACATTGAAAGAAGAAGAAGAAGGAAGGAAGAAGAAGAGAAGAAGAAGAAGAAGAAGAAGAAGAGAAAGAGAGGGTGAATTACTGATCTGAAGCTCACAAAACAAAATATGTTATTGGCAGAGGTTCATGTTCTTGAAGCAAAGTAGACGTGAGCCAGTCTCGAATATACAATGTATGTCAAGAAAAAGTTCCAGGACTGGTCACAAGAAATGTATTTCAAACCAAAACTACAAACTACAAGTTTTCCCTCAAAAGCGAATCCCTCTTGAGTCTAATGGGCTCTTCCCGCCTTTACATCTTACCACGCCTGCATGCACTCCTGCGTAATGATTCTTCCGGGATCTTCCGTTAGCTCTGTCGTCACGGCCTTTTCGATGTGTCGGCACATCCTATAAACGTTCCCTTGATGACCCCTTTGAGTGTGCGAGAGGAAAAATCACATTGAGCCAGGGGGCGATAGGAGGTTGTTTCCAGCACAGTTATTTCTTCTGGTGCCAGCAACTCTCGGATACTCAGGCAGTGACGGGCAGGGAGTTTGTCATGGTGAAGCACCCAGGAGTCTGTCCTGCCAGATCTCTCACACTCTTATCGCGCACTGAACGAACGCAAACACCGCAGGACTCTCTTTGTCACAAACAGCGGTTGATCGGCCTGGCCCTTTGGCAAGACACGCGCGGCACCGTACCATGCTCCGTACACAAGAAATACGTGGAAACATTCTTATACTGGAACTCTCTGACATACCTCGTAATATAATGGTACCTTAACTTACGCTGTTTAATTCGTTCCACCATAATTCAATTTCCTCGTATATCAAACAAGTTTTTCCTTTGAAAGGAACTGCAAATGCATTAAATCCCGTTAGGTGCCCTTCCAGAGAAGCCGCCTAGATGTGTTTTTTAATGAGAAATTAACACTGTATGTTTTTAAATACGATGAATAAATATATATAAGGAATTAATTGTGATGCAATATGTTTAATGCTTCATCCCTCTTCGCGGGAATAAAATCTATCTAATCATATCTATCTATCTGATCTATCTATCATATATTATATAATCATTTTCTGCTTTCTCTCGCATGAGTTCGGTATTAAAAACAACTCTGATGGATTTTATAAATACAAATATTGTTTCATATTTAGCTCCACTGAATATGAAATATAAAAATAATCTTCACTTTAACAATTTAGTGTTTTCTCTCACTTACTACTCTCTATCTACTACATACTATCAACTATACATAATATATAATTTATCAAAGTGGGAGAGTAGCCCTGCATCGTCGTTCGTTCATGTGGGGAGGCATTCTCACCCTGGTCTGTTTCCTTGCGCTCGATCTATCGAGAGACTATTTTTGTGTCTGATGTGGGGCTACACCACTCCATCAACTTCTCTCGTCTGTGATCGATGCTATGAATTTATACACGTTTTGCTTGTAAGTGGTTATTGCCAAATAAGTGCGTGTGTCGTGGTTGTGCGCTCTCGTGTAGCGCTACCATAAACTTATGACGTTTGTTTTGGTGACTGGAACTTAATAAACCTTATTTGCTATCACCCTGCGTCCTACGCGATGGGCCAACCGCTCTCCGACCCGATAAGTCGTGTAACAATATTAGGCAAGCCAGGACCATACCTTGTCACTCATGTTCCAGATGCGACAGGCTCTCTCTTGACCCTCTATTTCACGAAGCCACTATAGAAATCAGCGAGATTGTTTGCGTCTGATGTGGAGCGCACAGCCTACCATAAAATCCCACTGTAACACACACAGATCACATAAGCTTGTTGCTTAAGTACGTTGGCGGAGTGCCTATTGTCGTCTTCTGCTTCCGGACAGCGAGGGGAGTCTAACATTTTTGCTAGCGGCTAGACCAGGGGGATTGTTTATTTTCTGAATTGGCCGCCCACACAACACAGCTCTGCACCTTTACGCAGAGATCGGCATTCAACAAAATTGTGCTTCTTCTCTGGACTGAGTTGGCGGGACCCGGTATCGAAACAGGACCTTGTGGTTCCTAGGCGTGTTCTCGACCGATTAGCTAAACCGTTCCACGCTGTGTGTGTGTGTGTGTGTGTGTGTGTGGATGTGTGTGTGTGAGTGTTGTGGATGTGAATGGATGTCTGGTGATAAGAAACAAACGCTTCTTTTAGTTTTGCCTGTTCACTGGCTGTCCCTGAGCCTCCACTGTTTTCTCTTCCTCTTAACATGACATCGCTTTTTCGACCTCACATTCCCCGACTGCATGAGAGCGCCACTTCTCTCCTGGGCACCCCTTAATCTGAGAATATATATTTATCCATGCCTCGACTCCCTCTACTGTGCTTTAATGGTGCCGTCTCACCCAGCGGGAATGCTGGGGAAACAGACAGTTTCCGAAAATAGAAAAGGAAACAGCAGATTCTTTCTTCGCCCTTTGTTCGGCACTAAACGTCTGCTGTGCTTAGATGAACTACAGTAGGGTCGAGTATATTACCTCTAATATAATATCAAATAATACTTATATAGTATATGAGAGCGAGATAAGCAGAGCTCGAAGAGTGTGAGACGCGAATTATCATAATAGCGAAGGTGAGAGAACAAACCGAGAGAGAGAGAGAGAGAGAGGGGGGACCGAGCAGAAAATGTAGAGAGAACATGTGGAGAGAGAAGTGAAAGCAAAAAGAGAAAAGATAAGAAATTTATTACTAGCAGAGAGGAGACAGAGAAGATATACTATATAATATAATAATATATGATACCTAGATATATATATAGAGAGAGATGAGAAGAGAGAGAGAGAGAATGTAGGTAGAACGAGTTTGAGACTCATTATAATATATATTATATAGTATTATATATATATATAGAAGAGAGAGAGAGAGAGAGAAGAGGAGTAGAGAGAAACATGTAGGTAGGACACAGGTTGAGATACTATATAATATATATTATATATATATATATACTTTATATATAGAGAGCAGACGAGAGACGAAGAGACGAGAGGAGAAGCAGGGAAAGAAATATGAGAAGTGACAAAAACATTACAGAAATTGGCGTGAAAACAAGTTGCCGAATAGGAGAGGGGAAGAGAGAAGAGAGAGAAGGAGAGAGAGACGAAAGAGAGAAAAAGGAGTAAGAGAGCAGAGATAGACAAAACATATATATCAAGAAAAGTATATTGAAAAAAACAAACAGGTGCAAAGAGTAGATAGAACAGACACGAGACGAGACAGGGACGAGACAGCACAAACGAGAGATAACAGTTACAGAAAGGAACAGGTTGCACATGAAAAGATGCATGAGACTGCCGCAGATACTACATTGGATTCCAAAACCAGAATATAGTTGAGCATCATCCTGATTCCCAAGCAGCAGTGGGAACAGATTTCTGATGACTCAGGATCAATATGAGCATGCTATTTTTACGGGGCACTCTGCTAATATATTGAAATAAAAATTGATATGCTTACAAGCCAACCGAATAGTCAATCGTTATTGTATATCCTTTATACGCTCGGTCGAATGGACTTTTCAATACGAACTCTCTCTCTCTACCCACTTCAAATCAAGAGTACGCTTTTCAGCATAATTGAAACTATTGCCATAAGCGTCACCAATTCTAGCATAGAACTTTAATCATCTAAACTGGCACTTCCATTTCGATTATTATACCGTATTTATCTGATATTAGATAAAAACTTGTATGAATATTACAGAAAAGCAGATAAGATGGAGGAAGGAGAGTTAAGCAGTATTAAGGAGAGTAAAGGTTTGTGAGGTAGGAGTTTTTATAGAAGAGGTATGTAAAATATTGAGATTTTAAACCAATGACAAGAAAAAAATACCATCTAGACGCCTGTTCCTTAACTTGACGACCGTATTATCTCTATATGCAACAACAAAGAAAGAAAATAAATCGATGGGAGAGGAGAGTATGCAAGATAAGGAGGGCTAAGGTGAGGTAGGAGCAATTTAAACATAAAGGTTGTAAGTATTTGAAAAATTCTTACATAAGCACAAGAACATATAACTAATATATAAATAGTATATACTAAAACTCGTGTTCCTTAATTGTACGACGTTAATTAGTCCTTTTGTCGCAAAAACGAAAAGAAAAATAAGAGACATAAGCATGGAACCGAGAGTAAGCAGTATTAAGCGAGCAGTAAGTGAAGGTAGAGTTAAATCAGGCAAGGGTTGTTAAAAGTATTGCAGATTTTTTTTAACTATGACAAAAATGTATTTATAATACTCGTGTCCTTAATGTCCCGACCGTTATTAATTCCTCTTACACACCGAAGAAAATAAATACAATGGAGAAATCAGAGTAGTGGCAAGTATAAGGAGGGTAAGGTGAGGTATAGGAGCTTTATACAATGGTTGTAAAATCATTTGGGTTTTAACAAATAAGGAAAAATCTATACATACAATGCGCGTATGTTCCTTAATTGTATGCACCGTTATTATCTCTATGCAACAACAAAAAGAAAATTAATACCGATGGAGAAGGAGAGTATGCAGTTAAAGGAGAGGTAGGTGACGGTAGGAGTTTTATTTCAAGGCTGAAAAATTAGGATTTTAACCTATGACAAGAAATAATTATATATACTAATACGCATGTTTCCTCTCTCTCTCCACCTGTTATATATTGCCTTCTCTGCTCAAGCAACGAGAAGAAAAGAATAGATGGAGAAAGAAGTGGTATGCAGATATATGAAGGAGCGTAAGAGTGAGGTAGGAGTTTTAATAGAAATGGCGTTGTAAAATATTTGATGATTTTAACCCAATGACTCAAGAAACAAATATTAGTAACTTTCAACTACCGCGTCGGTGTCCTAATATTACGTAGACCTGATTGCTCTCGCTCTCTAGCAAAACGAAAAGAAAAGATAAAGATGTGAGAAAGATAAGAGTATGCTGCATGCTGTCTGAGTAATAATTGTATAGTAAGGTGATACGTAGAAGTTTTAATAGAAGTGCGTTGAACAAATTGCAGATTCGATCCCACTCACTACAGCTCATAAAAAAAGTATATACTATTAACTCGTGTCTCCTTAATTGCTACACCTGACTCCGTTATGATCCTCTCTGCCATACAACAACAAAAGAAAATAATACGACGGCAGAAAGTAGACGAGTAAGCTCTCATAGCGCCGTCAACACAGCTAACTAAGAAGGATCACACTATGAAAGATGTTAAGTTAGCGTAGGAGTTTTAATTCAGAGGTTTGTAATAATATTTAGATTTTAACCGAATGACAACGAAACGAATATATATACTAATACCCATTTCCTTGTTGTACGACCGTTATTATCCTCTTGCAGCAACGAAAAGAAACGATACAGGGAGAAAGGAGAGTATGCAGTCTATAAAAGAGAGTAAGTGAGGTAGAGACTGTAGAAGTTTTAATAGAAGGGGCGTAAAATATTTTAGATTAACTTATTGACAAGAAAAATACTATATATACTATTACGATGTCTTAATTGATATGCCGTTAACAACAACATCTGATTAAAAAATAAGAAACATCTAAAATCGACTCCCCATAATGCAAATTGATAATCCTGAATTACCAAATCGATAATGTGTTCAGCTTCCATTCCGACCGAATTTCTTACTCTCTTTCTAAGGCGTCGTCATCTCAGTAAACAATGGACCATTCGGTTTTTATTATAAAGAAAGAAAAGAAAAAGGACATGCACACAGAAAATACAAGAAGAAAAAAGAGAGTAGGGGAATATTAAGAAGAGTGAAAGTCGAGACGACGGAGCGTTAACGAATGATCTGTTTCAATCGAAAGATGATGAAAAGAAGAGAGAATTCAATGAAACACAAAATCAGCTGAAAACTGGGAAGATATATAAAAGACCGGTGTAGGTCTTCAACTAGTAAATATTCAGAAAGCAAGCCAAAGAAATACCGAAATAATTTATTTTAACCAGTTCCACATTCCTATCTAATACTCAAGTATAATATATATATATAATTTAGATTATATATTTATATATATACGCAAATATTTATATGTACGTTTGTTTTCATTTTTGTTTGGAAAGGAAAACCTTGATATCATCACCTCTCTCTCTCTCGTTTCACAACACGCGCACACACACACACCACACACCCAAGTCAACTCCTCTCTCCTTCTTATATATAATATAATACTATAATATACTACGCAAATATTTAATGTACGTTTTTTTTGCATTTTTGGTTTGAAGGAAAACACTTGATATATCACCCCTTCTTCGTTCTCTCTCCTCTCTCCTCTCTCTCTCTCGCTCACACACCCTCTCTCTTTAATTATAATATTATATATATTATATACATTATATATAATATATGTACACGTTTGCGTCATTTCAAAGGTTTTATTGGAACTTTTAGGCAATTATTGCTTTAAGACAATGCAAAGTATGTGAGCGGGAAAGCTCTTACAATTTGCGGGAAATAATTCGTGAAATCGTAAAGAGACTCATGTGGGTTATGGGCGCTGTTGTAGTTTACCTGTGACAAGCAAAGGTATGTCCAGTTCATCTTCAGTTACTTTTACAGTATAGACATTATATGTGTTCCCACTTAAGAAAACACATTTTTGTTTTCCATTATATATATATATATAAATATTTATATTATAATATATTAATATTAATATATAGTTATATATGGTAATGCAGTTGATCTATTCAATCATCAAACGGCGCGATTGTCGAGAGAACTCTTCGTTATATTGCACAGCAGCTTATTCATTTTTTTGTGAATATGCATGCACTTATGTACTTCTTCATCTATTTGTTTATCTAGTGCATTCTATCATTATATATAATATATATAATATATATATTATATAATATATAATCAGAGGAACATATATGCATAGATAGATTCATAACGCTTATATGCTACAAATGTTATGTACATATGTAGAATATATTAATAATGATTATATATATATATATATATAATATATATATATATATATATATAATAATAATATCTAATATTATGAGAAAGAAACTAGCAAAAGACTTAGAGATTTAGCTTATAGATCCTATTTCAGGACGCTGAAATGAGATTATAATGCGCTAATCTCCCTGAAATAGACTATAAAGTAAATCTCTAAGTCTTTTGTTATTTCTTTTACTCATATATTTAACTCTGTGACTCGTAACATTAGAGAGCACATTGAGCTCTCAGACTGCGAACTTGGTTTTGTTTTAATAAGATCTTGTGTCGTAGGAAGATTCTTCTCTTGGACTTTTGGATTATATATATATACTTAGTGTAGTATATATATTTTAGAGAGAGAGAGGAGAGAGATGAGAGGAGAGAGAGACGAGAATGAGAGAGAAGAGAAGACTGACAGATTGAAAATAGAGTCGACTAAATATATATACACTGTGGTACATTTGTTTATACAAATTCAATTTCCTTTTTGAATCAACACTTTCCAACAGTCATTCTTCCTTGTGAACATATGATTTTATAACCGTATATCCATTAGGTATTACTTAATTTACAAACTTCGCTACAATATTGTAACTCTTTACAAATATAAAAATTTTTTTTATATCTATGTCTATGATATTCCCCAACTTTATGGCCCGCGAAATATTACGTTGTGCATGAGGTACAACCTAAATTTTAACGGGTACAATTGACTTGACATTCAGATTTTCGCTTTCTTCCTTATTGATGGCCTGGGGAAAAGTGCAGTAATCGAATGTTCAATATTCAATAACAAGTCCAGAAATAGTCGTAGATTAGTATATATATGCATTTAGGTTATCTGATATGTTTGATTGAGAATTCAATGCTGTAGATTTTCATAAATAAATAATAACTTATTATATCCAGTTTTTATTCATTCGAAAATTAAAAATCACCATAATATCCTGGTAATCGTTACCAAAGATAAATTATTTTTTTATTAAAAAACACATCATATTGTATATATATATTATATATATATATAATATATAATATATATATATATATTATATAGTATAGGGTGAGTAAAAAGGAAAAGTGAGCAGGACAGAAATAAATGACTCATACACAGGTCCCAAGAAGGAGATAAATATTCGTCCTTTCTGGCGCGAAGAACATCCTCAGTTGAGTGTATCAAGGCAAACATACGCACATTTTGGTTTGTAGAAGAGAAAAGTGAGTTATGTGGTTGTGTAATTGATAGGTAGAGATGTTGGAGATAAGAATTGGTAAAATGAGTATATTATATTGGCTTGAATCAAAGTCAGACTGAGGATGTTCTTCGCGTCAGAAGGACGAAATATTTATCTCCTATTTGGACTTGTTTGAGTCATTATTTTTGATTCAACTTTTCTTTATACCTTACCTCTACTGATCCGGATTTATTACTCCAAACCTCCTTCATTCATATATATCATATTAATATATATATATATTTTATACTAATATTCAGATATAATATTACTAGATATAATGATTAAATGAAAAAATGAAATAGTTTTCCAGATGAGACTATAAACATCTATTTTGAAGGAAATATATCCATCATCAACTTATAAAGCACTTGAAGATGGTTTTATTGTAAAAACTAAACTTCTGGCACATGTATGTATAGAAAAATATGACACTAGAGGAACTTCTTCTTACTGTCCCTGTCTGTCTGCTTCCTCCCTCTCCCACCTTCTCCTCCTTTTCTCTCTCTATTTTATTGTTATGGAGTACACAATACAGGCATAAGGGGCATTGTTATGCATTTGGTTTAAGAGTCTTACAGGACAGGTATTCCTCTTGTTGCAATGGCGCCTGGGAAAGCACAATATATAATATTACTTTTAATATGATATATTAGCTAATATGGTATCAATATGTGGTGGTGTGTGTGTATTGTGTGTATGTGTGTGTAGGTGTTGCTGTGTGTAAAGGAAATGACTTCCGGAACAATAGTTGGGTTGAGTCCTCAGTGTTGGTTGGTATAAGTGTTACTTGGATAAGTCACGGCGTTATAACAGATATAAATGATCAATACGTAAGATAGACACGGACTTTAGGTATCTTGAGTGTACGAAATACCACTCGGTTTCACCATGGGATCTTCAGGCGTTAAATCAATGAATTATCCAAGATATCTACAGTTAGCTGTAATCATGGATATGATCTAATTGGAAGTTAACTTTAATTAATCAACAATCTTGATTAATTCACTGGATTTAACCTGAGAAGATCCTTAGGTGAAACTCAGTAGGTTATTTCTGTACACACATAAATACTATATATTATATATTATATATATTATATACTTTTTGTTTATTTTACACTTACATTTATTCACATTTATTAGCTTATATAATGATATGAAACACATTAGTATTGAAGATGAACTGATTGCCGTCATACACAATCTAATTGGTGAAGTTCTATTAATGTTAAATTTGTGGTTTCATACTTTAAATCATTCGTTGACCCAAGGAAGGAATGCAACAGTCTGAACGACGAGGCAAAGAATATTAATCGAGTCACGGGCAATGTGGTAGGTATTCTTAACATTTTTATATATGCATGTGTATGTACGCATTTTCTGTATATGTGCATCTATACGCAGCAAATCCACCCAATATTGTACTGACCTGGAAATACAGTGGAGAAATAGTAATAAATAAAAAGACTCCTTAGAGTACATACTGAGTACATATTATTTCTTATTACATAAATCACTAACAATTGAAACACTGGAAAAAAAGATAACACAACAATAACGTTAACAACAAACAAAATCGTGGTGAATTTTGCAAGTTCAGCAGAATACACAGGGTGAAGCTGAAGGAAATGAAAAAAAATGGACAAATACCTGGACCTTGCCTGGAACTTGAAAATTACTGGAATATGAAATGTCAGTGACGTATCCAATTGTAGTTGGTGCATTGGACGGTCCCAAAGGATGGAATAGTGTTGATCTGGACATCATGAGGAAAGATTGAGACCATCTTTATACTGCAACTGCTGCAATCTGCTAGGAACTTAGAAGATCCTGGAGATCGTGAGGTGACTTTGCTGTCACTCAGAATCCAGTTGAAGACCATCAGTACGCTGATTTGAAACTCAAAGGAAGTGAACTAATGGCTGGAATACTCAGGGAGTCGTTGGAGATCTGAGGAGACATGCTGTCACTCAGCCCCCAGTTAACCACTGCTAAAGCGGGATGTGAAAATTTCTAAGAGGATTCTTTAATAATAATAATAATATAATAATATTTATAATAATAATAATAATGGAAAAGAATGAAAGGTGAACTACCGCTAAATTACAGTTGGTTGACTGAAGTAACTGCTGTTGAGGTCCTGTATATGGTGGGAGGGGTTCTGAATGTTTTTAGAGCAGCAGAATAATGGTGAACCCCCCCCCCCAAAAAAAAAAAAACAAACGATAGAAAAATTAAAATTCAAAAAAAACCCCAACTTATCGTTTAACACATCCTCCACAGCATTAGAAAGATACAAACAAGAATGCTATTGCTTTTTTGTTAATTTTTTTTTTCTATAAAAAAAAACACACCGCTCGAGACGGATTTCCTCTGGTGTAATCTCAGTTCCTGATTGAGCAGGCAATGTGAACGATTCTCGACGCGATCGAAGTCATACGTGTTTTTTTTTGTTTTTATTTTCAGCAGCCCGTTCTCGCTGCAAAATTGGTCGGGGGGGATAGGCTCTCTTGAGATAAGAGAGAAGAAATCGAACCACATGACGGTATCGACTCAACTTTGGGGATCAATAGGTGACTGAAAGGCCTCGAACATAAAATGATTGAAACGTTCAACTTCCAATCGGACAAGATCCAATGAGCTTGTGCCACGCTCAGTATACACTCATCACTATTATTTATATATATATAAATAATATATATATATATAGTATATATAGGTTCGGCAGGAAATAGCTCCACATTATTAACTGTCAGCGGTCTGGTGCAAGGACTTATGAACTTAGGCGTGGCAATTCCACGTAAACTAACATTCCACCATATTTTTTTTTTCAAATAATTATTTACCCAACCCCTCTGTACGAGTACGGGTGCGACACAGGAGGCCAATTCTAAGCGGAGTTTAACAGGGTTTTTCATTCCTAGACTGGCTTGCCTAACCAAGTTAAAGAACCAGCCTGTACACCTACTATGTACCATAGCTGAAGGGAGAATAAGTTGGATTCATACCTTTCCAGGGTGCTAGGCTCTACTGTAAAGCAACAGTCCCTGTCCAGAATTTGAAATCGTAGCGCTCCTGCCCTTTTTTCTAGTTAACGGGGGCCCCCATTCACCAGGCATGCCTATTTAACACATATACATTTGATACGTCACATATTAAATTATATAGAAGCTGTTACAAGGATAGATGTACCCAGAGCAGGAAAATGTGCTACACAGTATTAGGTCTCATTAATATTACATCCTAATGAAGCTGTTCAGATTAGAATTTTAAACTCATAGCAGTAAGATTTTCTATCAAAACCAGCTTAATTCCGACTTTAACATTGAATTGGAACACAACCAATCTTTCTTAAAAACATGTTTAGCATAAGATGCACGGAACCACATAGTCAAGTCAGGTTCTATCTGATCGCATCAAAAACAAAACTTGTAAAACATTAAGTAAACGAAGCTACATACCACACACATAATTTTCCGGTAATTAGAAAGGGACACGAATGTGTTTAGAATATTGCATAATGAGCGTTTGTATTCAGTTGAATGTAGAGTTAAACCAATGTGAGAAAGTCGTCGTTAGTGTGACCAATATACGTGCTTTTCGATTAGGAGAAGCAGTCTTCCTACGGGGCATTTGAATTTATTACACCACATTAGTCTCGTTAAGACCGACTGGTTTGGGGGGAATGAGTTGTTGCTGGTGACAAGGTGGGGTGGCCGTTTAAAAACTTATCGGTTATAGCATGATCAGTTTTAACTTTGTTGTTTGGGTCAGTTGGAACGAAACATATATTACGAATTAATTTTTTTAACGCATGTTTGTCAAATTGATATTTCTGCGTACATTGATTACGATAAATATATGTCTGTGCCATGGAGCTGTGGGAGTGTAGTGTAACAAACATTTACCAACAATGGACATTTACCCAATCTATTATCGGTCTGACGAACAAATCCGACGCACCATTCAATAACGTTAACAACAAAAAAATAAAAAAAAAAATACCTACACCCCGGGCAAATAATTTGTTGTAGAATAAGACAACGTAAAATATGCCCGGGAAAAAATGAAAAAAAAAAAAGACCAAGTCACAGCAATCGAAATATCGATTAAATCTACTATATCACTTGGCCAAAAGAAAAAAAATATTTATATGCCGGTAGTTTTGACTAAAGCTAAAATGTAAATATGTTTCATACCAAGTAGACCAAATAATCATAACTATACCTAATGAGTCAGGGATGTATACCAAACTAATACTTTCGCTTCTAGCTCATACGGAACCACAGAAACCTGATCAGAATCTTTCGACGTCTGTTGTTCGAAATTTACTATGAAATACAACTTCGGAAAGAGTGCCAAAGAGATACTACAACTGATCCATTCATAAATCCATAGGTTTTAGACACTATGCAAGACTTAGATAACTTCACCCACCCACCACGTGTTTGCGGCGTCGTGCATGGCTGTGTTTTCTGTCACAATCTGGCAAGATGGTAGCTGGCTTTCACCATCTAAATTACAACTCAAAATCCAAATAGTAACCTAATTAAACTTGCTGAAAAATAGACAAGATGCCGTAAGAAGTAGACTATAGACATCTGTATATAATTGGATTATTATTACACTAGTACGGACACTTATGTCACTCTGTGTCTACATAACTACAGACCTGTGACAAGCTGATAGAGATAACTGGTGACGATAGAAGACTGAAGCTTTATTTGCAGAACATTTCTCTTAAAATTTTTTGTCAAGGATTTGCTTAACAAGAAAACAGATGTTGGCTGGAAGATTTTCTTCAACAGTTTTGATTTAGAGTGTATCTCCTCTTAACCAGTTTGCCAGTACCGAATTTTCTCTATTATATATATATATATATATATATAATAATATATTATATAATATTATATGGGTCATCCACAGACACGTGTTTCGACTATCAATCTCTCAGTTGTTCTTATAATCTATCTCTCCTATATCCA
Organism: Doryteuthis pealeii; assembly: GCA_023376005.1. NCBI lineage: Eukaryota > Metazoa > Mollusca > Cephalopoda > Myopsida > Loliginidae > Doryteuthis > Doryteuthis pealeii. Next base: position 49,645,177 of record CM042152.1, read on the forward strand.
TCGTTGGTGTCAGTCCGCACCTATCTGCTGTCTTCATCTTATATTAACTTTTGATTCAATTACACACATCGCTTTGCGCTGTAAAGGCCTCGTCACCAAATGCTTCATTCCTTTTTATTATGCTGTTATCCCCCCAGGAAGTGCTCAACCCTAGGTGATGGGAGATCTATATATATAGTATATATATATTATAATAGTATACTAGTATATATATATATCGGTAGCAAATGGCACTCGACCCGAGTCAGTTCCTTCGACGAACACTGCTTGCATTTCACATGCGCGCTAATCCTTGGAAAGTATGAATCAATTCTCCCTCCAGCTATGGACGAATAGCAAGGTTAGATGGGATCTTTAACCATTGGCTAGGTAAACCAGTCTAGAAAGAAAGCTCTGAATTCAAAAGCTGTTAAAATCCCGCGCTATAATAAATTGACAATGTCTGTCACAGCGGGGGGGGGGTTATATTATTATATATATATTAGTATAATATATATATAATATCGTGGGGCTGGTTCTAAATCGGTATCAGCAGTAGTGAGGGAGTCTATCCCCTTTTCAATAGCGTAGGAACCAGGAGATTGGTTTTACATCTGAGGTGGAAGCGCTCACACCAATCATCAGCTCCCTACTTTACACGCACAGATCCGTGCTAACTCAAACACGCTTGAGTGTGTGGCGAGAACGTATCGAACTGAACCTTTGTGCTTTCAGCCAAACGCTTACTTACGTAAGTGCATGTAAGACTGCAACTCTTATCATAAAGGAGTCGACACCATATCAAACCACACGGAATATTACATTTTATTTGTGGCATAATCCTGTTGACTTTCTCATTTACTTCATCCCAACCCCCAGCGCTAAAAATATAAAATATAAGAAATAATAATTAATCCTCCGTTTTAACTTTTTTTAGCCGCTTTTTTCAGTGCCTTAACAACACAGAGAGAAAAAAAATCCTCCACATTTTGAAATTTATTTATAAACACCTGCGATTCCAATCGATTTAATTCGTAAGTTGAAATTTCAGCACTTAGTCAGGTAAGAACCCAATCCCTAGTCTTGAAATGCAAGAAAGTCCATGAAATACACTTCTGATAATGATTTAGAACAAAACTGCATAGAAAATTTTAATTTTAAACATTTGTGTGGTCTACATTCTTTTAATACCTATATAGATAATATATTGAAGAATTGTGCGTAGTATTTGTTTGTAGATTGTTCTTTGAGGCTTAACCACATGTGAAGAGAAATGGTAAACAGAGTATGTTGTTATTCACTTTATACACTATATATATATATAATATATATATTAATTATATATATAATATACTATATAAATATACATATAATATATATACGCAATACACACAACATTAACCACTAACATATATAGAAAATTTTGTTAAAGTCTCTACCACATGGAGAGTCTCGACAACCCCCCCCCACAACACACACACACCAATGTCTTTCTCTTTTTTTCTGTTTGTGCCTCTCTTTTCTCTAAAACCATACGCGCACACACTCGGAGGATATTGTTACTTTCCTGTTATATATTTATGGTGCGATTTACATAAAACTACCGTACGTATATTATATATAATATATATATATAATATATATATATATCGCATTTGAGCGATCCTTTTTTTAAACCCTCTAACCTCCAAAATAACCCAATAATAAACCGATAGCAAATCGTTGGGTAGAACGCCTCCTCCTCAAAGAAGAGCTTCACGCCAAACACACACACCACACACACACACACACAACCACACCAACACACACCACACACACACATACACACACACTCTCTCTCTCTCTCTCTCTCTCTCTCTCCTCTCCTCTCTCTCTCTCTCTCCTCTCTCTCATGTTTGTCCTTCTACCAGACACACACACGACGGATATCGGTTTTTACTGTCTACTGTATTTTGCCGTGTGCGAGTTATAACACAACCCTACGACTATATATATATATACTATACCTAATTATATATATTGATATATATATACTACACTGTATTTCTGACTGTACCTCTCTGTTTTTAACTATAAGTTTCTTAATATATATAAGCGACAAGCTCGCATAAAAAGAAGAGTAAGTTAATTGATTCGACTTTGCGCTCCGCCGTTTCTGCCTGAAAACCTTATGCCTAAATGTCACTATGTGGTTAATATATCCGTACCACGCGATCTCCTGTTGAAAAAAGAAATACCTACTCTCCATAAAGAAGCCATCATGAAAATAACAGTAAGTAAACCATAAAAGTATTCTCGATCTAATTTAAGCGAGACTTGTAAACAGGAGGCGTATTGAAAAGTCGAGGGGTCAAAACAGATTCACAGGAATTGACGTACTTTTTTTAACTACTTTTGTCTTTTGCAACCGAATACTTGTAGTTCCTTAGTTCTTTTTTTTATCCAACTCTCGTTATAGAAAACTTTTTCGTACAACTTGTAAAAGTTTATCATTGTAAGTGTGTTAAAGAACACAAAGCAGTGTGATCTCAAATTTCAACAGCCCTCGAGGATGATATCTCAACCACAGAAGCGATGGTAATACACCGTAAAGAGTTGGAGGTACGTGATAATGGTTATTCAAGATATGGACGTGACCTGTTCAACTCTCGCTATAGAAAACTTTCCGTCTACAACTTAAAAGTTTATATTCATTGTAAAGTGTGATAAAACCAAAGCGTATGATCTCTAAATTTTCAACACCCTCGAGTAGTTGATATCTCAACCCAGAAACGATGTAATAACGTATAGAAAAGTTGTAGTAACGTGGATTATAATGGTTAGTCTAAGATTATGGACTCGTGACAGAGTTTCAACTCTCGCTATAGAAAACTTTTCGTACAACTTAAAAAGAAGTTTATATTTATTATAAAGTGTGACAAAAAGACGATCCAGTGTAATCTGCTAAATAAACAGCCCCTAGGTAGTTAAATATTCTCATCCACATGAATATGCAAATGCACGTATAGGGAAAGGTTGGAGGTCGAGGTGTCGATTCGTTAGAATCGTATAGAAAGGATTCGTGGACCAGAATTCAACTCTCACTATGAAATCTTTTTTGTACAACTTAAAAGAATTTTACATTCATTAATAAAGTGTGAGGAAAAAAAATATCCAGTGTCAGTCTCTAAATTTCAAACAGCCCTCGTGTAATATCTCCTCCACACAAGCGTGGTTAATACAGGTATATGGAAGGTTGGAGGTGCGTTGTGTAATGTTTTAAGTCGTAGTAAATCGAGCTCGTCGAAACCGAGCTCAAATCTTCGATGAAGCTGTTTGCATTCACATACCGCTAAACCTATGGAAAGTATGAATTCAACTACTTCCCTCTAGCTATGGAAATAGTTAGGACAGACTGGGCTTTTACCTTGAGGATAACCTATTTAGGAGAAAAGAAAATCTAATTCAAACCTGTTAAAAACTTCGCTTAAAAAATTGACCTTTTGTGTTACTCCTGCTCGTGCGAGGAGTTTGATATATATATATATATATATACACACACACCACACACACACACACACACACATATATATATATTATATATATAAAATATATGTAGGAAGCATGGTTCTTGCCATAAGATTTTTGTCACTAACAATTTCTTTCAGAGCCCGTTGTTGAATTCAGTGATTAATTATGTCTGCACCACTTAGACCCTAACGATAGCATCTAGGAATGAGCTACATGGGCACTGCACAATAATTCAACAAATCGTAGTAAAAAAAACAACCCTACAAAAACCAGCTATAATCATAAACATCAGAGTGAGATAAACACGACATGCTGGGCACTTTTAGAGAAAGCGGGACGAAATCATAAGTGACGTTCTCCTCAGTTGGGCTGCCAGCAAGATACTCTATTTGACCAACCTAGTGAGACGAACGAATCCAACCAACAACCAACCAACGATGTTAGTGTTGTTTTCGCTCTATACCCCCGAGCACCGGGGCCATTTATATTTCAACATTGAACTACTGAAAGAAACATCAAGCTGACGGGATTGTTTGTTTCTTGTTGTTTGATTGATTTTGAAGCATATCAACTTCAGTGGTATTTTTAATGCCGATTAACGTTTTATTAAATTTAATTCTTAATGGATATACAATTTTTTATAATAAATTTTTCTAATTAACCATAGATGGGGACCCTAACAGGTACTACCACTCCGGTCGGAGAGACAAGGAGCAATGAAGGAGTGCTCACATGCCCAAACACCAAAGACTGAAAACCTCACTATCAGATGATTTAACGTAATTCCCCCTCAGCCCATCGCCCTTAGCACCCATATTGAGTTTGTGGCTTGCATTTAAGACGCATTTAGTGGGGCGATAATATAAGTGCTAGGTCTGACTTGACCAGCCGATTGATCGGATAGGCCTCTCCGACCGCCTGTCTAGTCTAATAAGTATCTAAGTGGAGTGTGCAGGTCATGGACTGCTCACCACCAAGACTCCGTCTTAAGCATCACGGTTGCCAACACGGGTCCATTTGGGATCTTCCTTCTGCAGAGGTGCATCGTGCATTCTAACGTCTTCGCCGACAGGGCGACTGAGAGTGAGGATTGCCGAATAAAAAAAAATTTACTAAACTTGCAACAGTAGAATTATGTTTTTGAGACGTCATGCTGGCGATATGTAGATAGTCACTTACTACCTTTACTTATTTTAATACAAAGCCCAAAGTTAGGACACCCAGTGACAACTGAACTCACTAATAATGATATATTAATCTGGATCTCTAAACATTTAGACCAAGCGGGGCGTCCAACGCGTGGGTCGGCAGAACAAGTTTATTAATACAACGAAACTCGTATATAGCAAAGT
>CM042152.1:49660017-49662517 GCA_023376005.1 Doryteuthis pealeii
TAATAATAATAATAATAATAATAATAATAATAATGAAAAAATGGACAAATATCTGGACCTTGCCAGAGAACTGAAAAAGTTGTGGAATATGAAAGTAAAAGTGATACCAATTGTAGTTGGTGCACTTGGAACAGTCCCAAGAGGATAAGAAAAGGGCTTGGAAAGTTTGGATATCAGAGGAAGGATTGAAACCATTCAGAACACTGCACTGCTGCAATCTGTCAGAATACTCAGAAGAGTCCTAGAGACCTGAGAAGACTTGCTGTCACTCAGATTCCAGTGAAAGACCATCATCTAATACTGATGTGAAAACTCAAAAGGAGTAAATAATAATAATAATAATAATAATAATAATAATAATGGAAAAGAATGAAAAGGTGAACTACCGCTAAATTACAGTTGGTGATTGAAGTACTGCTGTGAGGTCCTGTAGTATGGGGGAGGGGGTCTGAATGTTTTTAGAGCAGTGAACAAAAAACAAAGATATAAAAAAACCCAAAAAAAAACAAAACCCAACTAGGATAACAATCCTCAACAGCATTAGGAAAGATACAAACAAGAATGCAATTGCTTTTTGTTAATTTTTTTTTTTACTATAAAAAAAAAACACCGCCTCGAGACGTTCCTTGTGTAAATCTCAGTTCCTGTTGAGCAGGAGTGAACGAATCTCGACGCGATCGAGCTTCGGTTTTTTTCTTTTTTTTTTCAGCAGCCTGTTCTTCGCTGCAAAATTGGTCGGGGGGATAGGCCTCTCTTGAGATAGAAGAGATAGAAATCGAACCAATGACGTATCGATCAACTTGGGGATCAATAGGTGACTGAAAAGGCTCGAACCAAAATGATTGAAACGTTCACTCAAATCGGAACAAGATCCATGGTGTGCACGCCCCAGTATACACTCACACACTATATATATATATATATAATATATTATATATATATATTAATATATATATATATATATGTATATATATATAATATATATATATATATATAGGTTGCGGCAGAAATAGCTCCCACATTTTTAACCTGTCAGCGGTCTGGTGCAAGTGAACTTATGACTTAGGCAGGTGGCAATTCCACGTAACTAACATTTCACCATTTTTTTTTCAAATATATTATATGTTTACCCAGCCCCTCTGTACGAGCACGGTGCGACACAAGGTCAATTTCTTAAGCGGAGTTTAACAGGGTTTTTCATCTCCTAGACTGGTTGCCTCACCAAAGTTAAAGAACCCAGCCTGTCCTACTATGTACCCATAGCTGAAGGGAGAATAGTTGGATTCATACCTTTCCCAAGGGTGCTAGCTCTATGTAAAATGCAAACAGTCCTGTCCAGGATTTGAAATCGTATCGCTGTGCCCTTTTCATAGTACGGCCCCCATTACACGAGGGACATCCATATAAACACATATAGAACATTTAATACGTACATATAAAATATATAAGAAGTGTTACAAGGATACATGTATCCCAACAGAGGAAATGTGCTACACAGTATTTAGGTCTCATTTCATAGTACATCGGAATGAAGCTGTTCCGGATAGAATTTTAAACTCATAGCAGTAAAGATTTTCTATCAGAAACAGCATAATTCCGACTTAACATGAATTGGACACAACAAATCTTTCTTAAAAACATTTTTAGCATAAATGCACGGAATACACCAGTCCAAATCAGGCTCATTACTGATCGAATCTAAAAACAAAACTTTTAAAACATTAAGTAAACGAAGCTACCATTACCACACACATAATTTTCCGGTAATTAGAAGGGACACGAATGTGATTTTAGATATTGCATAATTGAGCTTGTATCAGTTGAATGTAGAGTTAACCAGTGTGAGAAAGTCGTCGTAGTGTGACCAATATACGTGCTTTCGACTTAGGAGACGCAGTCTTCTACGGAGCATTTGAATTCATAGATCACATTAGTCTCGTTAAAACGACTGGTTTGGGGGGATGAGTTGTTGCTGATGACAAGGTTAGCGGTTTTAAACTTTGGATAATAGATGATCAGTTTAACTTTGTTGTTGGGGTCAGTGGAAGAAACATTATTACGAATTAATTTTTTTAACGCAGTTTTGACGAGTTGATATTTTCGGTACATTTGATTATGATAATATATGTTGTGGCTGGAGCTGTTGGGTGTAGTGTAAACAAACACTTACCAACAATGAATTTCCAATTATATCGTTGGCGAACAAATCCGACGCACCATTCATAACGTTAACCACAAAAAAAAAAAAAAAAAAAATACTACACCCCGGCAAATAATTTGTTTGTAATAATATACAACTTAAAATTGCCCGGGAAAAAATGAAAAAAAAAAAAAAAAGACCAAGTCACAGCAATCGAAAATAATCGATTAATACTATATCACTTGGCCAAAAGAAAAAAAAATATTTATATATGCCGGTAGTTTTTGACTAAAGCTAAAATGTAAAGATTTTTCGATACCTAAGTAGACCAAATAATAATAATATACCTAATGAGTCAGA
>CM042152.1:49677517-49680017 GCA_023376005.1 Doryteuthis pealeii
ATATATATATATATATATATATTGTGTGTGTGTGTGTGTGTGGGTGTGTGTGTGTGTGTGTGTGGGTGTGTGTGTGTGTGTGTGTTGCATTATCCATTTTTCTCGATAATTTCATAGATTAAATCTCTCTCTCTCTCTAAATATATATATATATATATATATATATATATATATATATATAGAGAGAGAGAGAGAGAGAGAGAGAGGGGAGAGAGAGGGGGAGAGAGATATATGATGATATGCTGAATAGATAATTACCCTTCAGGTAGGTATCTACTTTGATTTAAATGGTGGATATAAAGCCAATTCCTAATGCCGTATACCACACACACATACAATCACACACATAGCGCTCAGATTTATTTGATTAAGCATTTTCCTTATCATAATTTTCTATATTCTTCTATTTTTTAATGACTATTTCTTGTTTGTAAATAATTTTCTCTTAAAAATCTATGCGTTAAATAAATTCAAATATATATCAAAACAAAACAAATGATATATAAATCAATAATACCGGACATTTATTTATTAAAACTTGTTTTAACAATTCGGACCGTTTAATGTTGAATACTAAATTTCTAAGTGTACATAATACACGGTTGTTCTTTATTCTATGTATTAAGGATTTCGACTATGAATTAAATACTCATTCATAAACTTACGCAATGACTGAGGTATTGTGATGTAAGCAGAGACATAGGCTCGGATACAGACAGACACCGCATCAGCATTATAATATGATTACGAATATTTAACAGTGTGATTTTTTCTTTACTTGAAGCTCAGCTCAGTCGGTAGAGTGTTCGGCTGGGAACCTTAAGGTTCCTGGTTCGATACCAACTCAGCGTATGAATAGCACAGGGATCTGTGCAGTAAAGTGAGGAGCTGATGGTAGGTGTGGCGCTCCACCTCAAATGCCCAAAACAATCTTCTTTTCGTCTAGCGCTAGTGAAAAAGGGATAGACTCCTTCGCTGTCTGGCTGATACCGACTTTAGCCACCCCGACGACTTTACTTATTATTAGTTACTTTAAACCGTCTGATTCTTTTAAATACATGGCATATAACAATGGTAAATTATTAGTACTAGTACAAAATAAAAAAACACCCTCCGGGCGATGTAAAAATAGATTTTTGAAACATATTGCCTGAGGGGTGGGAGTAAAAAGTTTAATGTCAGCGAGTTTGTACCCTAAGTAAGTAAAATCATCAAATTCATTAAAGGATTAAAAAATAAAACAATTTGAAATGTAAACTTTCAATATGTATTAAAATAAAACAAACTATATATAGATATATAATACCAGTCATGTATTTATTAAAACTTGTTTTAAAAAAAATGAGGACTGTCTAATGTTGCAAGTTCAAATTTTGAGTGTATTTATTCTTTATGACGATTTTGGGTAATGTGATGTAATCAGTGACGTATTCAGTGACGTAATTTTGTTACAGACAAAAACCGGAAGCGAATCTCCATTTTTAATAGATTAAATAAGAGCGACTGAAATCCTATAGCTGTATGAAAATTATTGATATTGGATATAAATACATGAATAATTGTGTGCAAACATGCTTATTATTATTATTGTCTAGGAATAGTTACTTGAAACCATATACGTGCCTGAAAGCGAAGACTGAATCTGGCATGAAATAGCACAAGGAGAGATGCCGTAAAAGCAGCCAACTAAGACAGTTAATGCCTTCCTATAGGATCAATACACATGCACGAAAAATTTGCTAGGTCGACATCAAAGCATTTTTTCGTCAATATATCACAAACTAATAAGCTCTCCCCACTTCACGATATTGATAGCACGCGTACAAACACCCCCCACACACATACATATATACATAGAGAGAGAGAGAGAGAGAGAGAGAGAGAGAGAGAGAGAGAGAGAGAAGGGGGAGAGGGGAGAGGAGATAGAGGAGGGAGAGGGGATGAGAAAAAGAGATACTGTACAAAAGCATTTGCTACTATTGGTTTCAAAGCGGCATATTAGCGTCTTATCATTAAGACAAAACGTCTTGAACTCAAGGCATTTTTTTGCTGAGGATAAGCGGCTGATACGCTGCTTCTAAGACCAATGGCAAAAAATGCTTTTCAATTATATAGTATTTCATAATAGATAAAGAGACCTCTTACACCTGTAATAGAGCAGTTTATTTTCCTTTCTCATATAATATATATATATATATATATATATATATATATATATATATATATATATATTAAACAACACGGAAAATTTCATTTTGAGGATTTTTCAGGATTTGTATCTTTTCCAGTCTTCTGGGTATCTTTCTAATGTTAGGATCCAGTTGAAAAAGGATTCTTCCCATACGTTTTCGACTGTTTCTTCAATGTCATCAGGGGGTATATGATTTGGTGTTAGTTCTTTTTTCCCTTTTCCTTGTATATATAATATAACAAAATAAATATATAAAGGTTTTACATATCTATTTATTAGGTGACAAAGGAACATTCACGGGCATATTGG
>CM042152.1:49682517-49687517 GCA_023376005.1 Doryteuthis pealeii
TGTCTCTGACTGTCTCTATCTATTCATCTCTCTGTCTCTTTCTCTCGCTGTCTCTATTTCTGTCTCTCTTTATCTCCTATATATATATCAAGTTTTCATTCCTTCCCTCTACATCTATGTATGATAGACGAAAAAGCACCTCACATGGTGTAATGTTTAGAAAGTTAGATTTTCAGGCCATTGATAGTGAGATCGATCCTCATTGGGCGCTTCATACTTCTTGTGTTTGTGATGTTCTTTTTTTTTGGCATTCAAGCTTGGTATCCTTTCATCATATAACTTTTAATAATATTATTAACTTAAGAAACATTTATATACTATTAAATCTACTGGGCATGGAAAAAAGTTAATACGTTTCTTTAATGCTCTAAAAGCAATCAGATTGCAACAAATCGAATGAGATGTACTTTTATGCAACAACATTTTTTGATAGCTGGAATAATATTGAAATATATATATATATATATATATATATATATATATATATATATATATATATATATAGCTGGAATATTAAAATATATACATATATATCTTATCTCCTACACAATTGATTTATCTTTTAATAATGAATGCAACCAATGACTTTGCCATTTTCTTAATATTCAAATTCTAATTTTTAAATATCTTCCCAGATATGAATAAAATCTTCATTATTCTTGCACAAAAATCAATCTCTAGTGATAGTGAATGTGTGTATATATATTTACTTTGTCATTAGTTGTTTTCTTTTCATAGTTTCACCCGTACATACATACACATCAATTGCCCTTTATATATGTACCGGATTCGGCTACCCGGTGATGCCAGGGTAGAGATGGGATAATAAAAAGTTAGTCTCGCAGATCCATAGATTGTTTTGATCTTACGTAATTGATTTATGTTTTATCCCAAACACAACCAATGACTTTCCCTTTTCTTACTATTCATATCCTAATTCTTAAATATCTTTCGAGATATAAATAAAATATTCATTATTTCTGCACAAAATTCAAGCTCTAGTGATAGTGAATATACATATATATTTACTTTGTCATGAATTATTTTATTTTCATAGTTTCATTCGGACATAGCAATAGCATAATCTTTACAGATCACTGCTGTCCATCACAATCCTATAACCCCACCAACAGAACCTTTCCTCACATGAGCGCTCAAATGACTCATCAAACCCACTGTAGATCCACGAAGTTTGATGCAATATGACATAGGAAGGACATATATATATATATATATATATATATATATATATATATATATATATATATATATATGCACGAGCACGATGTGAAAAAAGTGAATTTTGGAATTTAACAGGTTTGAAATCAGAGTTTTCTGTCTTCTAGACCGATTGCCAAGCCAAGTTTTCAGAGCCCAGTCTGTCCTATTATTTACATAGCTCGAGGAAAAATAGTTAAAGTAATGCCTTTCATGAGGATATTATCACTATAAAAAATGCAACCATCCTTGGCTAGAATTTGAATTATGTTCACCATTTTCTACTACAATGACCATTACGTTAGAAACACCCGAAGGATATATATATATATATATATATATATATATATATATATATATATATAACACTTTCCTATATAAGGAATGGAGCACTCTATGGCGCTCTTACATACAAAGCGATGTGTGTATTAAACAGTTGAAATCCCATCGCATTCTAGGTGATGTCATCGCATTCTGTAGGTGATGACAGCCTGGCGTGTTAAAGTGTTTGACTGACACTGAACCGATCGGATTTTCAATCCCGGTTCAAATGTCTAGCCACACTGAAGAGACTTGATAAGTCGAAACACATGTCTGTGGATGAGATATATATATATATATATATATATATATATATATATATATATATATAGTTGTGAAGAATGTGCGAAAAATATATAGTTGTCAAAAATGTTCGGCAACATAGCGGGAATTAAACGAAGACGTGTGTATATGTCTGTCTGTTCCTTTGACCCTTGTTCACTCCCTACCTCTGTTGGCTTCTTTTAAAATACTTCGAAGCGAACGTGCAAACACCCCGAGAAACACTAGCCAATATATTCCAAACCTTCTACGTTTCTCCTACCCGACAGTCACCCTACCATTAGCACACGATCGCTTTCGAAGATTTTTCTCCCTGGAGGAATAAAATCGAACGCCAAACGTGTCGACATTTTTGATGATCCTCGTGGGTAGAAACCAGACGAAGTTCTCAGTTCACGGTCACACAGCTTCAAACCAGCCCCTCCCCTCAAGCCAGACTACAACAAACAGCAAAAACGCAACCAAACAAGCAAAATAACAAAATAACTTAAAACAAATAAATATTTACACCTAGAATAAGATAAATAACCAGAAACATAAACAAAATTATGAATCATCAAATATATAAAATCTGTCTGTATTCTTGTTGTGGGGTGAGAAAAAAACCCCTCACTGACACAATGAACTCGTCTGAAAAGAGTATAAATAGTGTACATCTTATTATAAAGGATATTCATTAGCAGACTGTATGTAACCGAAATTACGTCACTGCTTACGTTACAATACCCCAGGAATTCCGAAAGTTTACCTATGAGTATTTAATTTATAGTTAAAATTCTTAATTAATACATAGAATAAATCTTATTTATTAACCTTGTCCCTATAAAAAACCTGAGTTAGATTTGCCTCACGCAGGTCATGTTCTTGCTGCATTTAAAATACTGCAATGTGTCTTATATATCCCTGAGAAATAAACGTTTACATAATATATGGTGTGGTTAATTTGCACATTGGTTTTAACAAAACCGGGTTTAATAAATAATTACTCAGAGATATAGATCTCTAATATCATTGTTTTATCCAAAGTAATAAAATCAATCCTATGAATGTTTTTATATAGAAACCAATTAAAATATATTGAATAAGTGTAATCTTTTATGTGCATTCTTATTTAATTTCTTTCTAATTTACTATATTTTATTACATTAAAACTCCCGCCCGGCGGAGGACGCATATTCCTGCTAGTAGATATAAAGATGACCACAAGACAAAAGTAATGTTCATCTGTAATGCCAAACAAACACACATAAAATCTGGAAGAAGTTAAGAATGCAATTATTTTGGACAGATGAAATCAGAGAATAATCCTGAGAATGTCATAAAAGAGACCTCTAACGATAGGTTGGAAATCATCTCGTCAAAATAGAGACACAATGACTGGCATTTTACCAATACGCTTAAAGCGTAAAGTATAGAATCAGTGTATAAAAAAGCGACATCATATAGTTGTTGAACAAGGAAATTAACTCAATTACTAGAAGAAAAAAAAAACTGAGAGGAATGGAGATATCAATAGAAAATGCACGCAAAGAATAAAGATAAAATGAGATCAATATAGAGCAGTGAATAAACAGAGATAAGAAATGTCATAGGAATTATCAAACAGCAAAACCAGAATTGCTATAAGGAATATTGAGCATTAGGATGCGTCTCAAGGCTTTATATATCATGGAACTGTTATAAGAGAGTATTATATATTTTGGAATTGTTATATATATACCAACCCCTCCACCCGAGCAGGATGCGACACAAGGTCAATTTCTTAAGCGGAGTTTAACAGGTTTTAATTCAGAGTTTTCCTTCTCCTAGACTGGTTACCTAGCCATGGTTAAAGAGTCCAGTCTACCCTGCTAGTTACCTAGAGCTGGAGGGAGAATTGGATTCATGCCTTTCCCAAGGGTATTAGCGCCATGCTCTGGAATTGTTATAAGAGAGTATCGAGAATTAGAATAGGTTCATGGCTTTATATATCTTGGAACTGTTATAAGGGAGTATTGAGCATTAGGATGGGTCTCGAAGCTTTATATACCTTTGAACTGTTATAAGGAAGTATTATATTTTGAAATTGTAATAAGGGGGTATCGAGTATTAGAATAGTTTCAAGGCAATATATATCATGAAACTGTAAATAAAGATTATTATATATCTTGAAATTGTTATAAGTGAGTATTAAAATGGATCTCAAGTTTCATATATCTTGAAACTGTTATTCAGGGAGTATTGAACATTAGAGGGATCTCAAGGCTCTGTATATCAGGAAACCGTTATAAGGGCGTATTGGGCATTAGAGTGGTCTCAAGGCTTTAAAAATCATGGAACTGTTATAAGGGAGTATTAGAATGGGTCTCAAGTGTCATATGTCTTGAAACTATTATTAGGGAGTATTGAGCATTAGAGGGGTCTCAAGGCTTTATATATCATGGAACTCTTATAAGGGAGTATTATATATTTGGGAATTTTTATAAGGGAGTACAAGGTATTAGAATAGCTCACATGGTTTTATATAAGGGAGTATGAGTATCAGAATCGGCCTCAATATATATATATATATATATATATATATATATATATATATATATATATATATATATATATACAAATTGGAACAGTTATAAGAGAGTATTGAGTATTAGAATGGGTCTTATATATTGGAACTGTTATGAGGGAATATTATATACCTTTGAATTGTTAGAAGTCAGTATCGAGTTTAAAAAATGAATCTTAAGACCTTATATATCTTGGATCTATCATAAGGGACTATTGAGTATTAAAATGGTTTTCAAGGCTTTATATATCTTGGAAATTTGATCTGAATCCTATGTTGTAAAAAGTGCCCTGGGTATGACACTAAACTGTATCCAGTGGTGAGGCACGACTTCTGCATTAGGCTTTTGTATCAAATAACCGTCAAAGGTTGTTATGCCATTAAACAAAGAAACCGAACCAAATCTTACAGAATAGCTCGTCAGATGGAGTCTCCGGATCATTTTATATCAAACTCTGACTTTAACTACCTCATAAGACACGCAGAGTCTGATGGAACTGAAATCAATCTAAAACAATGGCTATAATAATAATAATAATAATAATAATTAATAATAATAATAATAATAATAAACGAATAATTAATTTAAAAATACCTAAAACAAGTTATGGAAAGAAGACAGAGATGTGAGATC
>CM042152.1:49692517-49695017 GCA_023376005.1 Doryteuthis pealeii
ATATACTTGTATATATATTTTTTTTAAAAATCGCATCCATGCTTTTTTGCAGCGATGCTTTCTATTGGCTAGAAGCTGTTCGCGCAGTGAACGCAGCAGAAATGAAAACGAGGCGAGGAAGGAAGAAGAGTGGGTTATAAGAACATAGCAAGTAAAACATCACGCTTTTTGTTTCTTTTTTTTTTTTTTTTTTTAAAGAAATCGTTAATATGTCGGTTGAAATTATAATTATTTAATTAATAAAGAAGTGTTAAAAGTAAATAATTGAGGCCTTAACAAACAATGTAAACGTTGAGATAATAGCAATTCAAAGAGATAATGAGATTCATAGTAATAATTGATAATAATCAATTAATGATAATAGTTATAATAGAGTTATTCAAAAATGCATTAAATATTGGTTTGTCTCTTATCGAATTTAGTTAGTGAAAATAGATCACTAATTAGGACTAAGCCTATTCTAGTACGGACCACCCAAGGCGGATTTAACGAATTTGAATTCAGAATTTTTCTCCTCTTAGACTGGTTGCCTAACCAAGATTAAAGAGCTTGTCTGCCCTACTATTTACCCATAGCTAGAGGAGGAGTATGGGATTCATGATTTTCCAAAGGGTATTAGCGCCATGTGAAGTGGATTTGAATTCGGATCGACGAGTCCATTTCCTACGACTCTAACCACTACACCACGTAACCCCAAGAATGGGTAAATCTATAATTACCAAATTTCATTTGCTCACTCATGCAACTCTGATGAAGGACTTAAACATATTGGTCTTTGAGAATTCCAAAGATTTCAAGGTTTTATTATGAGATCCAATTATCGGTGTAGTTAGTTATTGACCATGTCAGTCCGTTTAACGTGGGAATCCACGCACTAATCAAACTCATGCGGTGGCCAGTGTAATAAATTACGTGTATCCCGTTTACTCTCCTCTTTTGAGGCGCCTCAGGCACTGGGCAATAAATCCCTCTCTGTCCCTTTAAATTGAGGGTAAAGTGTTGCCTGGAGGGATAGCCCCTGGGTTCATATTGATTTTATCGGTGTAACTATGACGCAAAACTGCAATTTTTTCGTTGAATCCGAGTGGCAACAAGTCTCCCCGACTATCAGGAATATTCTCAGTTCTGTTGACTGTTTTTTGAGCCACTTCTTCACAACAGATTTCACTTCCTCGTCACTTGATTAATGTTTGACTCTCACACCCTGTTTTCCTGGGACCGAAGAGATGCAAACATTATTCAGTGACGAGGAACTGAAATCTGTAGTGAAGAAGTGGCTCAAAGAACAGTCAACAGAATTTACAGAGCAGGGATACATGCTCTCATTCGAAGGTTGAACATTGCTATTAAGAGAAACGGTGACTATATGGAAAAGTAGAGATGTGATCCAGAAAGGAACAGCTTCAATTTAATGTATTATACATGTTCCTGTGTTGGTAAAATATACCTGTCCTAAACAAAATGGCATTACTTTTTGACACTCCCTCGTAAATGAATAAGGAATATAAAAATACAAGTTATTTTGTTGGATTGTTTGCTTTTTCAAATCGAAAAAAAAGAAAGGAAAAAAGGGGTCTAAAGATGTTTATGATTACAATCCAAGTTGCATTTATGGTGGGAAATCAGATGAAATAATTTCGAATTGCTTCGAACTGAAAGAAAGAAGAAGAAAGGTTCGCCGATGGGTTCAGTGGAAAATGGATTACATTATGGAGAAGAATGTGCGGAATTTTCTGGATGATTGACGGTGGTTGGTGGGTGGTATTGGAATGATATAAAAAATGAATTAGAGAATGAAATGTTTCAGAGAGAAAATTGAAGGAAAAAGATAAAAGGTGAAAAGAGGAAACTGACTGGAAGAGAATGATGATGAGAGAGGGGGAAGATGAGGGATAAAGAGGGAAAAGAATGAAATGGAAAGAGGAAAGGAAAACGAAGAAAGAAACAAAATGTGTAGAATGAAAGAAAAAATGAGAATGAAAGTAAATTATAAAGCAAGAAAAAAGTAAAAAGGGAATGAAAGAAGAAAGAAAATAAAATGGAAGGGTGAGAGAAAGAAGAAGAAAAAAAAGAAAGAAATAGATTGATGTCTAAAAATGAAGAATGAAAATATAAGGAAATATAAAAAGAAGGAAGCCACAACAGAAAAATTATAAATGTATCAGTAGAGAAGGGGAAAAATGTATGTTGAACTGGAAAGGGTAAAAAGTAGAAAGAAAGAAAGAAAGAAAGAAAGAAAGAAAGAAGAAGAAAAAGATGAAAAAAGAAGGAGAAATAAGAAAAGAAGGAAAAGGTAAAAATATAGAAAAAATAGAAAAAAACGAAGAAAGAAGAAAAGAAAGATGAAAAAGAAGGAGAAATAAGAAAAGAAGGAAAAGGTAAAAATATAGAAAAAATAGAAAAAAACAATAAAGAAAGCAGAAAGAAAGGAAGAAAAGAAAAAATGAAGGAAGGAAAAAGAGAAGAAAGAACGAAAGAAATAACCGGTAAGTAATATAGA
>CM042152.1:49697517-49705017 GCA_023376005.1 Doryteuthis pealeii
CGACGGGGCGGCCTAAAGTCGGTATCAGCCAGTCAGCGAGGGAGCCTATCCCCTTTTCAATAGCGCTAGACCAAGGAGATTGTTTTTGGCATCTGAGGTGGAGCGCCACACCTACCATCAGCTCCTTACTTTACCGCACAGATCCCCGTGCTACTCATACGCTGAGTTGGCGGGGACCGGTATCGAACTAAGAACCTTGTGGGTTCTAGCCGAACGCTCTACCGACTGAGCTAACCCGAAATAAATATATACAAAAAAGAAACAAAAAAAAGATTAAATATGTGTGTGTGTGTGTGTGTGTGTGTGTGTGTGTGAGAGAGAGAGAGAGAGAGGGGGGGAGATGAAACCAGCCCCAGAGGAAAGAAGAGGGAAACAACAAAAAAAGGCATGAATCGACTTTAAAAAAAAATATATAAGAGATTGAATAAAATATGTAGGAAACGAGGTTTCGTGTTTGTGCGAATAACAAAGGGAAAATGATGTTAGAGGAAGGGTCTTCAAACAGTGAATGTTGGCAGACATCACTGCGGGAAAAGAGATGCAGATGTCGTACCTGTCAGTTAAAGTCAGAGAGACAGAGAGACAGAGATATAGAGAGTGAGTGAAAAGAGAGAGAGAGAGATAGAGAGAGAGAGAGAGAGAGAGGAGAGAGAGAGAGAGAGGGGGAGAAGAGAGAGAACAAAGAAGTAATTGACAAGAAATGCACAACTGTGTCTGTGGGGTTCTGATATTGATATGATTGAGAAAAAAATAGGAATGACAAAAAGAATTTAGATTATAAAAGTGTTTTCCTAAAAGTTTTTATAATGGGAGGATAAACGTGAACAATAATCTAGTGTCTGTTTGTAAAGAAAGGAACTGTATATATATATATATATATATATATATATATATATATATATATATATATATATATATATATATATATATACCCAGTTCCTTTCTTTGCAAACAGATACTAGATTATATATACTAGCAAATATATGCACCCTCCGGGTGCAAGTGTTTAAGTTTTAATGTAATAATATATTATATTAAGTTAGAAAGGTTAATGAAAATAAATAAGAATGCAGATAAAAAGATTTGAAAAAGAGGGGGTATAATCGAAAAATAGAACAACTGAAACTTACTCTTCCATCACTCTCGTCTTTCATTGTTATTTTTTCGAATTTAAGTATTTAATTAAAAGAGGAAGTGAAGAATAAAATGACAGTTATTTTTTCTTGTTAACGGATTTCATTTAAGATTCATTGAAGAAATGTTTGCTTATATTCATTAAAATAAAACCAAACAGTTAGAAATCAATAATACTAAGCACATATTTATTAAAATCACATTTTCAATATCAATATGCAAATTAGCCTTCCCATTCACACTGTAAACCGCTATTTTGTTGTATATATAAATATAATTGCATGTTGTTAGAATGTAGATATGGTTAACAGTATTAATAATGTAAAACAATTTTATTAATAATTGAGGTTTAAATAAGAATAAAACCATTGAGAATGTTATATAAATAAGTAAGGGAATTGTGACTTGAGTAGTAATATAGTTTCGGTTACAGACGCAAAAGCACACAATCTCCATTATAATAATATATATATATATATATATATATATATGTGTGTGTATGTGTATGTGTGTGCACACGTGTGAATTTTTAGAACATGATCCCATATGCAAACGCTTATCTCTATACATAATCTCATAGATCTATGAACAGGCGTGCATGTCTTAACCATTATCTTCAAGATAATTTAATTCTTGGTGAGAAAAGTAGGAATCCATATATTTCTCAGCAATAATTAAATAGTATGGCAGATTTGGCTGTGTATCATTGGCATTCTAGGAGAACGAAGACTCTGAATTCAAACCGACTTTACTGACCTCAAATCACACAATCCCGTAACAGGCATTCTGGACAAAAAACGCACACACCCAGAAACAATGTAACAATTTTCGTTGATAGATTTCATAGTATTTGCATATATATACACCCTCCGAGTGCACGTATTTAAGTTTTAATGTCATAAAATATTATATTAAATTAGAAAGACTAATGAAACTACATAAGAATGCAGATTTGAATCAAAGGGGGATATAATCGATTAATAGAACAACTGAATCTTACTCTTCCATCACTCTCGTCTTTTATTGTTAAATCTTCCTTTTAACTATTTAGTTCAATTAGAAAGTAAAGAATAAAATAACAGTTATTCTTGTTAATGAGATTTTTTAGATTTTCAGATTTATCCCTGCTCATATTCATTAAGATAAAAACCAAACAACTAGAAATCAAAAATACCAAGCACATATTTATTAAAATCAAATTTTTATATCAATATGCAAATTAGCCTTCACGTTCACACTGCGAACCGCTATTTTTTATATACATAAATAAGATTGCATGTTGTCAGTATGTAGATAACGCCGACAGTCCTGGAACTTTTCTGGCATACTCGTGTTTTTATATTTCAATCTTTCTGTAGTAGAGTATTGCAAACTGTGTTTCCAATAATACCTTTTTACTAGTCGTTACTTTGAGTCTTTATGTACCAAATTTCCCCCCACGACTATAGCTAATTTTCTTGGCATATTCTTCTCTGTAAGCTGGGATAATTCAAAATTTACCATCTATTCACCTCAGAACTCAATTTATTCAAATAAATCCTATTAATATCGTAATATGAGTGCTTCTGCTCAATTATAATGAACTCGTTATCAATTTTTGTATTTTACTTAGGTGTATGGAGAGCCACTGTAGGCGGTTCAAGTAGTTTGGATTTGAAATAGATCTTTTGTGACACCAGTCCTGAAACTTTTCTGATATACCTCGTATGTGTTGGTCCTGCCTCTTATTCAGACGACTTATATCAACCGTATGCCTTTGTCGTACTTAGCTACTATTATTGGATATCAGCTTCATAGCTCGGTTTTACAACATTTAAGAGTCAAGTTTTTACAAGATATCTGACGCTTTCAGCTAATTTCTTTCGTCGTTCAAACCTTTCAATAACAAATCGAATATCGATTGTAATAAATAATTGAAAGTTTCCCTTTATCGACCAACATGTCTGACAATCTCGTCTAGAATTGATTTATGAGAGAGAAATTTTTAGATTTCTTCAGATTTTCAGGCTAAATTCTTCGTTTACAGATTAATCGAGTAACACCAGACATTATGAATAAGTTGACTCTTTCTTTTCATATTTATCTGCAAATACAAGTATATATATATATATATATATATATATATATATATATATATGGATAAAAAAAAGTTAAAAAGCTTTCATCCGTACGGCTTTAATAAAAAAACAGGTCCACTTTAACATAGGGCAATAAACCTGTCTACACCTACGAGGGTGTCCGATGTCACCTAAATAAACAAACACTGACCACCACGCATCAAACAAGCCACTCTTGACCCAATTAAAAATTAAAAATCTAGAAGTCACGGAACAAATTGACATGCTACTATTAAACACACTCGCCTACCCGGATTTTAACAGCATGTCAAACCCACAAAAACACTTCAACTTTTATAGTTCTTCTATAATGCTCCCTTTCTAATAATCTATCAACAATTTCTTCAAATAAGAAATTTTCTCCTGACGATGACCTAAGGTCGAAACTAGTTGAGAACAAACAACATACAAGAAATATTCCTGATTGTCTTAATACTTTTTGTTCACTCACATATATATATATATATATATATATATATATATATATATATATATATATATATTCTTCTTCTTCTTCTTCTTCTTCTTATTATTATTATTATTATTATTATTATTATTATTATTATTAAAGGCAATCACAATGCGTATAACGTATAGCTGTATCCACAACATATACAGAGATGGAATTTGTTAATTATAATTGAAATAATCACGACGAGCAAACACGGAGAATACCATGTGCGATGGGTGGAACACTGTACAGCTGCTTCAACCCTACTGTTCATCAGAAGTGTATACCTACGACCCCCCCCCGACAAGGATCGAACCGGAGAACCCAGAATGCTGAGTTGGGGGGAAATCGTAGGTATACACTGCTGATGAGACCTAATAAGGTTGAAACAGCTGTATAGTGTTCCACACGTCGCACGCGGTATTCGCCGAGTTTGCTTGATTATTTCAATTATAATTAACAAATTCTCTCTGTGTATATGTTGTGGATACAGCTATACGTTATACGCATTGTAATTGCCTTTAAAAATATAAATAATATACTTTTCTTAACAATGCTTCAAGGAAATTATCAAATACTATATATATATATATATATATATATATATATATATATATATGATGATGATGATGATGAAAAGAAATAGAAGAACAAATATATATTATGCTAACACATATCTATTTCAATTTGGGTGGTTTATAAAGTGGTTTATAAAGTATGTGATCAGCTGGCACTACAAAATCCACCAGTTGACAAGTTCTTTTTTTTTTGTTAATCAGCACTAGGTGTGGTCTTCTTGCTGGGATAAGGTGATCCGTTTTTATTTTAAAGTCCCATAGAATTTTATGCGTATTATTATTATTATTATTAGTCGTAGTAGTAGTAGTAGTAGTAGCAGTAGTAGTAGTCATATGAGTAATGCTGAAAAAAGTATTAATAGTTGTAGCAGTTGTGTATCACTTGTTCAATTTTCTTTTTGACAGAAAAATTCCCATGTTTGCTTATCGACATTCCGTGTGCAACTGAAGTCAACCAGGCGTTAATATTTTCGAAAAGAAAATGTCTGCTTTCTTTATTGACATTTTTTTACAGTGAATTGTAGACATTGAATCAGTCACTGCTCAACCGCCACCTCTAATTTTCTTTTCTTAAGTGATCTTGTGAGACGTCAGTGCAATATTTCACTCACAGCGCGAAGGAAGGGAGGTGGGTTGGGGTTGGGTAGGGTCAGAGAAATTTAAGACAATTGCTTTCAAGATTCTGCAGCGTCAGACGACTCTATTGATTTACGTTCAATATTGAAGTTCGCTCACAATATTTGAAACGTTTTTTTTTTCTTTTAATAGTTTTTGTTTTGATATGTCCCAGTCATCAGATGAATGCCAAATCAATAATTATGTATACGTATAAGAATAGTAAGTGTACGCTAAGTGGGGATAAATATGAAAGAGTTAATCTCATAATACACGAATGCAGCTAAAAAAGCTTTAAAAGAATGCAATAAGAAGATTGACTGGGTGGGAAAGGTGGTCCGTTGGGAATTATGCAAGAAACTGACATTTTACTATACAATTGAATATACGTATAATTATAGTAAGTGTAGGATACGTGGGGATAAATATGAAAGAGTTAATCACATAATACGATAATTCAGCTAACGAGCCACCAAAGAATACAATAACAGGGTTGACTGGGCGGGAAATGTTATCTGTAGGGAATAGTGCAAGAAACTGAAATTTTACAATACAATTGAATATACGTATAAGAATAGTAAGTGTAGGCTAAGTGTGAATAACTATGAAAGAGCTAATCACATAATACACGAATGCAAGCCCCAAAAGAATGTAATAAGAAGATTGACTGGGTGGGAAGGATGATCCGTTGGGAATTGTGCAAGAAACTGAAATTTTACTATACAATTGACTATACGTATAAGAATAGCAGGTGTAGGCTAAGTGGGAATAATGAGGAAAGTGTTAATCACATAATACGACAAGGCAGCTAACAAGCCCCAAAAGACTACAATAAGAGGGTTGACTGGGTGGGAAAGGTGATCCATTGGGAATTGTGCAAGAAACTGAAATTTCACTATAAGTATAAGAATAGAAAATGTATGCTGGGTGGGGATAAAGATGAAAATGTTAATCACATAATGACAGAATGCACCTAACGAGCCCCAAAAGAATGCAATAAGAAGATTGACTGGGTAGGAATAGGTGATCCGTTGGGAATTGTGCAAGAAACTGAAATTTTACTATACAATTTACTATACGTATAAGAATAGCAGGTGTAGGCTAAGTGGGAATAATGAGGAAAGTGTTAATCACATAATACGACAAGGCAGCTAACAAGCCCCAAAAGACTACAATAAGAGGGTTGACTGGGTGGGAAAGGTGATCCATTGGGAATTGTGCAAGAAACTGAAATTTCACTATAAGTATAAGAATAGAAAATGTATGCTGGGTGGGGATAAAGATGAAAATGTTAATCACATAATGACAGAATGCACCTAACGAGCCCCCAAAAAGAATTCAATAAGAAGATTGACTGGGTAGGAATAGGTGATCCGTTGGGAATTGTGCAAGAAACTGAAATTTTACTATGCAATTGTGTATACGTATAAGAATAGTAAGTGTAGACTAAGTGGGAATAATGAGGAAAGGGTTAATCACACAATACGTGAATGCAGCAAACGAGTCTCAAAAGAATACAATAACAGGCACGACTAGGTGGGAAAGGTCATCCGTTGGGAATTGTGCAAGTAACGTTGAGAATTATGCAAAAAAGTCATTATACAATTGAGTATACGTATACAAATAGCAAGTGTAGACTAAGTGGAGATAAAAATGAATGAATTAATCACATAATACGTGAATGCAACTAACGAGGCCCAAAAGAATACAATAACAAGGTTGACTGGGTGGGAAAGGTGATCCGTTGGGAATTGTGCAAGAAACTGAAATTTTACAACACTGACAAATATTATATGCACTACCGTGAATCTGTCCTAGAGAATGAAAGGCACAACATTTTCTGGGATTTTGAGATACATCATCATCATCATCATCATCATCATGTCGCGCATGCAACACGGGTATCCATGACAATCTTTCGCCAACCTTCCCTATCATTCATTACACCTGGGAACTCCTCTGCGGAGCAGCCAGCATCTTCACATAACTGGTCAAGTGGCCAAAACCGGCTTTTAAATGAGTAACTTTGGTGTTGCTAAAATATAAGATGCTACGACAATTTTGGAATACTAACTAAAGAATACTTCCCCTTTATTTTTAGTGAAAAAAATTAGAATACTATAAAAAAGGTGTGACGCGAGTGTAATAGTGGCCATATGCGGCTTTTAAGTGAGTAACTTTGGTGTTGCTAATCTATAAGATACAACGACAATTTTGGAATACTAATTAAAGAATATTTCCAATTTATTTATTTTTAGGAAAAAAATACAATACTATGAATAAAACATGACTCAAGCGTAATGGTGGCCAAAGGCGGCTTTTAAGTGAGGTATTTTTGTATTGCTAAAATATAAGATACTACGATTATTTTGGATTACTGATTAAAGAATACATCCCCTTAATTCATTTTTAGGGAAAAAATTAGAATACTATGAATAAAACGTGACTCGAGCATTATAGTGGCCGAATGCGGCTTTTAAGTGAGTTACTTTGGTGTTGCTAATCTATAAGATACAACGACAATTTTGGAATACTAATTAAAGAATACTTCCGATTTATTCATTTTTAGGGAAAAAATAAAATACTATGAATAAAACATGACTCG
>CM042152.1:49710017-49725017 GCA_023376005.1 Doryteuthis pealeii
AGTATTCGTCCTCGTCCTGTTGCCGCCACTGTTATTATTCTTGTTGATCTTCTCTAACTTCTTCTTCTGTATCTTTACATTTAATTGAACATTTTAATTCATTCTTGTACTCTTTGCTTTATTCACCTTTATTATTATTATTATTATTATTATTATTATTATTATTATTATTATATTATTATTATTATTATTATTATTATTATTATTATCTTCTTCTTCTTCTTCTTGTTTATTCTCCCTGCGTATGTTCATCTGTCTATCTATATATCTTCTTTTTTATCTCTTTAAATTAGATTTCTCTCTCTAAATCCTTTCTTCTTCTTCTTCTTCTTCTTCTTCTTCTTCTTCTTCTTCTTCTTCTTCTTCTTCTTCCGTATGTTCATCTGTCTATCTATATATCTTCTTTTTCATCTCTTTAAATTAGTTTTCTCTCTCTAAATCCTCTTCCTTCTTCTTCTTCTTCTTCTTCTTCTTCTTCTTCTTTCTTCTTCTTACGTATGTTCATCTGTCTATCTATATATCTTCTTTTTCATCTCTTTAAATTAGTTTTCTCTCTCTAAATCCTTCTTCTTCTCTTCTTCTTCTTCTTACGTATGTTCATCTGTCTATCTATATATCTTCTTTTCATCTCTTTAAATTAGTTTCTCTCTCTAATCCTTCTTCTTCTTCTTCTTCTTCTTCTTCTTCTTCTTCTTCTCTTCTTCTTCTTCTTCTTCTTCTTCTTCTTCTTCTTCTTCTTCTTCTTCTTCTTCTCAAATCTTGTTGTCTTCAAAGATATTTACATTGGCGTGTTTACTGTTTTTGGCTTTTACTTGCTTTAAAAAAAATCGCTATTTCGTCATACCGCCCTATTTCTTTCATCTCGGCATTAATAGGATTTGCATTAGTATTTTGTAAAAAGCGCCTATTTTTACGGCAGCGTTGAGAAAGTGGAACGACAGCATTTGTGTTTAATGACGATGCCATCGCTCTCATTGGGGGCAACAGCAATGTAATCATCATTAACATCGTCCTCAACCCAATTTCTTCTTCATCTTCTTCCACGCGCCTGTCTCTTCCTCATCACAATCATCTCAATCATTTTCTTTTTTTTCTTCTTTCTATTACTATTACTACTTATCGTTGTTCCCCTTCATTGACAACTGATTGAAGATTCTTATTGGGTCTGTTTTTTATTATTTCTTGTTATTTTTTGCTACACTACATCTGCCTTCCGGAATACTTCACATTCTCACCATTAACACTCTGATCATCAAAGTATACTTTTTACCCCCTTCCACACATCATTATCATTAGCAAAAAAAAAAAAAAGAAATCTTGCTTAATAATTTTCTTCTATTTCTATGCCGGATTTTTTCTAAGTTCCCTGATTAATTACTTTCATTAATCTACATAATGATCAACAGCTGCCGTCATCTGTATAATCATTAACATAACATTTCGGCCTACTTATTCTCCGGCCTTTTTCAGCTGTTTGATTCATTATTCTAAGGATTTAAAATCGGGATGGTCTTGATCATTCTTCTACAACTAATTCACTACTTGATATGGTATTTGAACCGTATTAAGACGACGTTGAACCGTATTAAGACGACACATTTTTTTATATTTCACACATAGACGGGATCCTAACATATACTACCCCACTGGAATCCTGCTATGCAAGACTATGAGATAGGAAGAAAACTCTGAATTTAAAGCCACTGAGTGTGGAGCGAGTAACCTCAAACCAGCTGTACTCTGCTTAACAACTGACCTTGGCGGAGAGGTTGGGTAAATATTTATCAAGAATTCGGATTAAGACGACGTTGAACAGTATTAAGACGACGCATTTTTTTATTCAACACATAGACGGGGTCCTAACATATACTACCCCGCTGGAATCCCGCTATGCAACACTATGAGATTGGAAAAAAAACCTCTGAATTTAAAGCCAGTGAGTATAACGCGAGTAACCTCAAACCAGCTGTACTCTGCTTAACAACTGACCTTGGCGGAGAGGTTGGGTAAATATTTATCAAGAATTCGGATTAAGACGACGTTGAACCGTATTAAGACGACGAATTTTTAAAATATTTAACCCATAGACGGGATCCTAACATATACTACCCCGCTGGAATCCCGCTATACAACACAATATGAGATAGGAAAAGAACCTCTGAATTTAAAGTCAATGAGTGTGGGGCGAGTAACCTCAAACCAGCTGTACTCTGCTTAACAACTGACCTTGGCGGAGAGGTTGGGTAAATATTTATCAAGAATTCGGATTAAGACGACGTTGAACCGTATTAAGACGACGAATTTTTTAATATTTAACCCATAGACGGGATCCTAACATATACTACCCCGCTGGAATCCCGCTATGCAACACTATGAGATTGGAAAAAAAAACCTCTGAATTTAAAGCCAGTGAGTATAGCGCGAGTAACCTCAAACCAGCTGTACTCTGCTTAACAACTGACCTTGGCGGAGAGGTTGGGTAAATACTTATCAAGAATTCGGATTAAGACGACGTTGAACCGTATTAAGACGACGAATTTTTTAATATTTAACCCATAGACGGGATCCTAACATATACTACCCCGCTGGAATCCCGCTATGCAACACTATGAGATTGGAAAAAAAACCTCTGAATTTAACGCCAGTGAGTATAGCGCGAGTAACCTCAAACCAGCTGTACTCTGCTTAACAACTGACCTTGGCGGAGAGGTTGGTAAATACTTATCAAGAATTCGGATTTTTTTGTTCCTTCTTGATCTATATTAGAAAAAGCGTTAACGAGCTTATGGCTTTGCATTGGCGCTGCTATGCAGAAACATTATCTGCTAAATTTAGTTTCTACAAACACCAGATTCTTTATGTTGTTCTCATATTAGCACTCGGTACTTTGTACTCAGGCTTTTACCGCCCGACCAAAACTTACTTTTCTCTGTTGTTTATCAACCATGACGAATCTCACCAGCGTTATTGTCAACCTATTCTGTCGGGAAAGGATCCAGACATTTAATAATAACACCACTACCTCACCCAATAAAAAAGAACAAATAAAACAAAAACAGGCCTGTAGCATTGCCCTGTTAGTCCCGTTTTAAGTTCACCTGTAACATAATGAACATTAGTTTGTTCATTACATTACCTATTTGTCATGTCTCTAGGTGCAAGATTTGCTAACATTAGAAAATTGTAAACCTAAACATATCTGATGATGAAAGGCATGTCAAGAAAGATTTTAATTAATATATATATATATATATATATATATATATATCTTATTATAATGGAGATTGTGGGTTTGTCTATCTGTAACCGAAACTATATTACTACTCAAGTCACAATTCCCTTAGTTATTTACGTCACATCCTCCATGATTTTATTTTTATTCAAACCCCAATTATTAATAAAATTGTTTTACATTATTAATACTGTTGACCATATCTACCTATTATTAACATGCAATTGTATTTATATATACAACAAAATAGAGCTTTACAGTATGAATGGGAAGGCTAATTTGCATATTGATATTAAAAAATTGATTTTGATAAATATATACTTAGTATTATTGATTTCTAATTGTTTGGTTTTATCTTATTGAATATGAGCAAAAATCTCTTCGTTATATCTTAAAAGAAATTCTTTAACAAGAAGAAATAACTAATATTATTCTTTACTTCCTATTTTAACTAAACAGTTTAATTAGGAAAATTTACCAATGAAAGACGTTAGTAACGGAAAATGATGGAAGAATTATTTTCAAAATTGTTCTATTTTTCAATCATACCCCCTCTGTTCAAAATCTTTTTATCTACATTCTTATTCAGTTTCATTAGCCTTTCTAATTTAATATGACATTTTATTATAAAATTTAACTAAAATACTTGCACCCGGAGGGTGCATATATTTGCTAGTATAGTATATTTGCTAGTATATATGAATATATATATATATATATTATATATATATATATATATGTGTGTGTGTGTGTTGTGTGTGTGTGTGTGTGTTGTAATGCGTCCAATAAGAGAAAATTAAATATTTTTTCGGAGAAGGTCTGCAAAATGGATTTTGTTTTTTAAAAGATTGTTTTTATCTTACATTAGTAACACGTGTATCAAATCTTCTGGTATATTCTTCAGGCTAACCATATTCTGTGTCTGTATGTATTATATATATATATATATATATATATATATATATTATATATATATGTGTGTGTGTGTGTGTGTGTGTGTGTGTGTGTGTGTGTATTTAAAACCCAAACCTAAACTTTTCCTTTTTGTTTATCTTTTAATTGCTGTAAATAAAAAGCTTTCCCCAGCGGGCAATTCATATCTTAAGTTAACCTGTCACAACACCCTGAAGCACAGAGGTCCTAGAGAATGCAACTGCAGCAGGGCACCGGCATACCATCAAGATCATCAGGACCGGCCTTTGCACGTAACATCTGTGATCGTAATTGTGTTTCTCGTATTGGCCTTCCAACAGTCATAGAAAGAGCTGCGCTTGAACGTTACTCATGGGCATGAGAATTCTACGGTCTTCCATATGTGATGCCAATGATGATGACATACTGTAAACAATACTGTGATTATTCTACATTTGAATGTTGATCATACAAAGCAGACAAAATGTATGATATTTCTTTTAACTCTTTATCACTTTTCAAAGGTTTATTTATATATTTACGTCTGCCAACTTTCAGCTCAATTAATTAAATAGCTTTACATTCGACCTTCAGTCATCATAAACAACATACAATCACAGACACGACCCTTTGATTGTAAACAGTGCACAAAAATCATACGTAGATCACCCGATAGATTTTTGCAAAAGGTATGCTATAAAGAGTGATTGTAAAGTAACTCCTTATTTTAAACTATCTATATTTTTTTTACATTCAATTATATTTTATAAATTCTTTAATGTATATTCCTCAACTTATGGCAATTAAATGGCCTAGTGGATAAAGGAGTTAGATTAAGACTGTTCTAAGTGACAGTTATCTCTGGACTGCAGGTTTAATCATGGCCAGTGGCAGGAGTAGCATAGAATAATAATTAACACAGCTTGACGCCTCTGTCCCAGCTATGGTTTGCTGAATGAGAACAGGATACCCTCCATAGAGTGAATAACGGGTTAGATTCAAAGTTCCGTGATGGCTCCCGATTACGACACGAAGGTTCCCGATTACGACAAGAAGGTTGCCAAGTTTGAAAAGAAGGTTCCCGACTTCGAAAAGAAAGTTCCCGAGTCTTAGATGGTTCTCGAGTCCGAGAATGTTCCCGAGTCCGAGAAGAAATGCCTGAAGAAGTCCGGAGGGCACATCGACCGAAACGTTGTACAGATAACAATGAAGGTAAGGACACTAGTCAGAATAATGCAGATAATACTTATTAATTCTTTAATGTATGTTCATCAACATATGGCAATTAAATCTGAGTTGTTGTTGTTGTTGTTTTTTCAGATTGATTATTTTGTTTAAGAATTCAAAGCCCTATAAAGATGTCTGGACGTTTAAGTAAAAGAAGTTTGGAAATCAATTATTCAAGTAGAAAGATGCTAGAGGACCATCAAAGAAAATTGATCCAAAAACCATCAAGAATTGTCACTGAAAACTTATTGCTACTGACCGAGTTTATGAATACATGAAATATATATATATATATATATATATATATATATATATATATATATATATAATGATAAATTAATTTGCTATGTTTACATGTAAAGAGTGTTCTATAACATTGATACAGCATGTACAGTAGCATATTGGCTTACGTGTTTAACTCGTTTCAACTCGTATGTCAAATAAATTTTCTCCAGTAGAATAAACAGAAATGCCATTAATCTGTTCCAGTAACCCAACCGTAATATTTAATTACGGGTTTTTAAATAAGAAAAATAGCACTGTATTGTCTAAAAATATAATAGAATAGAATGTAATGAATAATTTATTGTAATATTTTTAATGTTTAATGATAAATTAAAGGGTCTACCATGGTTTCGATCTCAATTATCTCACAAGGACCCTACCTTATATTTAAATAAGTCGATATTATTTCTTAGTTAAGCAGATAAGTTTAAACTAAGGAATGACATTGAAGTAGTTAAGTATAAGGTAGGGTCCTGATGAAATCATTGAATTCGAAACTATGGTAGACCGTTAACTCTTTTCCACTATTACTATTACTAATATCATAAATATAGGTGTGTATGTGTATCTGTGTATGTGTGTGTGTGTGTGTTTTGTGTGTCTATGTAATCGTGAAAAATAGAGAAAAAAAGAATGGAATTGAAATGTGTGTGTGTGCCTCTGTGCGTGTGCGTGTGTGTGTATGTGTGTGTGTATGTGAGTGTGTAATCGTGAAAAAGAGAGAAAAAGAAAGAATGGAATTCAAATGTGTGTGTGTGTGCCTCTCTCTCTGTGTATGTGTGTGTTGGTGTGTGTGTGTGTGTGTGTGTGTGCGTGCGTGTGCGGGAGGATGCGTGCGTAGAAACATAAAATCATAACGAAGAGATTAATGTCTTTAATAATCTTAGGAAGTTTCTTCAAAATCTGAAAATGACGAATTACATTACCCTTTCATTATTTATTTATTTATCTATTTGTTTGTTTATTTGTTCATCTACTGATAAAATTTTAGAAAATGGAAATCATCTCGACTCCAGAGGAGATGACATTTTAAACTTTTACCGAAAACGCTGATAGGAATAAGAATTTAAAAAAAAAATTAAATTAAAAAAAAAACACACACACGCACAAGAAGAAAGGATGAAATTCAATGGAATAAAACAGAAATACAAAACGGAACTACGCAAAGAAAAGAAAAAACACGTTGCAGTAAAAGAGAAAAGAAGAGTTCTGACAATTATCACATCTAGAAAGAGAATGAATTTCACTAAATAGTAACTTAATTAGATTTTTCAGAATGTCTAATGATATATATTTATAATGGCATTTCAGAGTTTCGATAAGTCACATTTGCGATTAAGAGTGAGGAAAAAAGGAGAAGATAGGCGAAAAAACGCATCGTAAAAAAATTAGAAAAAAAAATCAAGCTAATTTTAAGATTTAAATTAAGAACGACATAAAAAACGGGAACCATTGTCTGGTAAAAGATTTTTTTTTTCCTGCTAATTCCTGATGTTCTGTGACCCAAAAGGTGCAGAATGGTTAGCAGTGTGTCTCCCTTGTTAAACATGTTGGCACTTTTGTTAATGATGTTTTTAAATAGGAATGCAGTGGGACAGTTGGGGTCGGAACTAACTCATTTATTTGCTGATTTTAACTGAATTTTTTTGTAAAAAGATGGATTGACGATAGAGACTGATGGGAAAAAAAGAAATACAAAAGAAATGAAAATGAAAGTGAAAATTGTTGTAAGAAAAAAAAGAAGAGGCGAAGAAATTAGAAGAAAAACCATGGGAAATAAACTAGATAGATAGATAGATAGATAGATAGATAGATAGATAGATAGATAGATAGAAATAGGCTAAGCTAGAAAGAAAGAATGACAGAAGAATCTATTTAGTCAGTGTTATGAATAAACTGACATAGACATATAGATTATAGAACAGAACTGAGATAGATAGATAGATAGATAGATAGATAGATTTAGAAAGACAGAGACAGAGTGACGGAGAGAGAGAGAGGGAGAGAGAGAGAGAGAAAGAGAGAGAGAGAGATAAACAGATTGCAATTGATAGAGAGAGAGAGAGGAATAGGCTGAGAAAGAAAGAAAGAAAGAAAGAAAGAAAGAAAGAAAGAAAGAAAGAAATGATATTTCTAGATTGATAGATTTGAATGAACTGAAATAAATAGTTAGATTGATAGATAGATAGATAGATAGATAGATAGAAAACAGAGAAAGAACACGATACAAAAAAAGAAAGTAAGAAAGATTAACATTCTGTGATAGATAGATACATATCACAGTTCGTTTTTATATCTCTCTCTATCTCTCTATCTCTCTATCTCTCTATCATAGATAGAGAGAGAGAGATAGATAGATAAAAATGAACTGTGACATAAAGAGTGAGAAAGAAAGAGATACAAAAAAGAAAGAATATTTATTAAAGTCTATTCGACTTTAATAAATAGATATAAAAAATATAGAAAGAAATGAAGAAAGAAATAAAGAAAGAAAAAGAATGAAAGAAAGAGAATGAAAGAATAGGTTAAGGAAAAGAAAACGGAATTTTTTTAAACATCTTTTTTTAATTAATATTTCTAAAAAACGGAACGTGAAAAATATAAAGAAATAAACGTAAGCAGAATATACAAAAAAAAATTTCTTTTTTTTAATAACGGCAAATAGCGAAGTAAGATTTTTGAGATATTGACAAAGAAATACGTCCGTTAAAAAACAAAAATTAAAGAAAGAAAACTGAAATAAAACGAGGGAAAAATTTCAAAAGAGAAAAAGAAAAAAAATGGAAGCAAACAATAAAGTAAAATAATAATAAAAACGTAATCGACACACATGAACCATAATATTTTGGAGATATCCTTGTTATATTTTCCCAAGAGGATCAATATTCAAATATTTTTTCAAGCGACAAATAGCCATGTTTTCTTGGTTTTCCAAAATATAGGAGTAATTTCAATAATACTTTAAATGAAATCTCCCCTTTTCAAGATTCATAACATTTTTCGTGCCGGCTTAGCTCAGTAGGTAGAGCGTTCGGCTAGAAACCACAAGGCTCCTAGATCGATACCGGCCCTCGCCAACTCAGCGTATGAGTAGCACAGAGATCTGTGCGGTAAAGTAAGGAGCTGGCGTAGGTGTAGCGCTCCACCTCAGGCGCCAAAACAATCTCCTTGGTCTAGCGCTAGTGAAAAGGGATAGACTCCTTCGCTGATTGGCTGATTGACTGATACCGACTTTGGCCACCCCGACGATTTTACTTTACGTACATATAAAAATAAAAAAGACACTGTAAAATCATATCCATGCATCCCAGTTGTTTTCTTCTTTCTTCCCTCACCATTTCAAGCTAATTAAAAATACATTTCAATAGTTTCTTTGAAACGAATTACACAGGATAGGTTACAAGGTAGGTGTTAGAAGGCTTTAGTTGTTTCCTCACATCATAAATAAAAACCCAACAATCTATGAACAAACTTTAGTTGGGACCCATTCATTTTCCCGGGGACACATAAACAGCAAATATGTGCGTCCCAGGACTCACTAAATCAAAAAGCTATCAGCATCACTGTACTCGTATTCCTTAAAATTCCGACGTTATCATCTTGCAACACCCTCTGCTTTAAAAAAAAAGGTCAAATTCGTCCAAGATGAAATGACAAAATGTAAATCCTGATTATCTGGTGTTGCTTATCCGATGAATTCTTATTTCTTATGAATGTCATCATCTTATCTTATTCAAATAGTTAAATCAAGATTATCATACTTTTTACACATTGAAGTATTTTTAATAGCTCTTAAGTAAACATATGAAACGTTGTAATAATCAAATTATCATACTTTTGTATATCTACAGGTCTTGTTAGTGGTTACATAAATCTCGCTACGATGTGCCTTTTTTTTTAGCTGTGTTACAGTGACATTTATATGATTTTAAATTGCTTTTCTTTTTTCATGTCATTTTTTTTTGGATCCAGATATCCATTTTTTCTTTTTATTTGTTGTTGTTTTATTTTTTTTTCTTTCTTTTTTTTTTTTTTTTTTACGAATTCATTATTATTTCATTTTTCTGCTTTTCTTCTATTATATAATTGCATATATTTCCCCTCTCTCTTAAGGTTGTATTTCTTTTTCATTATTCGAACTATTACCTTGTTTTTTTTTTTTTGTTGTGTGAGTGTTTTTTCTTTGTATTATTTAAATAGCTTTATTCTTCTACTCTGTTATTTTATCTTCCATTATTTATTTTTCTTCTTCCTTACTCTTCTATTCTCCTCTCTTTTCGCCGAACGCTTTCAGTTATTGATCCAAAGATTCGTTCTCTTAATTTTTTTCGCATCTTTTCATTATTGATAGTTTTTTTTATTTATGGCCGTATATATTTTCCTTCGCTTTTGCGAGGCGTATAGATAAACACACACACACACACACACACACACACACACACACACACACACACACATACACACACACACACACACACACACACACACACACACACACATATATATATATATATATATATATATATATATATATATATATATGCATTTTCTTTTGCTTTTGCTAAGCGTATGTATATAATATATATATATATATCAATATATATTCGTTTTTGTTTTGATTTTTTAAACATATTTTTTCTTTCGATATTTGAAGCGTATATATATATATATATATATATATATTATATTATATATATATGTGTGTGTGTGTGTGTGTGTGTGTGTATGTGTGTTTGTGCGTGTGTATGTGTGTGTGTGAGTGTGTCTGTGTTTGTGTAATATATATATATATATATATATATATATATTATATATATATTTTCTTTTTCTTCCCATTTTGCAAAACGTACATATATATATATATATATATATATATATATATATATATATATATATATATATATATATATTTCGTTGACGGTCGTTGATATTCTATCTTTATAACTGTTTATTTTGCGACTTCCAACGTAAGAAAACAGTAACGTACAAATAGGTAAAACAAATATTAAAAAAAAGAAAAGTAACTGGAATATTTCGATTGCTGCCATTTTCTGCGCTCCCCTTCACTCCCCCTCCCCCCACTTCATCTCATCTCACAGACTTGAATAGGGCCGTCTAACAAGAAGATGCAAAATCCAATTACGAAACAAACTATTACAAGATACCAAAGAACCGCAAAACTGCTCAAGAGAAATAAAGGAACGCTACATCGTGCTAAATATGGAGTTGAAATGGGTCGATGGAATCAACGGCGAGGACTGGAAGATCGACCCTTATCTTTTATATTATGAAATGTTTGTTGTTGCAAATGGGTCCGCCATGTTTCCTTTTGATACAATCATTGTTATTTTGTGGCTTAGCTATTGTTGTCTTTTTGGATTTTTAGTTTTGGTGTGTTTTTATTTTTATTATTTTTATTTTATTTTTTTTTAAATATTCCATTAAAAATGGAAAGATTTCGCATTCGCTAATCTGATGGGTTATTCCTCGTTTCTTTTCTATTGCTTTTTATCAGACGACATTACAATGTTTATATTCTTTATCTTTAATGTTTTTTTGTTTTTTTTGTAAGGTGTTAGAGATAGAGTCGACAGTAGAGAACGAAAAGGAATAGTGAAGGAGTTTCTCTATTCATTCAACAAGATACGTTACTTTCTATAGTTCTTATTTACTGTTGAAAGCCCCCTCCAAAAAAAAAGTTTATTTATATTATTATTTATATATTATTTATATTTCATTTATATGTATGTATGTATGTATTATGTAGGTAGTACGTTTTTTCTTTGTTTTTTTTTTTTTTGTTTTTGTTTTTTTTTTAAATAAAAAGATAAGCATTTTTCCAGTTTATGGCAGTATTCGCCCAGAGAGAAAAAAAAATTCCTTCGGAAATATTATCAACAAACAGAATATAAATATATTTTTTTAAATTGGGGGGAGGAAATGAAAAATGCCTTGATGAAGAAAAGAAAAAAAAAGACATAAAACATAGAAGCCGTAAAAAAAGAGGGAAAAAATAAAAGAAATGAAGAAATCGAAATAAAAAATACATGTGAATAAGTAATGTGTCGATGGGAAGACGTGGTTATGGGAATCAACATTCGAGTAGGTGAGTTTGTTATATTGCTAAGAGGTATTTAGATTTGTGTGAATGCATTACGATAAAGATGTATAACATTTACGACGCATAGACCAGTTCACGGAAATAGGGTTATGATCTTATGTGTGTATTTGTGTATATAGAGAGGTGTGTGTATGTGTGCATATACATTCATAAACTGTGTGTGTGTGTGTGTGTGTGTGTGTGAGGGAGGGAGTGCATGTGTGTGTGTTTGTGTATATACAAGGTGTGTCATAAAAGTATCGTGATTGAAGCTGTATTTACCAAGATAGAAATGAACAATGAATGAAACGTTCATTTTTTTCAGAATACAAGGTGTGTCATAAAAGTATCGAGATTGAAGCTGTATTTACCAAGATAGAAATGAACAACGAATGGAACGTTAATTTTTTCAGAATACAAGTCATAAAAGTATCGAGATTGAAGCTATTTACCAAGATAGAAATGAACAATAAATGGAACGTTCATTTTTTTCAGAATACAAGGTGTGTCATAAAAGTATCGAGATTGAAGCTGTATTTACCAAGATAGAAATGAACAATGAATGGAACGTTAATTTTTTCAGAATACAAGGTGTGTCATAAAAGTATCGAGATTGAAGCTGTATTTACCAAGATAGAAATGAACAATGAATGGAACGTTAATTTTTTTTCAGAATACAAGGTGTGTCATAAAAGTATCGAGATTGAAGCTGTATTTACCAGATAGAAATGAACAATGAATGGAACGTTAATTTTTTTCAGAATACAAGGTGTGTCATAAAAGTATCGAGATTGAAGCTGTATTACCAGATAGAAATGAACAATGAATGGAACGTTCATTTTTTTCAGAATACAAGGTGTGTCATAAAAGTATCAGATTGAAGCTGTATTTACCAAGATAGAAATGAACAATGAATGGAACGTTAATTTTTTTCAGAATACAAGGTGTGTCATAAAAGTATCGAGATTGAAGCTGTATTTACCAAGATAGAAATGAACAATGAATGGAACGTTAATTTTTTCAGAATACAAGGTGTGTCATAAAAGTATCGAGATTGAAGCTGTATTTACAAGATAGAAATGAACAATAATTAATTTTTTTCAGAATACAAGGTGTGTCATAAAAGTATCGAGATTGAAGCTGTATTTACCAAGATAGAAATGAACAATGAATGGAACGTTAATTTTTTCAGAATACAAGGTGTGTCATAAAAGTATCGATATTGAAGCTGTATTTACCAAGATAGAAATGAACAATGAATGGAACGTTAATTTTTTTCAGAATACAAGGTGTGTCATAAAAGTATCGAGATTGAAGCTGTATTTACCAAGATAGAAATGAACAATGAATGGAACGTTAATTTTTTTCAGAATACAAGGTGTGTCATAAAAGTATCGAGATTGAAGCTGTATTTACCAAGATAGAAATGAACAATGAATGGAAATTTTTTCAGAATACAAGGTGTGTCATAAAAGTATCGAGATTGAAGCTGTATTTACCAAGATAGAAATGAACAATGAATGGAACGTTAATTTTTTTCAGAATACAAGGTGTGTCATAAAAGTATCGAGATTGAAGCTGTATTTACCAAGATAGAAATGAACAATGAATGGAACGTTTTTTTTCAGAATACAACATAAAAGTATCGAGATTGAAGCTGTATTTACCAGATAGAAATGAACAATGAATTTTTTTCAGAATACAAGGTGTGTCATAAAAGTATCGAGATTGAAGCTGTATTTACCAAGATAGAAATGAACAATGAATGGAACGTTAATTTTTTCAGAATACAAGGTGTGTCATAAAAGTATCGAGATTAAAGCTGTATTTACCAAGATAGAAATGAACAATGAATGGAACGTTAATTTTTTTCAGAATACAAGGTGTGTCATAAAAGTATCGAGATTGAAGCTGTATTTACCAAGATAGAAATGAACAATGAATGGAACGTTTTTTTTTCAGAATACAAGGTGTGTCATAAAAGTATCGAGATTGAAGCTGTATTTACAAGATAGAAATGAACAATGAATGGAACGTTAATTTTTTTCAGAATACAAGTCATAAAAGTATCGAGATTGAAGCTGTATTTACCAAGATAGAAATGAACAATGAATGGAACGTTCATTTTTTTCAGAATACAAGGTGTGTCATAAAAGTGAGATTGAAGCTGTATTTACCAAGATAGAAATGAACAATGAATGGAACGTTCATTTTTTTCAGAATACAAGGTGTGTCATAAAAGTATCGAGATTGAAGCTGTATTTACCAAGATAGAAATGAACAACAAACGAAGTGTGTGTGTGTGTGTGTGTGTGTGTGTGTGTGTGTGTGTGTATGTGTGTACGGTATCAAGTATTTTCTTGATAGGATTCAAGCAAAAAGGAGAACTCAGGTGTACATATAAAGATTTGTAAGTTGAAAAATGGAAGTGAATCCGACAATATGTTGAAAAATAGATAAATAAAAGAAAGAAAATGTTGAATGCATATTTTTACCGTTTTAACTTCAAATAGATCTTCTATCTTTCCCTGATGACGGCCGTTTCTCTGTTTACTTGAAAAAATATTTTTTCTATTGAGTTTTCACATCAGTGTTAGCTGATGGTCCTTCACTGGAGTCTGAGTGACAGCAAGTCTCCTCAGGTCTCCAGGACTCTTCTAAGTATTCTGGCAGATTGCAGCAGTGCAGTGTTCTGAATCGTTTCAATCCTTCCTCTGATATCCAAACTTTCCAAGCACTTTTCTAATCCTAATGGGACTGTTCCATGTGCACCAACTACAATTGGTATCACTTTCACTTTCATATTCGATAACTTTTTCAGTTCTCTGGCAAGGTCAGATATTTGTCCTATTTTTTCATTTTCCTTTAGCTTCACCCTGTGATCTGCTGGCACTGCAAAATCCACCAGTTGACAAGTTCTTTCTTTTTTGTTTATCAACACTAGGTCAGGTCTTCTTGCTGGGATAAGGTGATCCGTTTTTATCTCAAAGTCATTATTATTATTATTATTATTTTATTATTATTATTATTATTATATTATTATTATTATATTTTGTATTTAAAATAATGATAAATAGAATACAGTGTGTACAAGGACAATATCTCGGTCGAAACACGTGTCGGTACTCCAATAAATATTTTCATCCATTCAACATTTCTTTTCTTTGTTTATTTTTTCAACATAAAGATTTGTGTATATATTTTCTTTCACATATATATTTTACATATATGGAGTATTATAAAT
>CM042152.1:49730017-49735264 GCA_023376005.1 Doryteuthis pealeii
ATCAATGCA
The DNA here is from genome assembly GCA_023376005.1 of Doryteuthis pealeii. Lineage (NCBI taxonomy): Eukaryota > Metazoa > Mollusca > Cephalopoda > Myopsida > Loliginidae > Doryteuthis > Doryteuthis pealeii. Next base: position 49,730,027 of record CM042152.1, read on the forward strand.
CTACACACTTCCATAATTCCTCTACAAATATGGTACAAAGCTTTTTTTTTTTTTGAGAAAATAAAGTCAAGAGGCGTGCTAGGGGGATGATGAACAAAGAAACAAAGATGGAAATAAGGGAGAGACCACGTTTTTAGTAGTAACGGACCAGCTTGACTAGCTTGCTAACCATTATACCACAATGGGACGTCCGGCAAAGAGCAAATAATGAAACCCTGATAGCTAAGTCGTCTTAAAAAGAATATCTCGACTAGATAATTTACTCTGTACGTGTAATGTCAGGTTCGCCATTGTTGGTGGGTAATTAAATGCTAACTCTATCTAAGATCTTATTCAGCTTTGAAAACTTAATTTTAATAAGTCATTTAAGAATCTGAAATGATTTTTTTTATCGATATTGCAATAAAATAATGTGTATAATCAAAAGAATTGTGCATATACTAGTGAAGGAAATGCTAGTTGTTTTGAGTTTGAATGTAATTAACATTTGAACTCATCTGCAGATATATAGATAGATAGATAGATAGATAGAGACGAAGGAAAATAACAAGAAAATACACTATCTTTCTTCCTCTTTCTCTATCATCCTTCCCCCCCCTCTCTCTCTCTCTCTCTATCTATCTATCTATCTATCTTTATCTAGATAAGGAGAGCGAAAGAGTGTTGATAGATATATCTAGTCATCTTTCTTTCTCTTTCTCTCTCCTGTTGTCTACGTCTCTCTCTCTCTCTCTCTCTCTCTCTCTCTCTTTCTCTCTCTCTCTCTCTCTCACACACACACACAGACACACACACACACCACACACTCTCTATCTTTTCTCTAAATAAGGAGAGCGAAAGAGCGAGAAAAATGTATTTAGCTATCTGTTTTCTCTTTCTCTATCTTTCCTTGTCTACGTCTCTCCCTCTCCCTCCCTCTCTCTCTCTTTCTCTTTCTGCTCTCTCTTTTCTCTAAATAAGGAGAGTAAAAGAGTATTGATATATATATTTATTTTATCTTACTTTTCTTTTTCTTCCGTTGTCTACGTCTCTCTCTCTCTCTCTCTCTCTCTCTCTCTCTCTCTCTCTCTCTCTCTCTCTCTCTCTCTCTCTCTCTCTCTCTCTCTCTCTCTCTCTCTCTCAATCTTTTCTCTAAATAAGGACTGCAAAAGAGGAGGACGAGAGAATGACAATAATGATCTTGTCTACGTATCTCTCTTTCCATATCTCTCCCTCTCTCTCTCTCTCTCTCACTCTCTCTCACACACACACTATATTTTCACTATATAAGGGGAGCAAAAGAGTGAGAAAAATGTATTTAGCTATCTTTTTTCTCTTTCTCTCTCTGTCTCTCCCTCCGTCTCTCGCCGTCCCTCTCTCTCTCTCGCATTCTCTCTCTCTCTCTCTCTCTCTCTCTCTCTCTATCTCTCTATCTCGCTATCTTTTTTTCTAAATAAGGAGAGCGAAAGAGTTAGTTTAGTTATTCTCTCTCTCTCTCTCTCTCTCTCTCTCTCTCTCTCTCTCTCTCGCTATATTTTTCTCTAAATAAGGACTGCAAAAGAGGGAGGATGAGAGAATGACAATAATGATGGAATTGAGACAGTCAGTGATACAGGATAAAGGCACACGTCAATGGAGATGCCTTGAGATAGAATCCATCTTTTAATTCGTAAAGGTAAAAAAAAAAAAAAAGAAAAAAGAAAAGAAAAAGAAAAAGAAAGTGATCATACAAACCCTAATCTCAAGACCTGATTAGGACATTTACTCGGTGAAGATATCACCTTCCGGGTAATCCTATTTATATTGAATATCTTCTCTTAAAAATAAAATCAAAAACAAAGACGATGGGAAAGCTTCGATATCCGGCCTTGTCAGAACCTTACCATTGACATCATCTCAAATAACAAGTCGCTTCGAGCACGAGTTCAGCATTAAAATCAAGAGAATGAAAGGAGTTGGGAGCTGTTGGTTCTCCTCCCGTCCATCACATTCAGTTTTTTTATTATCTCTCTCTCTCTCTCTCTCTCTCTCTCTCTCTCTCAGTACGTTTCTATCTATTTCAGTTCATTTATATCTATCTAGCAAGATTTCTTTTTCTTTTCTCTTTTTCTAGCACCAGCTTTAGTGCTTGCACTCTATGTAACTAATGAACATATCATGCATCTCTCTAACTCTCTCAATCATCACTCTCTCTATTCTCTTCAGCCTTCCCTCTCCCTCTCTCTCTCTCTCTCTCATACGACTCTACACACAAAACTTGCACACACTTCTCTCTGCTATTGATCTATCATAGTCGTGATCCCCTCTAGATATATCGTAGTCATCTATCCTCCTCCTACTCCTCTCCACCAGCCTTCAGTGCGTGAGCTATCTATCATAGAATCCAATTATATCTTTTTCTTCTTTTTCTAGCGAGAGCATTGGGCCGAGCTCTACCTGATATCATTTTCAATATTTTCTCTTTCTTTCTTTCTTTCTCCCGTCTCCCCGCCTCCTCCTCTCTCTCTCTCTCTCTTCTCTCTCTCTCTCTCTCTCCCAAGGTCTCCTCATACTCCTCTTCTATCTCAGTTTCGTTTGCTATCTATTGTCAGTTTCTATTTATACTGTGTCTAGTGATAGCAGAGATTTTTTTTTCTTTTCTTTCTTTCGTTGTCTTTTTAAGTAAGCTACTATGGCCACCATTAGCCACTCTACTGTTCCATAATTTGCAATCTCTGCTTCTCGTTCTTGCTTCTCTCCTCTACAAGTCGATCTTCTTCTCTAATCTCTCTCTAGCTCTCTCTTACTCTACTCTCTTCTCATCATGCGTCAAAGAGTATATTCTATCCGCATCAGAAATTATTCACTATTATAGCTCAGCTTGATCCTATCTATAATGGTTTCATTCTTTACTTTTATTTGGTTTGACTTATCATTATAACTTGGTTAATATATATGTCTTTCTCTCTCTCGTTTCTCTCCATGTTGTCGATTTCTATCTATCTATATCTATCAATATTCTTTACTGCAGTCAATCTCTTTCTATTGTTCAAGTGATATTCGTATTTCTATCCTCTTCATATACGTATTTCTTTGAGGTTAATCCTATATAGTATATATAATATATATACTTATATAATATCAATATATATATATAATATATATATATACATTTCAGTATAATTTCTATCTCTATCTATTACAAGATATCATTAATATCTGAGTTCTGTGTTCAAAACTATCGAGAAAAGTTGTGCTTTCTTCTTTTTCTTTTCTTTCTCTCCTTTCTTTCTTTCTTTCTAGCTCAGCCTATTGCTCTCTATCTATCAATTGCAACCTCATCTTCTCTTTTTCTCTCTCCCTCACTCTATTTTTTTCTTTCTTTCTTTAGCTCACCTATTGCTCTCTATGTAATCAATTCCTAGGCCGAAACCTCTCTCTCTTTCCTTTATAATCCTATGATCCATCATTCATGCAAGCACCTCAAGATAGCTTCACCTCTTGTGTCTCTCTTTCTTTCTTACTTTTCTTTCTTTCTTTCTTAGCCTTCAAAGGATCTACGATATTATCTGACACTCTATGTAATACCCATTGAAAACCTCTCTCTCTTATTTAATCCCTATCTCAATATATATTCAGCCAGCAGCCCCTCAAGCTCCTCTCATCCTGTCCCAGTTGTATCTGTGTACAAGAAGCTTTGCGTCACATAAGTCTTACTTTTCCTCTCTGTTTCTGCTTGCCTTCTTTCTTTCTTTCTAGCTCAGGCCTATTGCTCTCGTATGTATCAGAGTTTGCAACTCTCTCTCTTTTTCTCTTATCTCCACAACTCACTCTGTCGTGCTACATCGCTCTTTCTTTCTTTCTTTCTTTCGTTTTCTCTTCTACTACTCTCAAGGCTCCTATGTAGACAATATTGCCCCTCTCTCTCTCTTCGAAAAATTCTTCAACAGCTCTCCTCATTGCTCTGTATTCATCTCTGCTCTTAGTAATCTGTACTTGAAGTGCATCAGGAATAAAATGGTAGCTGAGCAGTCCATGGACCTGCAACACTCCCTTTGGCTTCTTACTGCGACTAGATTGTGTGGTCTCAGAGAGGCCTCTGCAATTAACTTCAGCGGTAACATTCAAAGCCCAGAACCTATATGATGTCCCAATCCTATTGCTTGTCTTTGCGTGTGCTGTTTCTGTTTGCTTTCGAGATGAGTTCTGAAGTAAGACTCTCAGACATCGCGAATATCTATCACTTGAATGTTTTTTGCAATCTCATCCATACAGCTCTTCATAAAAAAAACGCCCTAACTAATGAATAGACAATGCCTCTCATCAAATTTCTTTATATTGAATAGTGCGCTATAGACCAGAGTTTTTCAGTGAACCAGGGGCAAAAAGCGGGATATTAATTTGATTCCCTTTTTTTTCGTGCACACTCGGCACCTTGCCCTCAAGTTTTCTTAGTTTAGGGTAATATCGTTTGTGAACGTTCCAAATTAGAATGTTTGCTCGTGTAGTTGTTTGAGGACCATCTGATCATGCCTCTTATATTCTAATGACAGCTCAAGGACTACTAGAATGTTATAACTGATTAACTTTATATTAGTGATTTTTTGCTCTTTAATTTCTATTTTTTCTGTACACTTTTGTTTAAGCCACACTTTTCTCTCCTCCTCCATACTTATTCCTTTTTCTTTAACATGAACTCTTAGAATTGATTATCAATTATTCTCATAACTCTTATAATCTTATCACTATGGACCCTGGTTGTGTTCTATGGACTCTGCTCCCTCTCTTCTCTCTATCTTCTATAGTGAAATTTTTTACCTCAATCTAATACTGTTGGTAACTCATTATTTTATTCAATAATTTGAAACTTTTCCATCTGCTATACTAATTCTCTTCTCTATTCGTTCATATATCTTCTAATTTTTTTAAATTATAATATTTCAAGTATTGATTAAATCAAATTGTTTTTCATAACTTTTTGCAGTAAGAACCCACGGATACTAAATATTCTCCGTGCTCGATTTGATATTCCAAATGAGTATAATAATATTATTACCTATTGTCATCGTTAATTTGTTTTATTTTCGTTCTATCTACGAAATTTTATTCACTCTCTCCCCTCCCCTCTCTCTCGGGACTTTCTCTCTCCAGCTACCCCCCCCCAGTTCTGTTCCTATCGTATCTATCTATCTATCATATCATATAGTGTTCTTCATACCGTGGTCTATTTTCCGTCGATTCACTTCTATCGAATCAATCATAATTACCCAATCATCTCAC
>CM042152.1:49735364-49742864 GCA_023376005.1 Doryteuthis pealeii
AAATTCATATATAATATAATTATAATATAATATATATATAATTCAGTTCATCTATCTAGTCTATCATCTATCGACTATCTATCATTTCAAATCATTTATATCATCTGCATCTATCTAGCCAAAATTCTTTTTTTTCTTTCCTTCTTTCTTTCTTTCTAGTTCAGCCTATTGCTCTCTATGTATCAAAGTTGCAATCTCTCTCTCTTTCTCTTTCTCTTTCTCTTTCTCGTTCTCTCTCTCTCTTCCCCACCCCTCCTCTCCTCTCTCTTTCTTTTTTCTTTCTGTGGCGTGTGAAGTGTGGTTTTCGAGTTTATAGCATCGAATTATTCACTGATTGAATCACTCAGCTGATAAAAAAAGGGTAAAATGAAAGAGTCTTTTAAATTAGTTTATTTGAATAGTGTTTGTGAACAGGCAAAAGCGGATATTAATTTGATTCCTTTTTTTCACCTTTTTGCAGTTTTCTATTTTAGGGGAATGTTAACGTCAATTAGAACTTTTCAGAATGACAAGCTCAGGTATTCTACTAGAATGTACGCATTGATCCGATTCTTTTTTTTCTTTTTCCCTTTCTTTCTTGATTTGTCCATTCTCATCTATCTATCTATGACTATTTGTTCATCTCTCTCTCCCTCCCCCTCTCTCTCTCTCTCAGTCTGTTCCTATCTATCTATCTATCTATCTATCTATAATAGTGTATTCATACCGCGTCTATTTCCGTCGATTCACATCTATCTATCTATCTACGAAATTTTATTCATCTCTCCCCCCCCCCTCTCTCTCTCTCTCTCTCTCTCTCTCTCCCAGTCTGTTCGCTATCTATCTATCTATCTATCTATCTATCTATAATAGTGTATTCATACCGGTCTTTTCCGTCGATTCACATCTATCTATCTATCCATCTAAAATTTAATTCTCTCTCTCTCTCTCTCTCTCTCTCTCTCTCTCTCTCTCTTCTCTCTCTCTCTCTCTCTCTCTCTCTCTCTCTGTGTGTGTATGTTTTTCTGTCATTCTGTTCATGTCAATGCATCTTTATCTCTCTCTCTCTCTCAATATATATATATATATATATATATATAAACCGATATGCACGCCTAATTCATGTAATTATAACTAATTAATTTACAAATTAGGTATGACTTCAATTAAGCAGATAATCTCCAAAAAAATTGTCGGCTATCACCATCTCAAACAGATTGTTTGTCCACTTCATACTGTCGTGCTGTAAGTCAACCAAAAAGTGAGATATATATATCAGTTTAAAATTAACGAGAAATTTGAAAAAGCCAGCTAGTGTAATGGTTAGAGTCCCCGCCTGTCAGCCTGACAGGTAGGGTTCGAATCATGCACAAAGCACTGCCCTGTCTATAACTCTGCTGATGAGGCCTAATAGGCTGAAATGTACGTACAGAGATTGACTTTTTCCCGATTTTTTTACGCCTTACATTTAAACCGATATGTCGCCTAATTCATTTAATTATGACTAATTAATTTACAAATTAGGCATGACTTCAATTAAGCACATAATCTCGCCCCACCAAAAATATAATATATATTAAGTAAAAAGTAAAGTCGACGGGGCGGCCTAAACTCGGTATCAGCCAGTCAGCGAGAGAGTCTATCCCCTTTTCAATAGCGCTAGACCAAGGAGATTGTTTTTTAGCATCTGAGGTGGCGCGACCACACCTACCATCAGCTCCTTACTTTACCGCACAGATCCCTGTGCTACTCATACGCTGAGTTGGCGGGACCGGTATCGAACTAGGAACCTTGTGGTTTCTAGCCGAACGCTCTACCGACTGAGCTAACCCGGCCCCTTAGCACTCCAAAATTTCTGGCTATTTGGTCTGATCGATTGGTCGGGTTGATGTAACAAGTTCCTAACCATTTTCTGTTCCAGTGGTGAGAATTTAAAGTGACGGGAAAATGCTTAGTGACTTGCCAGTTGGCCAGACCGATCGATCTGTTTCTCATTTGCGACATCTCGCCTGCGAACATGAAAAGGTTAATAAAAAAACTCAACTCCAAAGCCTCGTCTGACATCTTTAATAAAATATGCCGACAAGAAAATGTGCTACCTAAATACACACTCGCCCAGAAACACACACACATACACACAAGTACACACACATACACGTACCTATATCTCTCTCTCTCTCTCTCTCTCTATATATATATATATATATATATATATATATATATTTATATATATATATATATGTGTGTGTGTGTGTGTGTGTGTGTGAGTGTGTTTGTGTGTGTATTACTCTGTGTATGTTTGTGTGTGTGGGTACTGCATATTTGATGTAAAGTTTATAGAAAATAAATGTACTGGGTTTTTTGAAGTATGAAAATATAGTGAAACTAAGAAATCAAATATAATATTCAAGACACACAGTTGACTTACCCGCTTTGCTCGGATAAATACTGTAAATTATACAGGAAACCTTGACACACACACACACACACAACACACACCACACACACACACACACACTTATATATATATATATATATATATAATATATATATATATATATATATATTACTGGTCTGATAATCGCATAGTGGAGAAATTGACAGTCACCAAACACAGCTGATTCCTTTAATCTAACTCATATTTACATTTGCTCTATCACTGATATCGAGCAATCTTTATTTATAAAAATATCAAATTATATTACCGTACAAATGATCATGGAAATAAATATATATATATATATATATATATATATATATATATATATATATATACTGAGATGCCGTAGGTAAAAATCTAATAGGATGTAGAAAAATCGTATCCATTCGTCCCAGTGATTTTTTTCTTCCCCTACCATAACAATAAATGCATTTCAATATTTTCTTGGAATGAATTACACTCTATGCGGTACAAGGTGGGGGTTAGTCGGCTTTAGTAGTTCATAGATAAAAACTCTACAGTTTATTAAGAAACTTTAGTTGGGACGCATCAAATTTCCGGGTACTCTTCAAATCAAATCGTGCATCCCAGGACACACTAAATTAAACAGCTATCACCATCCCTTTTGAATAATATAGATAAAAGATTCAGAGGTTGATACTTTCATAGAATGTGAAGAAATAAGGTTTATTTTTAAACACAGTCTCTTTTGTGGTCGACACATTTCTTCCATCGGTGTTGCAGTACTTGAATTGCCTTGGTAAAAAAAGTCATCGACAGCAGCTATGATTTTTTTAAATTTATTTTTATCTGCATTCCAACGAGTAATTTGGAAGCTTAGATACTTTCTCGCTGAAAGATCTGCTAATTTCTTTTCTTAGGTAATTTAAGGGCCTCCGATGTTTTCTTTGTGTCATAAACAAAGAAAACACAGAAACAAACTGAGTCCCTCAAATTGTCTACACAAGAAATTAGGCTTAGTGAGAAAAGAGAGTAAAAAAAAGAAAAAAAAAAAAAAAAAAGAAGCGTTTAAGTATTTTGGAATCGCAGACAATTAAACAGATGGAAATCAGCAAAGAATATTTCAAAGAACTACAAGAAAAAATCTTTGAAAGTAAAATCAACAGTGTTGAAAGGAATAAAAGACTTCTTGACAGCTTTCGCTTATTATATGATTAACTGTCTCTTCTCTTTCACTGCGCATTAAAGGCATTCGGTATTTTGCTGTGTTTGTCGACTTTCACTATCACATAATTGATTCTAACGTTTATCGCTCTAGGCTGTTGCCATTAGTTGAGAATGTTCAGCCTCTTTTCAGATGGCTGTGTTTCTTGTAATTATTAGCTGCAGCAATTGGCGGGCAATTAGATGACATCTATTGAATGCATTTTACTTTTTAGTCTTTTTTTGGTTTATTTTGCAATTACAAGCATTAGGATAGTCTCAGTCAAAAAAATAAAAAAAACGAAGAAAATTAATGCATTATTTAACTATTAGAAGGACCTCTTGATATACCACAGAATTCTAATCTAATTATTCCAATGTTTAATATGTTTACTTACTGACTATTGCAAATAGTTCAATACATAAAAGGTATAATAAGGAGGCACGTGTTAATGTAATGGTTACAGTCGTAAGAAATTGACAAATGAACACGAAGTGACGAGTTCAAATCCTATCCGAGGCTGTTTGTATTTCACGTAGCGCTAATACCCGTGGGAAAGGTATGAATCCAAATATTCTCCCTCCATGTATAGATAGTAGGGCAGGCTGGGATCTTTAACCATGGTTTGGTAACCAGCAAAGGAGAAGGAAAACTGTTAAACCCCGCTTAAGAAATCGACCTTAGGCAATATCTTTCAAAAATTATTTTTACACTGACCGGAGGGTATTTTTGTTTTTGCTAGTAAGTCTGATAGAAATATTAGAAAATGCATTATTATATGGTTATTCTTAAAAACATATAAATGTGTGCAAAGAATAGTTTGGTGAAGCTTGATGGTATATAATGATGTTGACGGATAGCTCAGTCGCTAGAGCGTTCGACTAGGAACCACAAGTTTCGGGGTTCGATACCGGTCCTCACCAACTCAGCGTATGATTAGCACAGGGATCTGTACGGTAAATTAAGGAGCTGATGGTATGTTTGGCGCTCCAGCTCAGACGTCAGAACGATCTCTTTGGTCTAGCTCTTGTGAAAAGGGGATATACTCCCTCACTGTCTGGCTGATACAAACTTTAGGCCACCCCGACGAATTTACTTATATATGGCTGAGAATGGAGGAAAGTGTGGATATAACAACATAGTTGAATTTAGTTGATATTTCACCTGATATTTCAACTGTCTGTGTTGTTATATCCACACTTTCCTATATTCTCAACGATATTTTGTCGGATTTAATCAAAACCGTCACTCCTCATACCGTCGGAATGGATAAACACACATTCAACAAAACACTGCATTCTGTAGGTGATGACAGCCTGGCGGTTAAAGTGTCTGACTGACACTGAACCGATCGGATTTCAATCCCGGCTGTAGGTAGCTTATAAATGTCTAGCCACACTGAAGAGACTTGATAAGTCGAAAACACGTGTCTGTGGATGACTATATATATATATACGTGAGAGAGACAGAAAGAGAGAGAGAGGGAGAGAGAGAGGGGGGAGAGAAGTGTGTGTGTGTTTGAGAGAGAGAGAGAGAGAGAGAGAGAGAGAGAGAGAGAGAGCCAGTAAGACAAACATTTAGATCCATGTACAATGAATCAGACAAACATACAGACACAGGTACATAATTAGATATGAAGGTCCTGATATAGACAGTGACTAACTTATAAATTTACCAAACCCCTCCGTTTCGAAGTTCCGTGAAGGCTGCCGTTACGTATTGAAGGCTCCCGAGTTCATGAAGATTTCGGAGTCCGACAAGAAATAACTGAAGAAGTCTCGAGGGCACATCGGTCGAAAAGTTGTGTAAATAACAATAAAAGACGAGGACAATAGTCCGAATAATCCAAATAATCCCAATTATTAAGCCTCATCTCAAATATTCAGAGAAATGAAGACCAGAATTATGATATTTTGAAATGTCTTTCTCCTTTTATAATCAATTTGTGTTGAAGTGCGAAATTGTGAATTCATAGCTCTTTTATCTGTATACTTTCTGTGGGAAAAAGCTTTTTATGTAATGTAGCCTCGAGGGATGTAAATAATTTGCTTCGCTTTGTTCCTCATGTTAACTACTTGGTTTTATTTTGTTATTTCGACGCTTCCATACTATTTTTCCTCTTCACAATTTGCAAAACAAGAGACAGGCGTACAGAATCAGCTTCAATTGGCCGTCTTAGAATCCGTTCATTCACCTATCCTCTAGGAAGAATATTTTTTTCAAAGAACTGCATCCCTAAGCACCGATCAGAAGAGCCATTTGGGAAACCGTTTTTTCTTTCTTGTTTTGCTGTAGGCATAAGCTACCTTGCAGAAAATAACCCATGGCTAGTGTTATTTACTTTAGTTAGGTTAGTATGAGGCAGGTCCAAAAATATAGAGCATTACAATTCAATGTTCATACCACTGTAACCTAGGGCTCTGTTTAGGAGTTCTTTTTTAATTAACTTAAAATAAGTCATCTTCAGGCGATTACCCTGTATTCAAACGTGATTATGAGTTTAGACCCCGCTTTGAACTAGTGGTAACGATTTCAGCTCCGAAACCACGTTTGAATTCAAGGTTATCGTCTGAAGATGACATATTTTGAGATAATTAAAAAAGCACCTAAACAGAGACCGAGGTTACAGTGGCCTGATCATTGTGTTTATACACAATAAAGATGAGGATAACCGTCCGAAATATAAAAAAAAATAATAATACCGGATTGTTGAAAATAAAAGAGTAAATGTTAGAAAAAATGAAAAAAAAGATGAAATAAAACAACCACGAAAGATAAATCTAGAAGGGAAGAAAAAAGAAACAGGAGATAATGATAGAAAAAAGGAAGAAAGAAATAAAGAATATATAATATATATAATATATATATATATATATATATATATATATATATATCCCTGTGCTACTCATACGCTGAGTTGGTGGTAAAGTGAGGAGCTGATGGTAGGTGTGGGCTTCACCTTAGAGACGCTAAATAATATTGGTCTAGTGCTAGTGAAAATGGGATAGACTCCCTCGCTGTCTGGCTGATACCGACATTAGGCCGCCCCGACGACTTACTTTTACTTTACACACACACACACACACACACACAAACACACACACAAACACACACACAATATATATATATATATATATATATATATATATATATAACCAACCCCTTCGCACAAACAGGGTGTGAAACAACGTTAATTTCTTAAGCGGATTTTAACAGGTTTGATTTCAGAGTTTTCCCTCTAGGCTGGTTATCTAAGCAAGGTTTCAGGGCCCAGATAACCCTACGATTTACCCATACCTGGAGGGAGAATAGTTGGATTCATACTTTTCCCAAGGGTATTAGCGCTATGTCTATTTTAAACTGCCTCGTCCATAATTTGAACTCGGTTCGTCGTGTCCATTTCATACGACTGTAACAATTACACCACGCGCCCCCATAAAAGTTAACCGTATAGAATCATGAGCAGGTTGAGAAAAAGAAGAAAAAGTTGAAGATGAAAGGGGAGGAGAAAGGGGAGAAAAAGAAGAGGGGAAAGAAAAAGAAGAAGAAGAAATAGTAATAGAAGAAGAAGAAGAAGAAGAAGAAGAAGAACAAGAACAAGAGAACAAGAAGACAAGAACAAGAACAAGAAGAAGAAAATAGTAATGGGAGAAGAAGAAGAAGAAGAAGAAGAAGAAGGAAATAGTAATGGGAGAATAATAATAATAATAATAATAATAATAATAAGAAGAAGAAGAAGAAGAAGAAGAAGAAGAAGAAAGAAGAGATAATAAAAATATGTAAAAGTTACATTATAGAATTATGTGAGAGTAAGCGAAAAGGAGAGAAGTTGGAAATGAAAGGGGGGAAGAAGAAGGTTAAAAAAAATGAGAAGAAAAAAGAAAAGAAGAAAGAGAGGAAAAAGAGGAAAAATTAA
>CM042152.1:49745364-49765364 GCA_023376005.1 Doryteuthis pealeii
GTTCGGGCGTTTAAATGTTAAATGTAGAAAAAGGAAAAAAAAAAAAGTATTTTTAGTCGACCCAGTATGGCCTCATCCCCCTCAAACTCAACTAAGAAGATTATGGTTATCGAATTCCCCAAAGACCCTAGCAGACATTACAGTGGTGTTCTTGTGAAGTCTGATATAAACAACATGTTAACAATTTCTTTCTTCACACACACACACACATACAAATACATATTTATATCCATCTCTCTCTCCATATATATATATATATTATATATAATATATATTATATATATATATATATATATATTATATATATAATAATACCAACCGTTCCGCACGAGCAAGATGCGACACTAGGTCAATTTCTTAAGCGGGCTTTAATAAGTTCGAATTCAGAGTTTTCTTTCTCCTAGACTGGTTATCTATCCTAGGTTAAAGAGACAAGTCCTTTTATTTCTTTATAATAAAATTGGTGTATTTCTAATAAAAACGGCTGATACCGATAATAGTTCACACCGCCAAATATAATTATCTTTACATACAATTTAAATTTGAAGAATTAAAACCAAAAGAAAAACCCACAGATACTAATTTATTGGAACTCTTCAGCAAACCATCTGATTCGTAAGTAAGTAAGTAAATCTTCGGGGTGGCTTAATGTCGGTATCAGCCAATCAGCGAAGGAATCTATCCCCTTTTCACTAGCGCTAGACCAAGGAGATTGTTTTGGCATCTGAGGTAGAGCCCTACACCTACCATGAGCTCTTTACTTTACCACACAGATCCCTGTCCTATTCATACGCTCAGTTGGCGAGGGCCGGTATCGAATTAGGAACCTTGTGGTTTCTAGCTGAAACACTCTACCGACTAAGCTAACCTGGCCCTATCTGATTCGTAATAATCAGTAATTTGAAGTTTAACATTTAACAAATTCAAACACCTGAAAATGAAATTCAAGAATTAAAGTCCTAAAATTGATTAAGTGATTTTCCTTACCGATGCCATTCTTCTATTTTTTTATACTATGGAATTTTAAATTGTAAAATATGTAAAATAACCAGAAAAAATTTCAGTAGGCTTTATTGTTCAGATCCTTTTTTTAAAACTTATTCAGGGAAACATGGATAAACACTATTTCACTTTATACCATATAAAAACCGATCCCTCAACCTGAACCCCAACGATGATAACATATCTTTAAAACCGTTAACAACAAAAGTGTAAATACAGATATACAACATGTATTATTTCATAACTTCTTGGTATGAAATAACCTCGGACGGGTTGATATGTCGTTAAAATCCATCCAACCAACCAACAACCAACCAACAAGCTATTCCCCTTGAATAATAGGTACATTTATTAATAGGCTACATTCCCATAGGCAAAAAGTGCTTTACTTTTTAAAAGTAAATAATTTTTACGTAATAATTTAGATATACATATAAAATTGCAGATAAGATCAGTAATCTCATTGGCTAATTTTTATTTCGGATCTAAGTAGTTTTTATACGTATTTTACTCATTTTAAACTTAATTAATTAATCATGAAACCAATAAACCTATGGGCGAAAAGTAAGTATACTCTTTTTGTGATTTTATCTTAATCATTACGTAACAATTGAGCCATCGGTTACATCCGACAGAACTGAACGAGAATCGCTTTGGGACTGTAGCCTATAATCATATGAATAAGATTTCTTATTTGAAATGAAAGATGGTTTTTGTCATGTCACCGTACACTTTAAGGACTGTCGGAATAGTGAAATAATTTACTGATACTGAGCGCTTTGCGTTGAATGTGATTTCAATATTCAATTATGATATAAAAACTTTATTAAAAGTCGATCAATCTTCTGTGTTAACTAAACTGCCGACTCTGTGGGCGAAATGCTATCAGATTTACATTCGGCGCAAGAGATCAGCGATCCAGGAGAGTAAGAATTAAATGAGGGTTTCCAAAAATGGCATTTCCTACTCGTGGGAGGTCGACGATACCTAATTTAGTCATTTTGCACTCGACTATGAAACACCACAGGAATTATGGTTATACTTCTTCTCTCTAAATCTATCTATCGATCTATCAACGAGTGAATTTGTTTTATTACATCTATATACATTATCTATCTATCTATCTATCTATCTATCTATCTCTATGTTATTCTGTGCGTATCTATGTTATTCTGTTCGTATCTATCTGTCTATCGATCTATCGATCTATCTATCTATCCAGTATATTCATATGTATTTCAGTATATTTATATCTATCTCAGTATATACATATCTATTTATCTATCCCAGTATATTCATATATATCTATCTATCCTATATACCCATAGATATATATCCATATATTCATATCTATATATCTATCTATCTATCTCTATGTCTCTCTGTCTCTTCCTCTCTTTCTCTCTTTCTCTCTGTGTGTCTCTGTCTCTGTCTCTGTCTCTCTCTCTCCGTGTGTTCATATCTATCAATCTCTCTATCTATCTAAGTTATACTGTTCATATCTATCTATCTATCTATCTATCTATCCCAATATATTAATATCTATCAATCTATCCCACTATATTAATATCTAGCTAGCTAACTATCTAGCTATCTAAGTCTTTTCATATGTATTTTAGTATGTTCGTGTCTATATAACTATCATTCTATGTTTAAGCTTATCTATCTATCTATCTATCTATCTACCCATCCATCCCAGTCAGTACTTACCCAGCCTGTTCGCTAAGGGTAGAATGTGATATAAGTCTCCAAGTATGGTAGAATCTGTCTATCCATTAGATCCATATTTATCTATCTAGTTCAGTTTATTCATAAAAACTATCTATCTATCTATCTATCCATCTGTCTACGAATGAGTGAATTTTTTTATTACTTCTATATTCGCAACTTCTGTCACGCTAAAATAAACGGATATAAATAATTACTCAGTAAATCCCACTCTGATTAGAACAAATGACCTGAAGCTGAGCGGGCAATTAACAAATCTAAAACAAGTAAGACAGTACTAGCACAACATGGAAATACTACGTTAAGCAGACCCTCATAAACTACATTAATCAAAAGCACACGTACACACATACACGTACACTTATATTTGTTCTTTATTCGTCTCTTTATCTTATTATAATGGAGATTGTGTGTTTTTCTGTCAGTAACCGAAACTATATTACTACTCAAGTCAGAATTCCCTTAATTATTTACGTCAAATTCTCCATGATTTCATTCTTTTAAACCTTCAGTTATTAATAAAATTGTTTTACATTATTAATACTGTTGACCATATCACGTACTACTACATTCGGGGGCGCCTCAGGCACTGGGCAATAAACCCAGCCCTGCCCCTTTAAATCGAGGGGGCAGGTGTTGCCTGGGGGATGGCCCCTGGATCGACGCCGTTAATTATATCAATGGTCAGAGGCCGAAGCCACTGTTGACCATATCTACGTACGCAATTGTATTTACAGCGGTTTACAGTTTGAACGAGAAGGCTAATTTGCATATTGATATTTAAAATTTTATTTTAATAAATATGTGCTTGGTATTATTGATTTCTAATTGTTTGGTTTTATCTTAAGAAATATAAACAAAAATCTCGTGGATAAATCTTAAAAGAAATTTATTTACAAGAAGAAATAACTGTAATATTATCCTTTACTTCCTATTTTAACTAAATAGTTAAATTAGGAAAATTTACCAATGAAAGAGGGAGTAATGGAAAATGATGGAATAGTTAGTTTCAAAGTTGTTCTATTTTTCGATTATACCCCCTCTGTTGCAGATCTTTTTATCTGCATTCTTAGTCAGTTTCATTAGCCTTTCTAATTTAATATGATATTTTATTATATCAAAACTTAAAACTTAAATACTTGCACCCGGAGGGTGCATATATTTGCTAGTATATATAAATAGAAGTGGCTACCCAGCATCGCCTGAAATTAGTCTCGCAGATCCATTATTACTGAATCGCAAATTAGATCCTCACAGTATGCCCCATTAAAATCCTTATGTAAAAAGAAGACCTTGCGTTGACCCAACAACTCTGAAAAAAAATTAATTTCTACTATTTAGAATATTAAATGCAAAAGAAATTCTATGCTGCTATCATTTAAATCTTCTTTTTTTATTTATCTTCGCAAATATAAATCAAACCTTTATTATTTTTGCTCAAAAACCAAACCCTGGTGATATTTGATGTGTATACATATTTACTTTGTCGTTAATTGTTTTATTTTCGAAGTTTCCTCCGGACATACATATACACACAACTGCCCTTTATATATGTATAGCTGTAAGATTATAACATTGACGAGAAAATGACAGTCATCAAATATATTTGGCATATGTAGTGAGCAATTATCAAGAGGATGCAATATAGATCTATGCAAAGAAATTCTGCTTTTAGGATCCTTTGAAAAGTGTGGCCTGCAGCAATGTCCATGGCACGTGGACGAGACACCTCCTAAGAGAATTGCTCAAGATGAAAATGATAACCATATACAATGGTTTTGATACATCATCTTATGAATCTACAATGAAATGTGAATGTTGATCATTTTATATGTAATAATTAATCTTTAAAATATATTGTCTATGAAATTGCCTACATTGCATGCTTGTGTCTCTATCTCAGTATATTCATATCTATCTATCCCTGTATATTCATATCTATCTATCTATCTATCTATCCCAGTGTATTCATATCTATCTATCAATCCTATATATTCATATCTGTCTGTCTGTCTGTCTGTCTTTCTCTCTCTCTCTCTCTCTCTCTCTCTCTCTCTCTCTCTCTCTCTCTCTCTCTCTCTCTCTCTCGCTCTATCTATCTATCTCTCCGTGTGTTCATATCTATCAAGTGTGTGTGTGCGTGCATGTGTATGTAAGTATTGTGCATTCTAGATGTAATTATTTATTTTTAAAGTATATTCATGGTATGCACTGCCTGTGTGTGCACGCAAGTGTGTGTATATGTGTATATATGTGTGTGTGTTTAATAAAACACAAAATTTTCCATATTAAGCCCCAATGAAAAAAAAACGAAAAAAAAAAAACAGAACCAAAATCCGCTTTAAGTTTTAAATTCGAAGCCTCTCCAATGAAAACGGTGTCAATTGAGCGCCGATCACTTTATCATACAGAATGAAATTACGTATAACATTATTGGATTTTAAAAAAATCACCTCGTAGATCGTATCAAATATTTTCCACTTCGGTATCACTTTTTTCTCTAGATAATGAATAGAATAATGAATATCCTTATACTTCTCATAGTGTTAGAAGTTGACTGGTGGTATTAAATTAAATACTTCATATTAATTATGTTTAAAAGTTGGTTACAATACTTTTGATAAGGTAGCGTAAAAAAACAAGAATAATCATAAAAGATTATTCGGGTTCGTACCTCTGAAAGTCACCTAACTAGCTGATTAATTTAAGGCAAAATGAAAAGTTCGCCTCGATAAAATTCCGGGTCGTTTTTATTAATACATACAAATGTTGAAGCTTCTCTAATGAAAACGGCCTTAATTAAGCACCGACCACTTTTGTATATAGGATTAAATTACGTATGGTATTTTTTTGGATAAAAAAACATTACACCTCGTAGATGGCCTCATCTATTTTCCTCTTGTCGATCACTTCTTTCTCTAGACATTGTAGCGATGAATATCTTTATACTTCTTTTTATTAATACTTTTTTGTAATTAAAACATAAAAATTTAGAAACCTTTCTAATGAAAACTGCCTTAATTAAGCACCGACCACTTTAGAATATAGAATAAAATTACGTACAATATTTTTTATATTAAAAAAATGACACGTAGATGGCCTCATCTATTTTCCTCTTGTCTATCTCTTCTTTCTATAGACATTATAACGATGAATATATTTATACGGTTTTATATATATTATATTAAATAAAGATTTAGAAGCCTCTCCAATGAAAACAATCTTAAATGAGTGCCTATCATATAGAATGAAATAACGTATAAGACTTTGGACATTTTAAAAGACACCTCGTAGATCGCCACATCTATTTCCCCCTTGTCTATCTCTTCCTTCTCTAGATTTATACTTCTTCTTTGTATCAAAACATAAAAATTTAGAAGCCTTTCTAATGAAAACAGCCTTAATTAAGCACCGACCACTTTAGAATATAGTATAAAATTACGTACGATATTTTTGGATTAAAAAAAAGACACCTCGTAGATCGCCTCATCTATTTTTCTCTTGTCTATCCCTTCTTTCTCTAGACATTATAACGATGAATATCTTTAGAGTTGTTCTCAATTGATCCATTAAAAAAACAAATCCGTATATCCGTTCCCTGAAAAGGACACAATTTTCCCTTGATTCCATTTCTGCCTCCTGTGAATGCGCGGCATTTTGATGAACACATTACAATCTGGTTTTACGTAAGCAACCTCCTTTTTCAGTTACCTCCCCTTTTCCCTCCACAAAAATATTCTCCCGACGGCATTTTCCACCACACCCCCCACCCTTTCTTCTAGATAAGTGTGATACTTTACAAAAATAATAAACAGAGAAATAGACAAAAAGAATCAATTTCATCAGAAAACAAATTACTGATAAGATAGCAGGTTTTCGCTAAGCTCCACAGGAATGCCAAGAAGAAGAAGAAGAAGAAGAAGAAGAAGAAGAAGAAGAAGAAGAAGAAGAAGAAGAAGAAGAAGAAGAAAGAAAGAAAGAAATATGTTTTTCAAAAATAGCAGATCTTCAAAAAAGAGATAGAGAGTAGAGAAGTGTTCTAAAAAGATAGAAAGAGAGATTTTAAAAGAAGAAGAAGAAGAAGAAGAAGAAAGAAGAGAAGAAGAAGAAGAAGAAGAAGAATTTTTAAAAATTGCAGATCTTCAAAAGCGAGAAAGAGAGAGAGAGGGGGGTAAAAAGAGAGAAGTGTTCTGAAGCAAATAGTAAGATAGAGATTTAAAAAGAGAAGAAGAAGAAAAAGGAGAAGAGGAAGAAGAAGAAGAATAAAAAAGAAGAAGAAGAAGAAAAAGAAGAAGAAAGAAAGAAAGAAAGAAAGAAAGAAATATGTTTTTCTAAATAGCAGATCTTCAAAAAAGCGATAGAGAGTAGAAAAGTGTTTTAAAAAATAGAAAGATAGAAAATTTAAAAGAAGAAGAAGAAGAAGAAGAAGAAGAAGAAGAAGAAGAAGAAGAAGAAGAAGAATTCTATATAGATAGCAATTTAAAGAGAGAATGACAAGAAGAAAAAGGGACGAGAGGGAAAAACATTTTTAAGCAGATTCACTAAAAAGTGATATAGTGGTAAAAAAGAGAGGTTTCTCAACAAAAAGAACCAGGAAAGAAATATAAAGATTTAAAAGAGAGTTGGACGAAGAAAACAAATAAAAAGAGAGAGGTATGGGGAACAAAAGAAAAGAAAGACAGATATAAAAGAAAGAAAGATGAACAACAACAAAAAAGTATGAAGCAAAAAAAAAAAAAAAACTGAAAGAAAAAAACGAAGAAAGTAAGGGAGACACTAGAAATATGTTTATGTGGTCGTATGAGACCCATATACGGGGCCTAGCTTGGATTCGTGGAAACCCAAATGAATATCCATAGATATGATTTAATGTTCCGATTATTCAAATTACGTCTGTCTTAATCAGAATCACTACATCGCTTTTACATGGGCTCGAACACTGATCAGTAATGTCAACATGTCCTCAAATGCCTATAATTTCCCGCCAATCCTCCTTCCACCATTCCCCTTACATTCTTATAAACTTGTGAGCCACTCTCCTACGGAACTTTTGAGCCCCTCCTACTACTAATTCATACTGCTACTGCTGTTTCAAAAGCGAGACAACAGAAAAATTCCACCCATTCCACACCTGATGATGGCATAAAGACGTGCAGAAAGCGCTCGTGAAAAAAACTTTGGTTGATCGCTACACCAATTCCACCCGGATATTAAAAAGATGGCCAGACAGTTGGAAAGGATCGAACAAAAACTAGTCGGACAAGAATTGTCAGTAGAGTTTAACAATATATATATTCTTCATTTCTCTCGCTTTATATATATATATATATATATATATATATATTTCATTTCTCTCTCTCTCTCCCTCTCTCTCTCTCTCTCTCTCTCTCTCTCTCTATATATATATATATATATATATATATATATATTATATATATGACAGTCATCAAGCATATCAGGCATATGTCGTGAGCAATTACTCAGGGATGCAATATTTGGATCCATACAAAGAAATTCTGCGTTTGTGATCCTTTAACAAGTGTGGCTTGCAGCAAGATCCATGGCACGTGGACGAGACACCTCTTAGGAGAATTGCTCAAGATATGAAAATGATAACCACATTTACTGGATTTAATACATCATCTTACGAATCTACAATGAAATGTGAATGTTGATCAGTTTATATGCAAGAACTAATCTTTAAAATATATTCATGGTATGCATTACCTCATTGTGTTGTGTGTATGTATGTATGTGCGTGTACGCTTGTATGCTTGTATATGTGTGTGCATGTAAACTTTGTATATTTTATGTGTAATAATTATCTGTCAAATATATTAATGATATGCACTGCCTGCATTGTGTGTGTGTGTGCGTGCGTGCATGCGTATGTGTGTGTGTGCGTGTGTATGTAAGTATTCTAGATTTTAGATGTAATAATCTTTAAAATATATTCATGGTGTTAGCTCCGTCGGTAGAGCGTTCGGCTAGAAACCACAAGGTTCCTAGTTCGATACCGGCCCTCGCCAACTCAGCGTATGAGTAGCACAGGAATCTGTGCGGTAAAGTGAGGAGCTGATGGTAGGTGTGGCGCTCCACCTCAGACGCAAAAACAATCTCCTTGGTCTAGCGCTATTGAAAAGGGGTTAGACTCCGTCGCTGACTGGCTGATACCGACTTTAAGCCGCCCCGACGACTTTACTTTACTCACTTATTAACTGCCTATATTGTCTGTGTATGCGTCTGTGTGTGTATGTGTGTGTATGTGCATGTACGTGTGTGTGTTTGGGTAGGTGTGGGTGTGTGTGTGTGAACATTTTTGCATTTGTATGTGAGTGTGCATGTAAGTATTGAATATATTAGATGTAATAATATTCAATGTCTTCATGGTATGCACTGCCTACATTGTGTAAGTATGCGTGTGTGCGTGTGCGTGTTTGTGTTTGTGTGTGTGTGTGTGTGTGTATGTGTGTGTGTGTGTGTGAACATTTTTGCATTTGTATGTGAGTGTGCATGTAAGTATTGAATATATTAGATGTAATAATATTCAATGTCTTCATGGTATGCACTGCCTACATTGTGTGTATATGCGTCTGTGTGTGTGTGTATGCGTGTATTTGCGTGTACGTTTGTGTGTGTGTATGTGTGTGTGTGTGTGTGTGTGTGTGTGAATGTGCATGTTTATATAAGCATTGCACATTTTAGATGTAATTATTAATCTTTAAAATATATCCATGGTATGCACTGCATACATTGTATGCGTATTTGTCTGTGTCTGTGTATGTGTATGCGTATGCTTGTCTATGTAAGCATATTGGCCCGAGGCAGGTATAGGAATGTTCCTAACTCTTTCGAAAATAAAAGGGTGAAGAATAGAAAAAGAAGAAGACTAAATGATAGTATGGGTGGGTGGGTGGTGGTGATAAAAGGGAGTATTTAGGTGACTAATCAAGATGGCGGCGAGATCCTTGCAAAGACATTCCACAACACAAAGACGAACAATTACAGCCTGTCTCTCACTCTCTCTCTCTCTCTTCACAGACACTGCAGGGCCAACAAAGTCTAACACGTGCCTTTGTACCCGCGTTTGTGCGCATATCTATAGTGAGCTAGCGCGCGGTTGCGGGTGCGTCACTTTGAAAGCTCTTGATCCTGAGACGTCTTCTTAAAAGCTGGTAGATATCCCCTGTGCACTCGTGCACATACGCAGACCTGTTCTTGGTTTTTGTAACGTCCATGGCATACGAGATGCATTCATATTGTATTCAAGATTCTCATCCTTGCTCTCCGAATTCCTAATTTTTATTCCTTGCTCTCCGACTTCAACACTGTTTCTATTTTATCCAAGAAATTATCTACCAAGATATCAATTCATTTATCTAAACTGGCAAAAATATGCATCCTCTAGGTGGAAGTATTTAATGTAATGAAATCTATTAAATCAAAACGACTAATGAGACTAAATAAGAAAGCAGATAAAACAATTTGAAAAAATATTTTTTAATCGAAAATGCAACAACTTTGAAACTAACTCTTCCATCATTTTCCATCACTCCCGTCTTTTGTTGCTAAATTTTCCGAATTTAGATAAATAGTTAAATTAGGAAGAAAATAAGAAAATTACAGTTATTTCTTCTTGTTAATGGATTTCTTTTAAGATTTATCACTGAGATTTTTGCTCATATTTATTAAAATAAAACCAAACAATTACAAAGAAATAATATCAAGCAGATATTCATTAAAATTATTTTTTAAAGATCAATATGAAAATTAGCCTTCCCGTTAACACTGTAAACCGATATTTCATTGTACATATAAATACACTTGCATATTATTAGTAGATAAGACCAACAGTATTAATAATGTAAAACAATTTTATTAGTAATTAAGGTTAATTAATAATAAAATTATGGAGAATGTGACGCAAATAACTAAGGGAATTGTGTCTTGGGTACTGATACATCTTCGATTACAGACAGACAGACAATCTCCATTATATTAAGATATATATACAGCGTTTATGAAGTGTTTTTTTTTAAAGCTATTCAATCTACTGTCAATAATTTTCATATTTTTCGAGTGACACTCATTTTATACCAGTAAATCGATACATTTTGAAACTGATAAATTGTAGCTAAACAATTAAAAATATTTCCTGAAAAAGATTTCCCTCGATTTGAAAAAAAAATTCTTTGGCCATATTACCTTTAGGCACCCCTTTTTGATCTCGATTAAGAAAGGACATGTTTTCCATTTACACTATCAATATCTGGTTGTTTGTTAGGGGTTAGGGTTAGGGTTTAGGGTTAGGGTTAGGGTTAGGGGTTAGTTTTATATTTTTTTTAAATCTCAAAATCGTCTGTTATTCCATTTTATATATAATCTACTTGTCACTACATAAACTCATGTAAAATCGATCTAGTGTATAGGTTATACACAAAGATTCAACAGCTCTTGAAAAAAAAATGCCTTTCTAATTATATTCATTTTGACACTTTCAAATTATATGAAGGTCACAAACATGATGTAGTAATATAAAACAGGCTCAGAACAGACGTAAAAATATTAAGATTTATTTAGCTAAACAAAACTCAGCTACAAAATGAGGAGGAGCAAATCACTGTTTATATAGCCTGCATAGGCGAGTCTATTGCTCGTAAAACGTAAGCGTAGGATACTACATTCTTCTCTCCTTGAACAATTGTGACATCCAGCGAGGATCGAACTCGCTTTTCAGTATTAATGTATCTGCGAGACTAGCTTGCTAATCCTTATTCAACGGCGGAACGCCTCAATCTCCAAGGGGATAATGTCTATTTACATTAGCGAAGTAATGTTACTATGCTATATCAAGACCACGCAACCGATTCGTGAAATAATCAAGATGGCCAAACACGTTCTGAAAAAAAAAAAAAAGGAAAATAATAAAGATCTCTTATTCACTTAGAAAACAACATTCTTACACACAGCTGTGTAAATAAACGAAACTTTGACGCATATTTTAGTATACACTGTAATGTCCAATGAAACGGATTGTGTTTATACGAATAGAACTCTTGTTTTTTTGTTTTCAAAAGAAAACAAACGCCAGAAACAAGAAGAGAGTCGCTAAATCCATGCACGATTACATTCACACTCAGAAAAAATCACCTAGTCTCAATAAGACCTTAACCCCCCATACATGCATTCCCATTCGTGCTAAGTTCGCTTTAGTACTCGATGAACCGGTTTAGCTCAAATGGTAGAACATCAGCCAATGAACCACAAGGTTCCGGGTTCAATACCGGCGCCTCCCAACTCAGCTCGGGTAATCTGATCTGTGCGGTAAATTGGAGAGCTGACGGTAAGAGTGGCGATCCACCTCAGCAAAAAACAATCTCCCTGGTCTAGCGCTATCAAAAATGGGATAGACTCCTTCGCCATATATCTTCTACTGATAGAATACAAAATGGTACTGTAGATATACGTCTGGGGGAACTGCGAGATTCAGATTCTATACCGGGACCCGCCAACTTATCCCAACGCATGAGTAGAACAACCATGTGTGATAAAAATGGTCAAGCTGATGGTAAATGAGGTGCTCCATCTCAGACGCCAAAAAAACCCGTCTAGCGCTGGTGAAAAGGGGATAGACTCTCTCGTTGTCCGGTTGATACCAACAATAGACCACTCAGCCTATTTTACTTACTTTACACAATGAAGACAAAATGGGAAAATAAGATGAGCAACATCTGGTGGGTACTGCTGTGGAACGAACAACGAACTCATAAGCGACGTTCACCTATTGACGCCTGGCACACCAAGTTGGACTACTAGTTTAAAAAATACGTGCCACTTCTTTGTGCAGACACTGGATGCTTTCTAGAGGACTTATCAAGAGCGATGGTCAACAAGGGTGGTAGTGAGTGAGATTCTAAAGTATCAGTGCTCTCGGTACGTCTTAATGATTACACACACACACACACACACACACACACACACATACTATATATATATATATATATATATATATGAGGAAAAATGAGTAAAGAAAAGAAAAGTAAATGGATAAAATGAATTTAATCGATCACTTACACATGTGTTTCGGTCAGTTTATGTGTGTGAAAATATTTCGCACACATACAAGAATCGACCTTCATCAGAGTGAACATTTATTTAAAAAAATTTTATTCATAAAAATAAATTTTCTTTTCTTTTCTTTACACACATAAACTGATTTTTCCATCTTTTTCCTCATATTGTCGGATTCAATTCCTTTTCCATTTATATATATATATATGTGTGTGTGTGTGTGTGTGTGTGTGTGTGTGTGTGTGTGTGTGCGTGTGTGTGTTCCTATTAAGTTATATTCACTTGTCAAAATATACCTTGGAAATGGTGATGGTCACCCGAAATATTAGAAAAAAAAAAGTGATTAAAAGATGCTTACCTGCAATCTTGTTTAGCGTGGTAAGAAGGAAGGTAGTATTTCCAAAATAAAGAAAGAAAATCTTTTCTCAAATTGTTCTGTAATTTCTTGAGTAAAAGGCCATATTTCTTAGCAGTCCAAACTTTCGACTATCTGTAAGAAAAAAGAACACAGAGAAAAATAAATATTAGACGGGTTAAATATTTAAAAGAAATATTTTCAGCTTTGTAATAAACTAAGTAAATCATGATACAAAAATAATCAACTTTGAAAACATTAAATCCATCAGAAAAATACCACGAATAATTTGATGGTAAATAGGGACAAATGGTGAGAGAGAGTCAAAGGGATCTGCACTTAGGCACGACTTGATGATGAGGCTAATGATTATATATATATATATATATATATATATATATATATATATATATATATATATATATATATAGCAAGGTGTGTATCGAGATTTTTTGTACTTTTTGACAAATCTTGTATTCTTAAAAAAAAAAGTTCCATTCATGGTTCATTTCTATTTTGGTAAATACAGCTTTAGACATGGTACTTTATTGACACACCTTGTATTCTGAAAAACATTAATTTTTTTTCAGAATACAGGGTGTGTCAAAAAGTACAAAAAATATCGATACTTTTGAAGATAAAGGAAAACGAAAAGATAAACAAATACCTGGACCTTGCCAGAGAATTGAAAAAGCTGTGGAATATGAGGGTAAAAGTGATACCAATTGTAGTTGGTGCACTTGGAACAGTCCAAAAATCTTGGAAAAAAGACTGGTGGAACTGGAAATGAGAGGAAGGATTGAGACCATCCAGACAACAACATTGTTGCGATATGATGAATACTCAGAAGAGTCTGGAGACCCGAGGAGACTTGTTGTCACTCATACTCAAACGAAGGACCATCAGCCAACGCTGGTGTGAAAAACTCACATAATGATAATAATAATAATAATAATAATAATAATAATAATAATAATAATAATAATAATAATAAAAGATTGGAGAAGCTGGAAATCAGAGGAAGAATTGAGACCAGCCAGACAACTGCGTTGCTAGAATCGGCCAGAATACTCAGAAGTGTCCTGAGGACGTGAGAAGACTTGTTGTCACTCATACTCAAACGAACGACCATCAGCCAACGCTGGTGTGAAAAACTCACTCAAATTAGACCAGCTAGACAACTGCATTGCTACAATCGGCCAGAATACTCAGAAGAGTCCTGGGGACGTGAGAAGACTTGTTGTCACTCAGACTCCAACGAAAGACCATCAGCCAACGCTGGTGTGAAAAACTCACATAATAATAATAATAATAATAATAATAATAATAATAATAATAATAATAAACAGAAGAGAAAAAGAAACCCAATAGGAAACTGCGTTTCAAGGCAAAACGAAATTTCTTTGACAATTTTTCAATCTTTTAAGTGCTCCAATATTCCCGAATGCCAAGGATCGGCGTGGGGGCGTCAGAAAATAGCAGCAGTGGGGGGGGCGCAGGGAGTTAAGCTGCAGTTGCCGTAACGGCTGTGGGGTTGGCGGGGGGGGGTGGGCTTGGAGTGTTTCGATAGCGTAGCCGTCATTAAAGGTAACTGTACGACTGACAGCCGAATGGATAGAGTTGGCGTGCAGCGGGCCTGCACGTGCGAGGAAGCCATGCACAATCGGCGTTGGGGGTAGTGGCAAGGGAGAGGGAGAGGGAGAGGGTGATCAGTTGTTTGGTGGTGGTGGTAGTGGTAGGGGTGGGGGTGGGGGATGATGGTGGGAAGCTCCGTTTTAGGATCTGAAGAATTCCGTGGAAATAGTATCTTTGCTCAAATTTCAATGTTGGTGGCGCCCGTTGTCGTCCAAGTTCTTTTGAATTTTTTTTGGATTTTACTGATTTTGGATTGGATCTTCTCGTAGAGCAGCTTTTCTCCCCTTGTCAACACCATTACAAATTCGAGCTAACTGTTGTTATCTTGAATTTGATAAATAAGGTCTCCAACCCTATAAATTCACAAATAAGGTCTCCGACCCTATAAATTTATCTATACATATATAAAGGGCAGTTGTGTTTATGTGCATGTCCGGAGGAAACTTCGAAAATAAAACAATTAAAAACAAAGTAAATATATATATATACACTAAATATCAACAGGGCTTGGTTTTTGAGCGAAAATAATGAAGATTTGATTTATATTTGGGAAGATATTTAAAAATTCAAATTTGAAAAGTAACAGAAGGGAAAGTCATTTGCATGTTATTTTGTTTATCTTTTTTTTTTGTATGTTTTTTTTTCGCTTTGAAATATAATATTGATCGATTGAATTGATTGCATCATTTATATCTTTTTTTTAAATTGTAAATCATTGAATAGAAAATTCTTACTACATTGTTTTATATTTCCGTGGGGATTTTTATGGGGCAACCAGTGAGGATCTCACTCATGATAAGTAATAATGGATCTGCGAGACTAACTTTTAAAAAATTACGATAACTGCAAATATTTGTTCTATTTATAGATCTACTGTCTGTTCGTCAATGGAGGACAGACTAAGCAAACCTTCCACGATTATTGATATATATGTAAATATGGCCACCCTTGGATAAGTAGGTCTTGCCAAAAATGTCATGGTGATTTTATGCCTCTGTATGGGTGTGTTTGCGCGTGTGTGTGTGTGTGTGTGTGTGTGTGTGTGTGTGTGTGTGTGTGTGTGTGTATTTAAGTGTGCCCCTCTTTTTTGCAACTGAAGTGCTTTTTTGTAATATTGGAAAAATTTCTGTCTTTTCATTGATTTCTCGCCACATGACAGGTGTTTCAATTATAGAAGAATCACGATTGAATTCGCCAACTGTGATTATTGCGAAAGGAAAATAACTGGTGAAAATTGATCGAGTAAAACACACACACACACACACATACAAACTACATACGCAATTACACTCACATACACTATAAGCATAATATCCCTCTCTTTCTTTCTTTCTTTCTCTCTCTTCTTCTCTCTCTCTCTCTCTGCTGTCTGTCTGTCTGTCTGTCTCTATCTGTCTCTATCTCTGTCTCTCTGTCTCTCTCTGTCTCTCTCTTCTGTCTGTCTGTCTCTGTGTTAGTGTTGTCTGTATGTCTCTCTCTGCGTTAGTGTCTCTCTGTCTGTCTGTATCTCTTTCACTATCTGTTTCTTTAACTCTGTCCTCTCTCTCTCTCACCCATTCTCTCTCACACACACAGACACCACCACCCCTCTCTCTCTCTCTCTCTCTTTCTCTCTTCTCTCTCTCTCTCTCACACACACTCTCTCTCTTTCTCCACACTCTCTTTCTCTCTCTCTCTCTCTCTTCTCTCTCTCTCTCTCACACACTCTCTCTCTTTCTCGCACATTATCTCTCTTCTTCTCTCTCTCTATATATATATTATATATATATATATATATATATAATATCGTATGAATATGAAATAAAATTCTCAGAATTATTTGATGTTATGCAACACGTATAGTACAAACACACACACACAATATATATATATATATATATATATATATATATATATATATATATATATAGAGAGAGAGAGAGAGAGAGAGAGAGAGAGAGAGAGAGAGGATGAGGAAAGACAGTGTGTTAGGGATTGAGGTAGTATCGCTTTCTATAAATAAGTAAACCTATACTAACTATTTTTTAATAACAGTTAATTTTCGTCTAAAGTAGATATATCAATGTTCTATTTTCTTTCTAGTGGAACAATTTCCAATACAATAAGAATATAACTGGCTATTATTTACTACGAAATTCTACAGCAATCTAAGAATGTTTGACTAAAAATGAAAGAAGGGAAAAAAACTTTTTAGAGTGTACTTATTTTTACACTGCTACATATCCATTTTTTGTTACACAAATTTAATGGTGTAGGATTTGTCTATAAATAATTAATAATATCTATTTCATGTGTATAATGTTCGACTAAAAAATAAGACAGTCCTCATTGATTTTAAAACAAGTTTTAATAAATACATGACTGGTATTATATATATCTATATATAGTTTGTTTTATTTTAATATATATTTAAAGTTTACATTTCAAATTGTCTTATTTTTTAATCCTTTAATGCATTTGATGATTTTACTTACTTATGGTACAAACTCGCTGACATTGAATTTTTTACTCCCATCCTCAGGCAATGTTTCAAAAATCTATTTTGACATCGCCCGGAGGGTGTCTTTTATTTTGCTAGTTTTAATTATGATTTTTTTAATTGGGAGATTGATGCATTACAATCTTCCTTACAAGCATTTATTTCATTTGATTCATTATGTTCAGCTTACATCACTTATAGTGACGAATTGAGCCCATGTACTTTTATTGTACGGTGGAAAAGAAACGGATGAAGAATCTTCGTAACGATTGTAGTGGTGGGAGGAGTATAAAAGGTGTACAAGGACCGATTAAATAATAAGATCTCCTATCACGTGGTGCTGTTCCCCACCCTCTTATATTTCCCTACTCTCTTTTTTTTTTTTCTTATATTTTTTTAATGTATTGAGTGTACGAAGATTTCTGTTCAGAAGTGTCAGCTTTGGTACGAAAACGTTACGAGTTCGCTTTTAAAATATGCCCTCATTAAATTATAGTGAAGATTATGAGAAATCGGATATACACACTTGTGCATTATTTGATTTGGCTCCATAAGACTTCGGTTTGTTACTAAATTCGAAAGAGCAGTAGAAAAGTCAAGATCTTTCACCCAATGCTGAAGCTATGTTTCAGTGTTACTTAAACAAAAGTACATTTTCTACGTTTTTGGTTGGTTGGTTGGTTGGTTTACGGCATGTCAAGGTCAGAGAGGCCGCTTCTGATCAATCTGTTAGTCACGTCAAGCGCTATATTATTACCCTAACCCTATTGCCCTTGTGGCAAGCTTCAAGCTTTTTTTGTTATCATATACGTGCTAGAAGATGGAAGCGTGTGGTGTAATGGTTAAAGTCATGGGAAATGGACTCGTCGCCCCGAGTTCAAATCCTGGATGTGGTATTGCATTTCACTTAGCGTTAATACCCTTGGGAAAGGTATGAATCCTAGGCTCCCTGCAGTTATGGATAAATAGTAGGGCACTGTTGAACTCCGCTGAAGAATTGATCTCGTGTCACACCCTGCTCGTGCGGAGGGGTTGGTAAATGTATATATGTGTTAAAGGCGGTGGCTGAAGGACTTCATGTCCTGGGTATGACGTTAAACTCTATCAGATGGTGAGGTTCCAGTTCTGGGGGCCTGGGGAATGTGGAACACACCTTCATCACCATTGCTACCAGGTCCACTCTGCACCGAAATGGTAGTACCTGTTAAGCTCCCTTCTATGAGTTAAATGTGTTTATCAAAGAAATTGAGTACCCATCAAGAACGAATGTATTTCAAAACTTTATCGGCATTAAATTACCCACCGAGGTTGATATACCGTAAAACAAAACAAAAAAACAAACGGCATACCAATTCTTGTTGGGTTATATTATACCGAATACATTTTGTTTTATTCATTCTTGTTGGGTACGCAAGTTTGTTCTTTTTAAACTCAATTACTTTTTAAAATTTAAACTCATGGATAGCTGAAGTAGGGATATCCATTAATATATTTAATTTGTTTTATTGTTGCCTAGATTTTAATTTCAAACTTTTCATTGTATATACATATCATGAGTCAAAAAAGTATTTTGTACTTTTTTCACACACATTATACTCTGGAAAAATTAACGTTCCATTCATTTTTCACTTTTATCTTGGTAAATACAACTTAAAACACGGCACTTTAATGACTACACACCCGGGCGCCTCAAAGTGGATTTTTGCCAGGCCCGACAACTTAATACCTAGGACTCTGAACTATACCAATTAGTATCGAATAAAAATACACGTAGTTCATTAGGTTACAATAAACATTAGATGGCCAGAGGCAAAGATTTTTTTTATTTAAACGCTGTGCAAAAACGAATAGTTTTTTGAACAGAGCGGTTTGAGTCCGGCATTAAAAAATTTTCACTCCCTTTGAGTTTTTCACGTAAGCTGTTAGCTGATGGTATTTTCACTGGAGTTTTTAGTGAAACAAGCCTCTTCTGGTCTCCAGGATTTCTTCTGAGTATTTCTAGCCGATTGGCATCAGTGCAGTAGTCTAGATGGTCTCAATTCTCCTCTGATTTCCAGATTCCTCTAGTCTTTTTTCCAATGGTTTATTGGCCGTTGCCAAGTGCACCCAATTACATATTGATATCACTTACTACTCCTATTTCCACAGCTTTTTGAATTATCTGTCCAAGGTCCAGGTATTGGATCCATCTTTTTGTTTCTTTTAACTACACCATGTGATCTGCGGACTATTTATCATCTATTATTGTTGTGGTTGTTGTTTGTTGTTATTAAAACCTAGTGTTCACAAGCTTTGGTTCAAATTCTCTTGGCAAGGTCAGGTATTTATCCATCTTTTCATTTTTCCTTCAAAGCTTCACGCCTGTGATCTGATGGGGACCGCAAAATCCACCAGTTGACTTTATATTATTTATTATAATTATTATTAGTATTTCTATTATTAGCAAAATAAAAAACACCCTCCGGGCGATTCTGTAAAAAAATAATTTTCTATGAAAGATATTGCTTGCGTGTACCGGTGGAAGTTAAAATTAAATGCTCTCGGAGAGTTTGAACCACATAAATCATGAAATCTTTCAAATTTATTAAAGGAAAAAACAAAAAAAATAAAACAATTTGAAATCGCAAGAACTAATTTCTATTAACTTTGAATATCTATTAAAATTAAAACAAACTATTATATAAATATATTTGATTCCTGAGGATTGTATCTATTAAACTTGTTTTTCAA
>CM042152.1:49780364-49815364 GCA_023376005.1 Doryteuthis pealeii
ATATATATATATATATATAATATATATATATATATATATATATCTTATTATAATGGAGATTGTGGGTTTGTATGTCTGTAACCGAAACTATATTACTATTCAAGTCACAATTCCCTTTGTTATTTACATCACATTCTCCATGATTTTATTTTTATTTAAACCTCAATTATTAATAAAATTGTTTTACATCATTAATACTGTTGACCATATCTACGTGCTAATAACATGCAACTGTATTTATATATACAACAAAATAGCGGTTTACAGTGTGAATTGGAAGGCTAATTTGCATATTGATATTAAAAATTTGATTTTAATAAATATATGCTTAGTATTATTGATTTCTAATTGTTTGATTTTATATTAATGAATATGAGCAAAAATCTCGGGGATACATCTTAAAAGAAATAACTGTAATATTATTCTTTACTTCCCATTTTAACTAAATAGTTAAATTAGGAAAATTTACCAATGAAAGACGGGAGTAAGGGAAAGTGATGGAAGAGTTAGTTTCAAAGTTGTTCTATTTTTCAATCATACCCCCTCTGTTTCAAATCTTTTTATTTGCATTATTATTCAGTTTTATTAGCCTTTCAAATTTAACATGATATTTTATTATATTAAAACTTAAATACTTGCACCCGGAGGGTGCATATATTTGCTAGTATATATAATATATATATATATATATATATATATATATATATATATATTCAACAAGAAAACGAATATATTTCCTTTCATAAATACGACTAATTTTTATTCCTGTTTGTCAGCGATGAACAAACGTTACCAGTTCATGCTATGTTGATCTTTACAAACGTCCTATGCATTCTTATACCACCATGTCCGTGACGAATGTTTCTGTATATCAACACCGCTTTCAATTTCAAAAGTATGCTGGTGTTAAATCTGTTGAATCTTAGCGTTACTATCGTGGCCTTTCATCATGAAATCCGTTCATCTTGCCTCCATTGCTGCTTTTGGCACGTCAAAAACCACTGGATGGAGTACCTAACGTTCAAACAACCGTCGCTATGTGTTGTCTCCATCTATCTGTGTAGCGTCATGGTCACGCACAGTTCTCGTAGCAAAGATTCGTAAGCTAATCTCTGTTTTATACGCAATACAGTCGTTGCATTGATGACTGACGAACTCTCTCTCTCTCTCTCTCAATTCCATCCAACGGCGAAGCGGTGATTAGTACGTTTAAATACGACTTTATATCCTACCTAACACGCTTTCAAACATGTTTTCATCTCTGTGAATAGAAAGACAACACTCTAAGAGTCCTCCCTTATCAATGAATCCTTATATATATATATATATATATATATATATATATATATATATATATATATATATTCTATGTTCTATTCACAAGTGAGACCAATCCTGTAGTATTCATAAGCAGTTTTCTTTTGAAATGTAAACAGTCACGAAAAACATCCTTTGATGATGGCCGAAGGACAAAATCAGTCAGGATCTAACATGTTATATATATATATATATATATATATATATATATATATATATATAAGAAAAGTTGTACAAAAGATTATGTGTCTATTCTTTCATTAATAAAGTAACACATACACACTCATTTATATATATTTATATATATTATATTCATATATATATATATATATATATATATATATATATATATATGATTGTATGTAAGTCTGTGTATACTCTCTTGTCAATCAATCAATCAATCAATCAATCAATCTATATATATATATATATATATATGATTGTATGTATATATTTCTTGTATCAATATATATATATATATATAATATATATATATATATATATATATATATATATATATATATATATATATATAATATATATATATATATATATATATATATATTAGTGCCTAACCCTTATACACACACACCTATACATACCCATACATACACACATGTGTACATGTTTTCAACAATTAAACCTTTATATATATATACATACATACATACATATATATATATAATATATATATATATATATATATATATATATATGATGGTCTTTCAGAACAGTTTGCTAATAATATTATGTAGAGGTCTGTCTATCGGTGAAGAAGCACGCAATTTATTCGGCATTATATTACCATCTGCCTGTATGTAGATGAAGATAGAGAAAGAGGGAAAGTAATAAAGATTTTAGATTTGAGGTAAATTCTCTTCATTGATTATTTACAACAAGTCCAAACGCGCATGCGTCCTCTGCTCAGATGTATTTCACCGGGTGGCCACCGAGCCGTTCCACCCTCGACCCCTCACTCTCTCGTTTCAATCTATTCCGTTTTGACTCAATCAGTATGTCTGTCATTTTAAAGCCACAAGCGCTGCACGTACAGATGCACAGACAAGAGTATTAGCAAATTCTCATGCAAACTTACACAACGAGGCTTGAACAGATACATTGTTACTTTGGCTACCATCTACAAACAATTATATGTGAAAGTTTCAACGATAATGCTCATATTAGTGAATGTATAGACATGTAAATATCATGGAATATATACTTTGGCTACCATCTACGAACCATGATATGTGAAAGTTTCTCATATTAGTGAATGTATAGACATGGAAATATCATGGAACAGATACATTGGCTACCATCGACGAACCATGATATGTGAAAGTTTCTCATATTAGTGAATGTATAGACATGGAAATATCATGGAACAGATACATTGGCTACCATCGACGAACCATGATATGTGAAAGTTTCTCATATTAGTGAATGTATAGACATGGAAATATCATGGAACAGATACATTGGCTACCATCTACAACAATGATATGTGAAAGTTTCAACAATAATGCTCATATTAGTGAATGTATAGACATGAAATATTATGGAACAGATACATTGGCTACCATCTACGAACAATGATATGTGAAAGTTTCAACAATAATGCTCATATTAGTGAATGTATAGACATGAAATATCATGGAACAGATACATTGGCTACCATCTACGAACCATAATATGTGAAAGTTTCTAATATTAGTGAATGTATAGACATGGAAATATGGAACAGATACATTGGCTACCATCTGAACATGATATGTGAAAGTTTCAACAATAATCCTCATATTAGTGAATGTATAGACATGAAAAATATCCTCCTAGAACAGATACATTGGCTACCATCTACGAACCATGATATGTGAAAGTTTCTCATATTAGTGAATTTATAGACATGGAAATATGGAACAGATACATTAGCTACCATCTACAAACAATGGTATGTGAAGTTTCAACAATAATGCTCATATTAGTGAATGTATAGACATGAAAAATATCATGGAAGATACATTGGCTACCATCTACCCATGAACCATGATATGTGAAGTACCACAAGGTACCTGGTTCGATACTGGCCCTCGCAACTCAACATATGCATAAAATGAATATGTGCAGTAAAGTAAAGAAGCTGATGATAGGTGTGGCGCTCCACCTCAGACGCAAAAACAATCTCCTTGGTCTAACACTAGTGAAAAGGGGATAGACTTTCTCCTGATTAGCTGATACTGACGTTAGGCCGCCACGACGACTTTAATTACGTTTACTGAACGTATAGTCATGAAAATATCATCATGTAACAGAAACATTGGCTACCATGAATTATTGAAAGTATCATATGTAATTAAAGCATACATTCGTATATAATGGTTATGGAGGGGCGTAATGTAATTCCTAGAGTCGTAGGAAATGGACTCGTCGACCCAAGTTCAAATGCTAGACGAGGCTGTTTACATTTCACATAGCGCTAATACCCTTGGAAAATGTGTACATCCACCTGCTCTACCTCCAGCTATGGTTAAAAAACTGAGCAGACTAGACTCTTTAACCTTGGTTACGCAACCAATCAGTAGAAGGAAAACTCTGAATTCAAACCAATGAGACTGCGTCTGAAAAATTGACCTTGCGTCACACCCTGTATGTGCCGGGCATGTGTAAATATGTATATAATGGGTATCTTCGTAAGAAATGGGCACGATATATATATATATATATATACATGGACCGCTAGGATTATCTCAAGCTAAAAAGTGCTTAATACCTAAGTAGAGCAAATAATAAAGTTCAGCCTAATGTGTCAGATATACCTACTAACAGTTTCGCTTAGTAGCTCATAGGGCAAGAATTTGACTCAGATTCTTGCCCTGATGAGCTACTAAGCGAAACTGTTAGTAGGTATATCTGACTCATTAGGTTTAACTTAAATATATTTATATATATATATATATATATATATATATTGTGTGTGTGTGTGTGTGTGTGTGTGTGTGTGTGTGTGTGTGTGAAATACGGATCCTTAAAACTAGATGTAGTTTAATGTCATACCAAGGACACGTTTTTAGGTTGTGTTACCTTCTACAGGGGATGCAGTCGGTGTATTCAAATCCCAACAAAGAACATATATCTATTCTTCTATCTATCCTTCTATTTTTCCTTCTCCGAGACGCCGGACTGGATTCCGCTGTCAGCTGTTACCATCAACCCCGTTGCCATGAAGGATAGAGAGCTGCAGCATGAGCAAATGCTGTCCTCACATGCAACCTTTCATACAAGCCTATGCCGAAGTCCTCTCGTATATCCGTCAGTCTCGCGAGACTGGCGGATACCATAAACAGCGCGTATTTGCATTGGCGTCTGCACGGTTTATGTGCGAATGTGGACAGAAATGTGTATCTATATATGTGAAAGTATTTGAATCTTGTGACAATAAGATTTCGGCGGAAGGACTTTTATTTACTTGGTTGCACCAATTATTTCGACAAGTCTGCAGAAATGAAAAATGCCGGAATGAATGGTGATATAAAGTTGTAGTGTAAATAACCACAGGCAAATTCAGTTGGAAGCAATGTCGGTTCGGATGCTCAGGTGATTGTAGCTTTCTTCATTGGAAATAAAATAAAATGAAAAAAGAAGTGGTAAAATAAGAACAACAAGAGAGGAAGAGAAAATAGCCATAAAATTAATAAACACGTTTGACTAGTTACTCTTTATAGGATATTACTATATATATATATATGTATATATATATATATATATATATATATATATATAAAAATAAATATATTGACTTACACCAGCACACACACTCAGTCACCTCTCTCTCTCTCTCTCTCTCTCTCTCTCTCTCTCTATATATATATATATATATATATATATGATAAGTTGTAAACACGGTGTGTTTGGATATGGCTTTTTGCCGAATATATATATATATATATATATATATTATATATATATATATATAATATATATATATATATGCGTGTGTGTATGTGTGTGTGTGTGTGTGTTGTATAAAGTGAGAGAGTGAGAGAGAGAGAGAGAGAGAGAGAGAAAGAGAAGAGAGAGAGTGGGCGATGGGGAAAACATCAACATACGTCGACAAAAATACACGTTCATATATATACATATATATATATACATATACATATATATATATATATATATATATATATATATAATATATATACATATATATGTATATATATATATATATATATATATATAGTATTTATATGTATAGACTATTTTCACACACACACACACACACACACACACACACACACATATATATATAATATACATATATATATATATATATATATATATATATATAAATGTGTGTGAGAAGAAAAATAGAGGGAAGGAGAGATACATAGTGAAAAAAGTGAGTGGGGAAGAGAGGGTACCTAACTATACATCTCAAAGAATCGGTTAATCATAAAACAAAACTTTAATCTCTCTCTCTCTCTCTCTCTCTCTCTCTCTCTCTCTCTCTCTCTCTCTCACACTCTCACTCGTGTGTGAAGTCATTTTGGTGTAGTACTTTGGTGCTGAAATTGGTGTGTATTCACTAGAACCAAATGTGGTCAGTGTTCCATATAATCTTTGAGGGCTCATGATGTGTTTTCTATTACTATTACTATTACTATTAAATAATCTTGTTTTTAGATTGGATACCACATTTTATTAAAATTTACAATTAAACAATTGACGAGAGTTTTGTTTTTACATTTTAAGTCATTCATTTATTAAAAAAATAACATTTTCTACAACGTAAAGAGTATATATATATATATATATATATATATATATATATATAATATATATGTGTGTGTGTGTGTGTGTGTGTGTGTGTGTGTGTGTGTAACATAAAGATGTTAACGATTCTTTACATCGTTTCCATTTCCAAAATAAGTTCGTCTATATAAGTTTTTTTAAATTTTATACGACTAAATTTTCCCAGGTAATATACAATAAAGAATAAGTTTTACAAAGGAAATGTGTAAATAGAACCATTATTTTTATAGGTAATATGCTATATTTATTGTCTCTTTGATTTTGACAAAACAATAAAGATGAGGACAATAGACTTAATAATCCAAATAATACAAAAGTATGTAATGATCTGAGGTAACAAGTTCGAAACAACAAATAACTTAATCTCTTCGAAAACTATTTTTGCAGATTGTGTTTTACAACTATTGTTTTCATGGTTACGAAAAAGTTAACCATGATGCTTAAGGACTGGATCCTGGTGGATGAGCAATCCATGACATGCAACACTCCCTTTGCCCTTACTTAGGCTGGACAGGTGATTGGAGAAGCCCTTTCCGATCAATCGGGTAGTTAC
Organism: Doryteuthis pealeii; assembly: GCA_023376005.1. NCBI lineage: Eukaryota > Metazoa > Mollusca > Cephalopoda > Myopsida > Loliginidae > Doryteuthis > Doryteuthis pealeii. The sequence continues at coordinate 49,787,044 of CM042152.1, forward strand.
GTCAAGCCCTAGCACCTATATGATTGTCCTGACCCTATTGCCTTTATGGCAAGCCCAACTCTTTTTTATCATATATGTGCTAGAAGGCGTTGGCTGAGTGTCTTCATGTCCTGGGAATGAGGTTAAACTCTATCTTATTATAAGGTTCCAGTTTGGAGGTCTGGGAATGTGGAGCACCCCTTCATCATCACCATCTGACCTGGAGTGGTAGTACCTTTTAGGGTCTCATCTATGTGTTCAATAAAAAAATGTGTATGGAAAAAAATTGCCTATCTATTAAGAATGATTTTATTTCAAAACTTTGTCTGCATTAAATGACCCACCGATGGTGATATGCCGTAAAACAAAATAAACAAACGAAAGAGTTGTAATATATTAAATGCGATTGACACAAAAGACGGATGGTTGATAAATTCCATGGAACTTGTAGTGACAGGATGGAAAGACCAGTTATTTTTGTTAATATCTTCACACTCAAAATCTTTCAGAAAGCTAATTCCACAGAGTGAATTGTCTACAACTACTGTTTCGTTTGGTTTCATTGTTTAATAGCATTTCAACAGTCGAGGGTTATCTAATGCCAAAACCATCACTGTAGCAAAACAGTCTGCACTATTCAACCCATTGTATTATATTCGGTATCAACAAAGATGACGTCATGGACGTATTTTCCAAAATCAAGTTAATCCCATGACTGAAAATAAAATTATAAATAGGCTACCCTGCCGGTCCAGGTCGAATAGACAGACCTGCTTTTAGACTTATTATGCCGGTCTCATAAAATAAACAAACTACTTTTATGCTTATTTTACTGTCGCTTTAAATATTATTATGAATATAAGTAATATTAGAAATATTTTCTGAAGTATCAAGATACAAAATTATTCTAAATGAAAAATATCGAATAGGCTATTTTACTGGTCCTAAAAGCTAGTATCCGGGTATTTCCGTTTATTCAACCGATAAATGGAGAAAAAAGGGGTCTCATACAATTCCCTAGTGTATTAACCCAAAAGTAAACGTAATAACAAGACTGGAATTTGAACTTTACTACAATGAAGCAGTCTTGCACGTTAGCCATTACGTATCGGGGAGCTTTCAGGGTTATGAAAGGGTTAAGATGGAGAAAAAAAATCAATTGACACAAAATACGGTTGCATCCTTAAAAATAATTTATTTCAAAGGGAATTTTGTGAAAAAGAAGAAAATCGGTTTGATAGAGTTATCGGCATGAATTTATCACCACATACAACGAAAACATACCCGCTAAAAAAAGGAAAAAAAAAAATAAATAAATAAATAAAAGAAATAAATAAAAAAGAAAGAAATCTCACCGTACAAAGGAAGGTAGTGTGTTAACTTATTTTTCTTTTACTGTATCAGTTAGATATTTTCTTTTTTCTTTTTTTTATTTATTTTGTTTTGTTTTGTATATCTTTTTTTTTATCTCACATTCTTTGAGTATTAAATTAGTAAGGTTTTTACAACACACCTGCCTTTCCTCAACACATGAATACTCAACAAATGTTTGATACTAAAATACAGTCTTACAGATTCAGTATTAAAAAAGCACTCTTCTTTTCCTTGTACGATCATATTACATTTGATTTCTTTTTCTTATTTTTTACTTTTTTCTTTTTTTTTTTTTTTGTAATAAATTCATTCCGATGATGCCATTCCAATAGAGAAACATATCAATCTTATTTTCGAAACTGTCTTTTTTTTCTTATACAGTAGGATTTCTTCCGGTGCGTGTGCGCGCACACACGCACACACACACACACACACACGCAATACATGTGTGTGTGTGTGTGTGTGTGTGTATGTGTGTGTGTGTGTGTGTGTTTCTCATATGTTGTAATGATTTGCGAGCTAGATAAGCAGAACAATTTCAGTGAGTTCGATTCCTCATACTTCTGCCCTTGTATCACATATAAACCAAGCTAGTAAATAGCTATATATATATATATATATATATATATATATATATATATATATATATATGTGTGTGTGTGTGTGTGTGTGTGTGTGTGTGTGTGTGTGTGTTGTGGTGTGTAAACATATGTTGTAATGATTTCCGAGCTAGATGAGCAGAACACTGTGTTCGATTCGCCATACTTCTGACCTTGTACCACGTATTAGCCAAACTTAGTAAGAAGAAGAAGAAGAAGAAGAAGAAGAAGAAGAAGAAGAAGAAGAAGAAGAAGAAGAAGAAGAAGAGAGAAGAGAGAGAGAGAGAGGATGCGTGTATGTGAGTGAGTGTGAGTGTGTGTGTGTGTGTGTGTGTTGTGTGTGTGTGTATAGAGAGAGGTATGTGAGTGTGGATTACATATGGTTTGTGCGTGTGTGTGTGTGTGTGTTTATGAGAGAGAGAAAGAGAAAGAAAGAGAGATACAATATGTGTGTGTGTGTGTGTGTGTGTGTGTGTGTGTGTGTGTGTGTGTGTGTGTGCTGAGAGGCCATGTGTATAAATAAAAAGGTTAAATCGGCTTTTTCGGGTGAATTATAGTTGTTTTGACAATTTTACACGGCAAAAAGGGGACGAAGTTCAAATCAGTACTCTTCACATCTGTTCACAATGTGACCCTTTCAAACCTTAAACACATTTAAATATAGATGGCTCCTTTGAGACACAAGCACCACACAGAATATTTATCAATTTGACGTCTAATACATCTAAATTGTACCTAGGTAATATGACATAAACAGAAAATGCCACTTGTATATTTCAGAAGAATACAAGAATCTATATATCAATACTCATGTTCCTTAACTGTAGGGCCGTTATCACTTGCAATACACTATGGTTAAAAATGTGACCGTCCATATCATCCAAGATAAAATGCAAAAATATATATCCTATTTATCTGGAGTGGCTTATCCGCCAAATTCTTATTTCTTATGAGTGTCGTCCCCTCAGCTAAATAATGGAGCATTCCGGTTTTATTATAAAGAAAGAAAGGGGGAAAATAGGACATGCTTCCCAGGAAAGATAAGAGAGAGAGAGAAGAGAGAGAGAGAGAGAGAGAGAGAGAGAGAGAGAGAGAGAGAGAGAGAGAGATTGAAAGATAGAGAAAGGGGATGAGTCTCGGAAGCGATAACGTTAATCGGTTTCAATCAAACATAAGAAAAGAAAAGAAAAGAAAAACAAGAGTGAGAGTTAATTGAAAATTATTATACTTTTAATTTATTGAACTGTTGCCAATAGCTCTTAAGTAAAACCTTGTAATAATTAAATTATCATACTGTGGTATATCCACAGGTTCTGCTAGTATACGGATTATTCTCCTTGGGAAGGTATATTTCTTAAAAACATATTCACCACATCTTTAATTTCAAATTAGATATTTACCAAAACCGGATATTAAGGATTAATGTTATATTTTAGAATCTAACTATCGATTTAATTAGAGATTTGAATAAAAAACCCGCCATTATTTTACAAACCAATATAACCTAATATACGCTTGTTTACTAAAATCTTACCACAGTTGTAGTTATATATATATATATATATATATATATATATATATATATATATATATATATGGTATGTCAAAAAAGTATCGAGATTTTTTTGACACATCTTGTATTCTGTAAGAAAATATGAATGGAACGTTTTTTTTTGTTGTTTTTTTTTTCAGAATACAAGATGTGTAAAAAAATGTACCAAGTTTAAAGCTGTATTTACCAATATAGAAATGAAGAATACATGGAACGTTATTTATTTACAGATTACAGGGCGTCAAAAAGTACAAAAAATCTGGATCCTTTTTGACACACCCTGTTTATATATATATATATATATATATATATATATATATATATATATATATATATATATATATATATGGTGGGTAACTTGCGAATATGACCAGCACTTATCATATTCCGCAATTTCCCCACCATCTTCCCACAAGATTGCACTGCGTGATTTGATGAATATATATATATATATATATATATATATATATATATATATATATATATGGTTTACCTGATGAATGCCTAGCAGGAAACCATTGGTTGTAATATCGTTCCCAAATAAATGAATAAAAGCTAAACCTTTTATTTGTCACTTCATTCAACTATATATATATATATATATATATATATATATATATATATATATATATATATCACATCTGGACCATCTGGACTCATCAGAAAAAATAGAAAAAATATTTTCTCAAATATTTTTTTCTTACCTCTCTTCTCAGGAAATTTGTCAGTTTTAAAACCGTTCTTATATCATTTTAGAAGAAGTATATAAAAAGAGATAGGGAAACTAGAAAAATGTCGCTTATATCGTTTACATGAATAAACCTGTACATTATACTTATAAAATTATATATATATATATATATATATATATATATATATATATATATATATATATATATATGTTGTGTTTATCGGATCATTCAGACGAATATTTCATGTGATGTTTGTTGACGCAAAATTTCGATCGCCCTATTTCTCGATAACCATTGGTTGGGGATCGATACTTATGCGATCAAAACCGCTATAGCCAATATGAAGAAAAAGGAAATTATCGATTAGGTTACATAAATTTTCTTGGGAAAAAGAAAGTGAAAGTTGAACGGGAAATATATGGTTTACACAGAGAAAGAAAGAAAGAGAGAGAGAGAGAGAGAGAAGAGAGATGCAGAGAGAAAGAGATATGGAGAGAATGAGAGGAGGTGGAAATATATGATATACAGAGAGAGAGAGAGAGAGAGAGAGAGAGAGAGAGAGAGAGGTGGGTTATATGATATACAGAGAGAGAGGTAAAGTGGAGAGGGGAGGAAATATATGATATACAGATAGAGAGAGAGGGAGGAGAGGGAAATATATGATATTCAGAGAGAGAGAGAGAGAGAGAGAGAGAGAGAGAGAGAGAGAGAGAGAGGGAGAGAGATTGAGGGACAGACAGAAACAGAGAAAGGGAAATATATGATATTCAAGGAGGTAGAGAGAGGGAGAATATATGTTATACAGAAAGAGTGAGAGAGGGAACATATGATATATATATATATATATATATATATATATATATATATATATATATATATAGAGAGAGAGAGAGAGAGAGGAGACAGTGAGAGAGAGGGGGGAAATATGATATTCAAAATAGAGAGAGGGGAAATATATGATATGCACAGAGAGAGAGAGAGAGGGGGGAGAGGGAATATTCCGTGAGAGAGGGAGAATATAGGATTTGCAGAGAGAGAGAGAGAGAGAGAGAGAGAGAGAGAGAGAGAGAGAGAGAGAGAGAGAGAGGGAGGGGGAGAATATATGATATTCAGGGAGATATACAGTGGGGGGAATATATGATATACACACAAAGAGACAGAGAGAGACAGAGAGAGACAGGAAAAGGGAATATGTGATATTCACAGAGATGGAGAGAAAGAGAGAGAGAGTGTGGGGGGCATATAAGATATACAGAGGGAGAGTGAGATAGTGAGTTAGAGAAAGGGTATGGGTACATGGAGAAAGAAATAGTGAAAAATAGAAAGAGATGAAGAATGTCACGTTGAAGAGAAAATAGAGTCATAGTTCTTATAAGATAGAAAGAGAGTATGAACAAAGAGAGAGATAAAGAGAGAATGATAGAACGGAGACGTTATTGTAAGAAGAAGAAGAAGAAGAAGAGAGGAGAAGAAGAAGAAGAGAAGAAGAAGAGAAGAAGAAGAAGAAGAAGAAGAAGAAGAAGAAGAAGAAGAAGAAGAAGAAGAAGAAGAAGAAGAAGAAGAAGAAGAAGAAGAAGAAGAATAATGAAGGAGGAAGAGAAGAAGCAGAAGATAAAGAAGAAGAAGAAGAAGAAGAAGAAGAGAAGAAGAAGAAGAAGAAGAAGAAGAAGAAGAAGAAGAAGAAGAAGAATTAACTGGCGAAGAAGAAGAAGAAGAAGAATTACTGGCGAAGAAGAAGAAGAATGTCGAAGAAGAAGAAGAAGAAGAAGAAGAAGAAGAAGAAGAATTAATGGCGAAGAAGAAGAAGAAGAAGAAGAAGAAGAAGAAGAAGAAGAAGAAGAAGAAGAAGAAGAAGAAATAGTGTGAAAGGGTGCACAGAGATAGAGAGTACGTGACTGGGAATATACAGAATGCAGAACGAGAGGTTTATAAAGAAAGATAGAAAAGACATTCTCTCCACATTGAACACGTGAATTTGACAGATTATCTTTGCTTTTCGCTTCACTTGATTCATTGTATTTTGCCGCCATGTTTGTTGGTACTTTTACGATCAGAATGACAGTTCCTTCTCATATTTAAGATTTTTTAATAATGTCTTCTTTTTTTTTCTTTTTTTACTTTTTATATATTTTTTTTTATTTGGCACACGAGGTTTTGTGCAATTTTGAATTTTAGTTCAGTTATAAAATAACAAACTGAAACTACACAATACAGTACAGCCTTGTTACTAGAAAGCGTATGGTGGGTGTATCTTTACCGTCGGCTTCAGTTCATTTTCAAAACTTTAATTGCATTTAAGTAGTTATTACTAGATGAGGCTCTTAGTCATACGGAGGAATTATACAACAATGATGTAATGATGTTCTTCATAACCTATTTTCTCTTAATGGTACTCTCAGAGCAATGGGGATTAGTTGACAACGCCCAACTCCTCTCTTATGTATTTACACAACCCCTTGCACAAACAGGATTGCGATACAAGATCAATTTTTAAGTGGAGTTTACAGGTTTGAATTCAGTGTTTTCCTTCTAGAAAAACGCTACAGCAAGTTTAAAGTGACTAGTCGGTCCTACTATTTACCCATAGCTGAAGGGAGAATACTTTGATTAATATATCACCCAAGTGTACAGTGATGCTGATAGCTTTGTGAATTTAGTGCGTCTTGGGACGCACATATTTGCTTTGGTTGAGTCACCGGCAAAATTTATGGGTCCCATCTAAAGCCGTCTAACTCCTACCTTGTAACATACCCTGTATAATTCGTTTCTAAGAAACTATTGAAATGTATTTACAGTTAGCTTGAAATAGTGAAGGAAGAAAAATTACTGGGAGGCATGGATACGATTTTACTGCGTCTTTTTTATTTTTCAGCGTCTCTGGGTGTGATATGTAGGAAGCGCGTGGTATAATGGTTAAAGTCATGGGGAATGGACTCGTCAGCTCGAGATCAAATCCTGGATGTGGTAACTTCATTTCACTTAGCGTTAATACTCTTGGAAAAGGTATGAATCCTACTCTTCCTCAGCTATGGATAAATAGTAGGGCAGACTGGGCTCTTTAAACTTGGTTAGGCAACCGGTCTAGGAGAAGGAAAACTCTGAATTCAAACCTGTTAAACTCTGTTTAAAAATGACCTTGTGTCACATCCTACTCGTGCGGAGGGTTGGTAAATATATATATGTGATATGTGAAATGCAAATAGTACTGCATTAACTTATGTACTACATATCAGTAAATGCTTTTTTTTTTTTAAATTTCAAGAGGTTTTATTTTTTAAAATCCGATAAAATAAATCAGCGAAAAGCTTTTCAGTTGTTTTTGTTTTTGTTTTTTTTTTCACTTAGAATATGCAGATTATTGCCATACCATCCTAATATTTTGTACTGATTAGGTATGGTTTGTTGGATTTTACGGCATGTCATCCCTTGTTGGGTTATTTTATGCCAGAGATGTTTTGTTCTATTCATGCTTGAGGGGTATTCCAATTTTTTAAAACTCAATTTGTAACATTTCTTTATAACTCATTTTTTCTATTTAACCTATAGATGGAACCCTAACATGTGCTACCACTTCGGTTTTCGGTGTATCTGAGTACATACCATTAGTTTAAATAATTCAATCTATTTTGTTTAAGGGACCAGAAAGTTCAGCTATTAAAGAAAAGGTTTTGCGTATTGTTTGTTATTAGGTTATTTACTGCTAAAAAATAAGGTAAGCATACTCTACGTGTGCTACTACCATATTTTCTCCATGTGTAGTAGTTTTCTTTCCTTTCGCAGCCGTTATTCATATTTATGTCTTCATTTTTATTCCTTTATTTTTAATCCATTTAATCCATTTAATCTGTTTATTCATTTTAATCAGTAAATCCGTTTTTTTTTTTTAATGTGTATCTTCCTCGCATTTATTTTCTTGGTGATTTTAATCTATCCCATTATTTTTGTAAAATAATGTGCTACTGATGCAGAAGCTTAAAATGGAAAGGTGACCCCGAGGTTAACACCTGCAAATACAATGGAAATTTTGAGCGACAGGCGTGCGTCATGGATCATTCCTTTCCGGTGCGGCAATCTAGTACCAAGATAAAATAGAATTTCGCACGAGGATTGATTGGTTGTGAGATATCTCGTGTTAAGGGGATGACATTTAGACTTTAACGCCAGTCGGCACTCAGATACGAAACGAGGTAGTTGCACAAGTGAAGCCGGGCGTTTAGACCGCTCAACCGGGTATTAACCAATGTATTAAATAAAGGGTTCAAAGTTCTATGAGGGCTCCTGATATGGAGGTGCATGGTCTAATGGTTAGAGTTGTAGGAAATGGACTCGCCAACCAGAGTTCAATACCTGCACGAAGCTGTTTGCTTTTCACATAGCACTAATACCCTTGGGAAAGGTATGAATCCAATTCTCTCTCCAGCTATGGGTAAACAGCAGTGCAAACTGGGCTCTTTAAACATAGCTAAGTAATCAGTCTAGGAGAAGGAAAACTCTGAATTCAAACCCATTAAGCCGTCAAGCGAGACTGTATAATGAATTTGTTAAAGAGAGTCGCCAGAGAAAAAGAAATCTTTTTATTGATTTTGGTTTGTTTGGTTTATTTTGTTTTACGGAATACCAACCTCAGTGGGTCATTTAATGCCGATAAAGTTTTGAAATAAATCAATTCTTAATGGATAATACAGTTTTTTTATAAATACATTTTTCTATTTAACCCATAGATGGGACGCTAACAGGCACTACCACTCCGGGTCAGAGTGGACCAGGGAGCAATGGTGATGAAGGGGTGCTCTACATTCCCCAAGCCTCCAAAACTGGAACCTCACCATCAGATAGAGTTTAACGTCATTCCCAGGACATGTAGACCCGCAGCCACCGCCTTCTAGAATCCATATGATAAAAAGGGGTTGGGGCTTGCCATACGGCCAATAGGGTTGGGAAAATCATATAGGTGCTAGGGCTTGACGTGACCAGCCGATTGATCGGAGGGGGCCTCTCCGACCGCCCGTCTAGCCCAAGATAGGGCCAAAGTGGAGTATTGCATGCCATGAACTGCTCATCCACCTGGGCTATCCTTAAGCATCACGGGTCACCACCCACGGCCAACAGGTGGCCCCATTGGGGGTCTTTATATTGAACTGCATTTTTAAATACATTATTAAAACTCCATGTTTCGACGTTTACGTCAGTGCCTGCCTGTAAGAGGCGAACATTTACCTGATAAATACAAACACCGATGTTACCAACACAAGAGAATTTAAATCCGTAAACTACAGACGAGTATTGCCTTACGCTAAACGGTGAAAGTTATATCACAATACATAAATTAAATATAGATCATATATAAAAGACTATGATAACCTTTACTGCAATAAAATAGCTGTTGGAAGAATATCTATTTTGTTTTTAAATGTACTAGTACAAAATAAAAATATATAATACCAGTCATGTATTTATTAAAACTTGTTTAAAAAAACAACAATGAGAACTGTCTAATGTTGCATGTTCAAATTTTGAGTGTATTTATTCTATGTTATGACGATTTTGGGTAATGTGACGTAAGCAGTGACGTAATTTTTGTTACAGACAAAAACCGGAAGCGAATCTCCATTATTAATAGATTAATATCCACACTTAGATGAAAGGGGAAAAATTCGTAAGTAAATTACCTTCAGCCATTTTATATCGTCTTTGTTTTCTGTAATAAACAGCTTTTTTCCTCTACTGCACTTCTTTCTATTTAGCACATAGTTGGGACCCTAACAAGTACTACAACTCCGGTTCAGGGTGCACCTGTGAGTAATGGCGAAAAAGGTACCCCACACTAATCAAAGCCCCAGAATTGTAACTTCAGCATTAGATGCAGTTTAAATTATACACAGGACACTAAGGCCCACTAAGGGTTGAGAGTTAGCCATTAAGGTACAGGGTTGGGACAATCATATATGACTGGCCGACTTATCGGTGGGTCCTTTCCAAGCCCACGTCTAGCCTAAGTAAGGGCCAATGTGGAGCGTTCCGTGTGATGGACTGCTCAGCCACTAAGATAACCTTTCGGTACTCACGAATGTATTACAGTTAGATAAGTCTTATCGATGTATTGTGATTTTAATACATTTGGATGGATCGATATAATGTTATCAAGAATGCAAATATGAAATCTAAATAAGTTTGAATTAATCAAGAAATGCATTTTATAAGATTCAGTTAAAGCCAGGAAAATGAAATGTTGGTAAAGGATGATATTAGGATAGAGTAAAGCAGTGTTGAATTAGAATAAAACTATTTTGAATAACAACATAAAGACTTTGTATCTAAATCAGTATCATTGAATGAAACAAATGCAGCATAACAATAGTACGCCTTCCCACAAAAATACACAATATATATATATATATATATATATATATATATATATATATATATAATATTGTATGAATATATATTCTAAATACCTTGGGTAGGTATTCTATATTGATTTCAAAATATATCATTGATATCGAATTCAATAAAAATCGATTATATATATATTATATATATATATATATATTATATATATATATATATATATATATATAATAAACTCTGCAGTATAAAAAAACTCCCGTTATATAGTTTGTAATTACACAATACACAATTTTGACTGGAGAAAAAAAAGATCAAATCATCTGCACCTACTGAAAATAATCAGTTTGTTTGTTTATTGATTTTAACGGCATATCAACCCCTCTGGGGTTATGTCATACCTAACGGTTAGAAAGTTATACATATAGTGTATTTATATTTATACTTTTTAGTAATTGGTTTTAACAATGTGTTAGCATTATTGGGGATTATGTTGTATGGTATTGATTGTTTCATTTTATAGTCTATGGTATAATTTATTTCCCTCAAAAAGAGAGAATATCCTCCATGTTGAATTTTCAAACATATCTTTCATATTGTTTGCTTTAAAGTAACGGAATTGAACAAAAATTTCATGAATAAGTGTTTAACTGTCAAAGGAGTTTGACATGTTCCACATTAGTATTGTATGACCAATGCGTAATCGGGACACAATGACTGGTTCCTTTCTAGACTTCCTTAAAGTTGGTTTCCAGCCTCCCAAAGTGGGTTTGATTTGGACGAGTTTATTGTGGATGTTGTTATTCTAGTGTTGTTGTCCTTTTGTATAAAGGAATTTATCAATTTTATGTTTCAAGTCAGTATATGGTATCTTGAAAATAATCGGATCGTACTGTAAAAATAGCCAAAAAAAAAAAGAGTTCAAAACTTTTGTCAGGATCTTGCTCTGATTAGCTAATAAGCGAAACTTTAGTTGGTAGTACCTGACTAATTAGTATTATCATTACTATTTGTCTTGACTTAGTATTGATCACTCTTTACATTATAGCTTTGACAGACCTAGCGGTATATTTTTCTTTTGGCCAAGTGAAGTACTGCCGTGTTAATTAATTATTTTCGGTTAGACTTTACTCCCCCTCCCCCAGGCAGTTATTTGGAGTATATTTTTACTTGCAAATTATTTCCCTGGTTTTTTCCTTACCGCAGGGCTTTATTGATAGGATTAGTATATATATATATATATATATATATATATACCTCTCCAGTCTAGGAGAGGGATAACTCTGAATTCAAAATTCCTGAGGTCGGTCGTTGATTGGGTTTGTGGCAATCCTTGATGCACAAATTCTTTCCTATCGACTGTGCTAAAAAGTGTGGATGGTCCAACACAAGCCTTCACCACTATAAACAAATCACTGGGTGGGTGTTCATTGTGTGTATAAACCCTCATGCGTCGAAAATCGACGAGAGAGTCCATTATATATATATATATATATATATATATATATATATATATATATAGAGAGAGAGAGAGAGAGAGAGAGAGAGAGGGGGGGAGAAAAAAAAGAGAGACTGTGAGGAAATTGACAAATCTGAGGCCGAATATTGATAAAAGCATTTATTTTAAAAGGCAAATATTACATTATACATATTACATTATACATTTAAATTCTGAGATAAAATCCGTTGAATACGCGTCAGCCAATGGGATTACTGATACATCCTGGACGGTGAGCGTATTATATGTATTATTTAAATGATATAACAGCCATCCATTTAAAAACTCGACCTTGTAAAACCTATCAGATCAGTCTAAAAAATAAAGACGGCAGTAAATGATAAATATTAAAAACATTCCTCAATACAGAAAAAAGATGAAGAGCATACATATATCAAGAATTTGATATTGAAAATTTAATAATGTTAAGATATTCATAATTGAAATATCAGTACTACTCAGACTTTCAGCAATCCAGTAAGTCGTGAAACACTAGTTAAAGCGTTACTTTAAATTACATTTATATTCTGTGGAAGAATTTGGTTCCAACCGAATTAAACTACAAAAATTGAAGCGGACTATTAGAAAGGGCAATTTTCAGTCCAGCAACATTCAAAGTGGAGAAGTTCCAACATGGAGTTTATGTAGAAGAGTATGTCTCTCTAGGACAGACCTGGTGAGTCATCTGAGAAAACAAGGATTTAGTGTCAAATGCTACTGGCACTAATGTACGAAAAAAAAAAAAACAGGAAACGGTCTTACACGTGCACGAGTCGACAACCAACATATATATATATATATATATATATATATATATATATATATATATATATATATATATATATGTGTGTGTGTGTGTGTGTGTGTGTGTGTGTGTGTGTTTGTCCATATCGGTAGAGTTTAGAAGTATATATATATATATATATATATATATATATATATATATATATATATATATATATATATATATATATATATATATTCTCCCAAGTTCAATATCACCTACAGTATCAATTCGAACACGACAGGTAAGTCATTTATATTTTTAAACATTAGTCTAGTGTGAACATATACACTCACAGCTATTCATGCTTAAAAAACTCAGTATCTTTATTTTAATCTTTATACACACACACACACACACACACACACACATATATATATTTATGTATGTATATATATAATTATATATATATATATATACTTTTCATAAATTCTACGCCATTTTCTTTAAATCAAACATTAATATAAACCAACATTCTATTATATACATGTCATTTTTTCTTGCTTTTTTTTTTTTTTTTATTGTTGCCCAATCTGAGTTCGTTTTGATTTTTTACTTCCCATATTTTTTCAACAAACATGTCCACTGCAGACGACCGATATTATTTTCTCTCGTGTTTATTAAATTTCTGCACAAATCAAAAGTGCCTAGCAATCACAAAAGACCGCGTCATATATTTTTTTTTATCGATTTGAAAATGAAAATAAAAATCCAGCAAAGCTTTATTCCCAACCGTTCCTAAGTTTCTAGTAAAAATATCCATTCGTCTAACCATGTGGAAAGCCTATTAGCTAACTCTATTGAAATCACGTTTTCGTGTGGAAGAAAGAAGATTTCTTCTTCAACGAGAAAGAACATCGGTGGAAAGGATTTGGTGGCTGATAACTGGTCGTTCTCATACTTTAGTCTCATTGAAAATTTTTAAATCAAGGAGAGTCTGCGTGCTAAGGAATTGCTGCGCTTTTTATAGAAAATGTTGTTTTAATTAAGCACTACAAGATTTCAGTTTGAGGCTCGGGCAAAAAAGAAAGAAAAAGATCTTCACAGGCAGACTGAACTGTAAAGAAGATATTTATATATTGTAGATTGTAAAGGTTGGAGATTGAGGTGAAGGAACATTAGCCAAATTTAGAAAGCGATATATTTCTTTTTCCTCAGAAAAATTGTGTATTAATCAGGCTTGATTATATTATTATTATTATTATCATCATTATTTACTCCATTTGAGTTTTCACATCAGTGTTAGCTGATGGTCTTTCACTGGAGTCTGAGTGACAGCAAGTCTCCTCAGGTCTCCTGGACTTCTGAGTATTCTGGCAGATTGCAGCAGTGCAGTGTTCTGAATGGTTTCAATTCTTCCTCTGATTTCCAAACTTTCCAAACCCTTTTCCAATCCTTTTGGGACCGTTCCAAGTGCAAGTGGTATCACTTTCACTTTCATATTCCCTAACTTTTTCAGTTCTCTGGTAAGGTCCAGATATTTGACCATTTTCCTTTAGCTTTAGCCTGTGATCTGCTGGAACTGCAAAATCCACCAGTTGACAAGTTCTTTCTTTTCTGTCAATCAACACTAGGTCTGGTCTTCTTGCTGGGATAAGGTGATCGGTTTTTATTTCAAAGTCACTATTATTATTATTATCATTATTATTATCATTATTAGTTTTTCACACCAGTATATATATATATATTTACCAACCCCTCCACACGAGCAGAATGCGACAAAAGGTCAATTACTTAAGCGGAGTTTAACAGGTTTGCCTTCTCCTAGACTGGTTACCGTAAAGAACCCAATCTGTCCTGCTGTTTACCCATAGCTGGACGGAGAATTGGATTCATACATTTCCCAATGGTATTAGCGGCATGTGAAATGCAAACAGCTTCGTCCAGAAATTTGAAGTCGGGTCGATGAGTTCATTTCCTGTGAATCTGCCCATTAGACCACGCCCCTCGATTGAAAGCTGATAGTCTTTCACTGGAGTCTGGGGGACAACAAGTCTCATCAGGTCTTCAGGGTAGCAAAGATGAATCTTCGTACCGTATATAATTGAAGATCATAATTGTTAAACTGATTCCGGCATCCAATAACTCAGCATGGGCTGATATGGCGTAAAACTTACTCACCTATTTTTATTATTAGGAAAATTAATGGGTCCCACTAAAGTTTCTTAATAGATTGCGGGGTGCTTATTTTTTATCTGGGGAAATAACTAAAGCCGTCTAACTCCTACCTTGTAACAAATCCTGTGTAATTCATTTGTATTCAAATGTATTTACATTTAGATTGAAATTGCGAAAAGAAAGAAAAAAAAACAGTGGGACACATGCATACGATTTTACTGCGTCCTTTTCGATTTTTGTGCGTCAGGGACTATCAGCATATCTGTATGCATATCTCTCTCTCTCTCTCTCTCTCTCTCTCTCCTCTCTCTCTCTCTCTCTCTCTCTCTCTCTCTCTCTCTCTCTGTGTGTCTCTGTGTATGCGTGATCTTTTAACAGGTTTATCTTTAATTTTTTGATTTGGAAGGAAGTCGAACTCTTATGGACATTATTAAAAAAACATCTGAAAGTCTTGATCTTCATGAGACCAATATTAATTATTTCTGGGGAGACAACGAACAGCGGTTGAACATACACTGGCGATAATCGTTCACGCTACATAAAAAAGGACATCATAGTTCTAACTATTATCCCCATATCGTGTTTTCTTCGAAAACCAAATATAAATAATTACGTTTTTTTATTATTTTTTATTTCCTATACTTTTTAGTATTTTAGTCTTTGTGAGAACGTTCTTTATTTTGCTTTCGAAAATTACACGAAGATCATGTGTGTTTCTTTGATTACAAAGTAAACTTCACCGATAGACAGACGACAGGGAACCTCTCAAGGGAGATAATTTGCTTCATATTTCCGTCGCATCGGGAACCGGAAATTGGTTATCAGTCGACCTAGCCTTTAGAAAGTTTGTTTTTTTATTTCATTTTATTATTCTTTTATTTTTTATTTCATTTTATTATTTTCTCTTTTACTTTTATTTCGTTTTATTATTTTCTCTTATTATTTTTTTTATCGTACTTGAGCGCAAATAGCGTGGAAAATATGTACTTAAGCCTCAAAAACAAATACTCTTAGCATTTCTGCCCGGATTAATTCTTTAAAAGATATTTTCTTCCGTTTATACCTATATTTATTTATATATTTGTATTATTTTATAATTGGAGATTTGAACATAAAGTGCTCGATTACGTATTTATTTTTACAATATAGTTTACAATATATTTAAGGTGCGATTGTTACCAGTGGTTTCAAAGAAGCGTATATATATATATATATATATATATATATATATATATATATATATATGTCTATCAAAAAAGTATCGAAACTTTTGTAATTTTGACACACCTTGTATTCTGAAATAAATAACGTTCCATTCATTCTTCATTTCTATCTCCGTAAATACAGCTTTAGAATCTGTACTTTTTGACACACCTTGTATTCTGAAAGAAATTAACGTTACATTTATTGTTTTTTCCTATCTTTATAAATACAGCTTCAATCTCAATATTTCTATGACACTATACATATATATATATATATATATATATTTTTAAATGCATATATGTAATTGTCCAAGTCCTGTAATTTTCTCAATTGTTTGCCCGCCATAATGTAACTACTTGTGTCTGAAGTCGATTACTTTATTTTCCTAAATCATTTCCTTTGATTTTGTATTCTTCATCGGTATTTTTTAAAAGCCTCTTCACTTCTTTTGTATCTTTGTTTTTTTTTTTGTTTTTTTTTACTGCGGCGATTAGTATTTAATTTAGGCTTGTTTTTTTTTCTTTCTATTATTGCTTTTCTCTTTGTCTGGTTAGAGCATTCCCGTCACAGTATGTCAGACTTAGTTTGAAAATCGAAAATCATTTCATTTTATCCGTTAGAAATATATATTTCCAATATAATAATACAATATATAAATATTTATAAATATATCTAGTGATTTTTCTTAAATCAGAATCCAGTTGGTAAATAAACTCTCCCATACTCTTTACCCAAGTGCTTTCAACCATTTCGTCGGTTGTCATCGACGGATTGTTGTTTGTAATGTGTTAGGTTGTTTTGTTTCCTTCTTTTATCAATTGCACTTTCAAATCAGGAGTGTCTATCATATATATATATTTTAGGGTTGTTAAGATTAGTGTTTTGTTATTGAAGATGTGTGGTGATAGTGGATAGTGACTTGAAAATATGGGAAAATTGTTGGTTGTATATGAAGAAAGGGGAGGTTACCGGTGTCAGCCTAGTGTTGATTCCGGGATGTGTGAAGACATTCAGAAAGTGGTGAGGGATAGTGGTGGCTTCGTCGAGGAGCATGGATATCAGACGCAGGAACTAAGTTGACATAATTGGTTATAATTGAACTATAGATAATTTTTTTAAATGTTAATAAATTTAAGTGGAATTAAATGTAAATGGCAATTTAAATGAATGAAAGAACTTATTTACTAAAAGTATAATTTGGAAGCTGAGAATTTTATTTTTATTGTTTTGTCATATAAAGTGTACAAAAAATAAGATCATTTTTTAAAAGTACAATATTATTATATTAACATTACCGACGGCCGGGTTAGCTTAGTCGGTAGAGCTTTCGGCTAGAAACCACAAGGTTCCTAGTTCAATACCGGTCCTTGCCCGCTCAGCGTATGAGTAGCACAGAGATCTGGCGGTAAAGTAAGGAGATGATGGTAGGTGTGGCGCTCCACCTCAGATGCTAAAACAATCTCCTTGGTCTAGCGCTATTGAAAAGGGGATAGACTGACTGGCTGATACCGACTTTAGGCCGCCCCGACGACTTTACTTTTTTAGTTATCCCAAAAAGGGTATTGCGTTTATTTTTATTTTTCATTTAATTCATACATCTTTTAATCCTCAAACCTCAAAATCAGGATTTTATTGCCAAATAAGTTGATTTTCGATTAATTCTGACCTCTTAGTTATGAAAAACTTGTACCTTTAATTTAAGACCGTTTATTTTTGTGGTACTATCCGGCCCTAGTTAGAGAACATTATATGATTTACACCAATGTATAATAGATGTGTCTAATCTGTTATTTGTAGTATTGTGTAAAGTCGCGTATTGATTTCGATCCGATGTGTGTGTATGTGTGTGTGTGTGTGTGTGTGTTATGAAAGAAGGTATGAATAAGAGGTATGCGACACCAAGAAAGAACTGGTGTAGATACATTAAACTTTTTTCATATTGATCGCACAGACCAACATTGTGATGTAGTGATGTAGAACCAAGAGGCCCAAATCTACCTAATACTAAGCGTCCTCGGTGCTTGGTTTGTTTCACCGGGGCTGCCATTTGCACTTCCGTCACCGTGCATGGGTGGGACAGACCCTTTTAAGACAATCAGTCATTTGCATGCGTGAGCGAGTCGCTCAATAAAAAGCAAGCCACTCGAACGGATGGCAGTGCGCATATTGTAGCGAGACGATTTAGACGTTCGTGAAATCAACTGCTACAAAGATCACATCGTTTCAACACCGTTTCAGAATTTCTTTGAACTTTCCAAAATGATTATAGTTGCATTTCATTTCAAACTAATGCTCTTAGGGAAATGCATGAAACCATCTGTTCTCTGCCATTTTATTGTTCTGCATTTGTTGGAATATTTTGTGTATATAATGCATGCTGTTATCCACCACTTCAACTTATAGACTAAGCGAGGTCAGGTGGTTTAAACCCCAGCCAATCAACAGCCCAATACGTTGGTTAGTTAACTATTTAATCGCTGATATTGACAGCCGTTCATTTGCACTTTATTCGACATTGACGAACGAACCTGCAATACTAAGGAACACCAAGGAACAACTAAAGGATCATACCCAACATTAAAGAACACCAAGGAATAACCAAAGGATCACACCTAACATTAAGGAACACCAAGGAACAACCAAAGGATCATAACCCGACATTAAAGAAGACCAAGGAACAGCCAAATGATCATACACAATATTAAAGGGCACCAAGGAGCAGCCAAAGGTTTCTTCACTAAGGAACAAGCTCTGCTTAACACAAGGGATCTCCGCTGGACAGTGCTCTTGCTTGAAACCTAAGGATGGCCACAAAAACCGTAACAGTATTTAACACCGGAAGAATATGAAATGGTCAGTCTGGTGGGCGTCAATATCTTTGTTGCAATTAAAGCATGCCCATCTCATAGATCAATGACTTTATTGATATGTCCCTTTTTATGGGGTGGCATTCGGTAATAATAAATAATAATAAATTTATAAAACTATATCTCCTAACCTGGTTGGCATACCGTTAAACTCAATCTATTAATCCTTAGATCTGAACCTGAGTCTAGGACATAGACGAGTGGCTTATTAAAAACATCTTTGAAACAACACAACACCTGACCATGTGCCAGACAAATCACATATTTATAAAGAAATAGATATCAGAAAATTAGAAGTAATAGTCGGCTGGGATCTTTGTCATGGATAAGGCAACCCATTTTAGAGAAAAAAAACAATCTCTTAAACTGAATCAACTGTATGATTTAGATCAGGGATTGTTCGTTGCTAACAGGAATCGAGTACAACTTGTATTTCTAGAAGAAATGTATTAACCCAACCTCTCCATTGCGGTCAGGATATGACCTAGTGTCAATTTTTAGTGGAGTTTAGATTAATTGAATTCAGAATTTTCCTTCACTTAGGTAGGTTTCCTTACCAAGGCTAAACAGCCCAGTTTGCCCTACTATTTACCCATAGCTGGCGAAAGAAAAAAATGGATTCATGTCATTCTCAAGGCATTAGCACAAAGTGAATCGCAAACATCCATGTACAGAAATTGAACTCGAGTCGGTAGTTCCATTTTCTACGTAGATAACCGGTACACTAATTAAGCCTTTATGATCACTACAATGTAATTGTCCGTGGAGAGATACCGTGAGGAAACAAGTGCCGAGCAGGCCATTCGGATGACCTAAAAAGATTAAGGGATATTAAGATGTTGGTAATAGATAACCCGCGCCATTTTTTGTCTGTTTATTTCGATTCTGATTTTTATCCATCTCTTTGTAGATTTTGTGAAGATTAAAAGGTTATCAACATAAAAAAAACAAATTCTGTAATCAAAGGTTTTATTACATTTACTGTGTAATCACTTAGAATCTCTCAGTTGCTCTCTGCTCCTCGCGCCCTTGAAGTGATAATGATAATGGCGCCTTTCATTTTGGGATAAACAGAATGTATCAGAGTCGATTTTGGCGCGAAAAAGATACAAAGGTTCTCATGATTTAGCGGCAGAATGAAGTCCAGAATAACTGGTGGCGATTAAGTTCAAATAAACGAACAGACCTATTTTCGATGCAAAAAAAATCCTATCTCACACTTGACGGCACGTCCGTGTTAGAAGGCTGTAGATTTTATAATAGCAGCCATCTGAAGTTTGGCAGTTCTTGGTTATCTATTGTACTAAAGCTGAGTTAATCAACTTTTGCTTCCTAAAGTTTTTTTTTACTGTTTGTTTAATGACATGAAAATTATACTAAATTATGCCTTACTTTTAAGATTGAATTATGTTTGAAAAAATCTGTTTTAGTTGGTTTTAATTACTCGTAATTTGCAATTAAGTCAAAAACCGACCAATCTCTTACTTTACTCTGTGTCTATCTCTTTCTTCCTCTCTATGTATCTCTTGACTACATCCTCGTTATCTGATGTTAGGTTCTCTGGAGATGAGAGAGAGAGAGAGAGAGAGAGAGAGAGAGAGAGAGAGAGAGAGAACCGGTGAATTTGAAATGTATTTCTATGTTAGATTTCACAACCAGCAACCCGTAGCTTAAAGGAGGTCAAACATTTCGTTTATTAGAAAGCTAACAAAATGATTTAAGGTTTCGTTCGCTTATTTAAAATAAAAATTATTCGCTTTGCTAATTTCCTTTTCCCTAATCTCAATTTTCTATCCACAGCTGAATGGGTGACTAAATGGGTCACGTTTTGCCTAATATATATATATATATATATATATATATATATATATATATATATATATATATTCTCGCATATACTACAGAATTTATTATTTCCATAAGTAGTATTATCATTGCGCCCCAAACCAATCTTCTTCTTACTAATAATAATAACGATAAAAACTGGCCCCTTAGAATTTTTCCTAATCTAAATATTCTATTAACATTGAACACGAGAAACTCAACCTGCCACGCATTAATATACACATACATAAATACTCTAATAATCACACAAAACCTCATACGTCAGCAAACACGAACATCAAACACAAAAAAATCATACGCACATACACGCGTAGATGTGATCATGACGTCTCGCTTCTTACATGTGTTTATGTGTGTGCGCATGCCATGCCAGCATACGCACACATACGAACAAAACAGGCGCAATAACGAAAACAAACAAGTGACACGCGGATACAGTTAATCAAACGCGCATATTTGACCATATCTTTTTTCGCTGCCCGACGATTGCTACGCTTAAACAATTTAGCTTCCATAGCATGAAACCAATTGGTATCAGAATTGTTTCCATGAAAATAAATAAATAAATAAATAAATAAATATATATATATATATATATATATATATTATACCAACCCCTCCGCATGAGCAGGATATGACACAAAGGCAATTTCTTAAGCGGAATTTAACAGGTTTGAATTCAGATATTTCCATCTCTTAGGCTGGTTTCATAAACAAAATTAAACAGCCCGGTCACCCGTAGCTTAGGGGAAGTGGTTGAATGTATATATAACCCCCCCTCTCTCTCTCTCTCTCTTCTCTCTCTCTCTCTCTATATATATATATATATATATATATATATATATATATAATTTAGTTGACTACAAAGTTGGATATAAGTCTATAGGAGAAAGGATGTCTTCCGTCAAAATTTCGGGGAAGTATTTTGACATATTTGCAATTTGGTATTCGAGTCTGTATAAACACGGTAAACAACATTCTTGTCTATTTATCCTGTATATATATATATATATATATATATATATATATATATATATATATGTGTGTGTGTGTGTGTGTGTGTGTGTGTGTGTGTGTGAAAAGTAGACAAACACGGGATGTTATGGAAACTGGATGTTTATTGTCGACGATGCAAAGTTTCGGCCATTTAGACCATCATCAGGACCAAAATCCCAGTTCTAGCTTCAATGAAGGACATTTTCAGAATGGTGAAAAATAGTAGGTTGTCAGTAGGAGCAGGGGTGGCTGGGGGGATGGGTAGTGGATTTTCTTTATATATATATATATATATATATATATATATATATATATATATATATATGTGTGTGTGTGTGTGTGTGTGTGTGTGTGTGTGTGAATAACAGAACGATAAAGAACTACTACAGTATGTGAAATGAAGAGAATCACGTCTGAATACTGATTATCATATCTCTATATTTAAAATTCAACTCATATGCAACATGTAGAGAAATTTGTAGGAACGTTCGTAACGTCATTATTGGATGAGCCACAGCATGCGTCATATTGTGTTTTTTCCCGTTTTTTTCAGTTTTTTTTATTTGTTTTTGTCCAGCACAGTATTTGTCACGTGATAGGATTAAAGTTTCATGCTTGAAACGGCGATGTGGATGATTCCTTGCTTGGCTTTACCTGTGTTCTTAAAAGTGATATTATCGTTAAGTTCTCAATTTGTCGCATTATTGCGTTAAAAATGTTTATTTATTCATTACTCTCCGAAGCGGAAAAAAAAAAAACGCGAACGGCAAAAATAAGAACCAAGAAAGCTAATGTTATGATGGCATTAATTTAGCATCATCGCTAATACCATAGAAAAAAAACGACTGCGGATTCTTCAAGGCGGATGAAAACCATTTATTGGCTTCCAAGAGCGAAGAGGGTTTCCAGAAGGCGTCAGGCATTAGCCGTAATCTTGTGCATTATTTCAAGTATTCTTCGAGAGGAATTTTCACGGCTATTAGGGGATTTGATGTCGACATGAACCGGAGGTTGCTCAAATTCTCTTGATATGATAATATAAAACAGGGCTGCGACGAATGTGTCAAGAAATAAAACGAAAGATTCCGTTTCTTTCTTGTCTTCCTTTCATTTAAACTATCTCTCTCTTTCTTCTCTCTCTCTCTCTCTCTCTATATATATATATATATATATATATATATTATATATATTATATATATACAGTTTGAAGAAAAAAGTTTTTTTCTCTTTTCTACACGCCGTTTAGGTGTTCAGGATCACCTTTCCGCAGGAGAACTAAACCTTTAGACTTTTATCTCCCGAGGAAGGACGTACCTCTGAACACCGAAACTGGTAGAGAAAAAAAACTGTGGATAGAGAAAAAAAACTTTTTTCTACAAAAATAATATGCACTATATTTCTTACAAAATATATTGAGTCGTTTTGGTCATTAACTACTTATGCTTGCCTACAATGAAAATGTAACTTTTTTGATGAAATATATATATATATATATATATATATATTATATATATATATTATATATATATATATATTGGGAGTAATATGCGTGAAAATAAATCCGACAATATAATCAAAAATTGAAAAACAGTGTCCTAAATAGCATGAATTTAATTCTCGATGTTTAAACAGCAAGTTGCGTTCCACGCACGCAAAGATGTCATGACGCGTGACGCAACTCGAAGAAATCCAAAAGACGTGGATCGCGACTTGCCTTTCAAAATTATAACGCTGATCAAATAAGTTACACAACTAAAAGATTTTCATCTCCTGTCATATGTAAAAACACCATCATTTTCTTCACCACAAGATACATCCTGATGAAGGTTCAATGAAACCGAAGAATATTTAACATCGATAATTAAATATTCCTATTTCGCGAACACTTGATTTTTCAAATTTTCTTTATAATATTATATATATATATATATATATATATATAGTATATATATATTATTATATATATATATATTCTGGTAGTGCTATTGAGTTCGAACGAACGATCGTAGTTAACTCGAGTGACGATTCCTGCCGTTACGAGTTCTGTTCAATCATTTCAAGGTGATTCTGGCCATCTTTTTTGGTGTCCACGGGTGTGATGGAAATGGTTGTAGTAATTCACAAAGGTGTCTCTACGAGGCTTTCGGTTCTATCGATCTGCCATCTTTCAGTTGGAAACTGAGAATGTTTCGTGGTGTCTCGTTTTAAGAAAACAAGCAGCTAGCCATAGGAATTGTAGCTGGGATGGTAGTAACAATTGGTAGTGGAAGGTAGTAGGAATGGCTAGTAGTTTCGAACGAACGATGCAGTAGAGATTTTTGTGGGAGAGGGGGTCACGAGTTTGTGAGAAGGGTGAGGGAAAGGTGGAGGGAGGTATAGGCAGGAAATTATAGGCATTGAGGCATGATGATTTCTTTCGAAGTTTATTTTGTTTAAGGTGGGGTTTTTGTTTGATATATGGACCTTCGATTATTTGAAGTTTTTGTTTGTTTTTTTTCTTTATGTAGTGTGAGTGTATTTTCTGTCAAAATTTTGCGGTGGTAGAGCGGTAGGCTATAATGTGTTTTAAGGTGTTGATTAATAGAACTGGTATCGGATAGGTGTAGTGTTAATCTGCGCTGATAATCTATATAATATATACTGCCCAAATATATGCACTCGGTGCAAGTATTTAAGTTTTATATTTAATAAAATATCATGTTAATTTAGAAAGGCTAATGAAAACTGCAATAAGAATTCAGATAAAAAATATTTGGAACAGATGGGGTATAATCCGGAAAATAGAACAACTTTTGCAAACTAACTGTTTCCACCATTTTCCTTACTTCCCGTCTTCAGTGGTAAATTTCCCTAATTAACTATTAGTGTAAAATAGGAGAAAAGAATAAAATTACAGTTATTTCTTTATGTTAATAGATTTCTGCTTAAGATTTATCCCCAGAAGGGTTTTTGCTCATATTTATAAGATAAAACCAAACAATTAGAATCAATAATTACTAAGCATAGATTTTATTAAAATCAAATTTTTAAAGATCATATGCAAATTAGCCTTCCCATTCACACTGTTATACACCGCTTTTCGTGAATTATATAAATATAATTGCATGTATTAGTGTGTATGATATTGTTAACAGTTCTTAATGATGTAAAACAATTTTACTATAATGAGGTTAAATTTAAAAATAAAATCATTGGGAGAATGTGATGTAAATAACAAGGGAATTTGTGACTTGCCTATAGTAATATAGTTTCGTACAGACAGACAACCCACAATTCTCCATTATATAAGATATTATATATATATATATGTTGTGTAAGGTAAAAGGATTCAATTGACACTAAGTTCGCGGATGATTTTTTAGGGATCGATCTATATCCTCCCTATATCCCCAATGCATGTCATGCCAAATGCACACCTATTGATTTTATACATACAAAGATTGCTTCAAATCTCTAAGATAATTGATGTGTTGATTATATACAGAGCAATATTTACAGTTTTATTAGATGTCTGTCTGTCTGTCTTGTCTGTCTCTTCTCTCTCTCTCTTCTCTCTCTCTCTCTCTCTCTCTATATATATATATATATATATATATATATATATATATATATAAAATAATTAAAATTCGAAGCAATACAATGCGTAAAAAATAAAGACAAAAAGATGTTTATATGTCTATCGATTCAAAGCAAGCTTTATCATCAGAGTTTCATTTCAGAAATGACGTGCTTATGTTTTTATTATTTGTGTGGTTATTAATTTCTCTTTCCTTATTTCCTTTTCCTCTCCTTTTTTTTCTCCTCTTCTTTCTTCTTCTCCTCCTTTATGAATGGGCGAAAACTGTAAATTTCTTATTTTCTCTCTTTCTTTTTTTCTTTCTTAAAAGTTTGTGAGAAACAGGCTGACATCCGGTAAGATGTTGCAATGTGTTGCAATTGTTGTAACCTTGTGAGCATGTCTAATTTCAAAAACAAAAATGTATCGATTAGACATATAAACGTCTTTTTGTCTTTATTTTTTACGCATTGTATTGCCTTCGAAATTTATTATTTTATAACATACTTAACAATGCTTCAAGCAAATTACCAATTACTTTTATATATATATATGTCAAAATGTACAAAGAATTTCGATACTTTTTTTATACACCTTGAATATTCCGTACTTCTACTTTAGGACAAGGATCCTATAATTAGTAGAAAAATGTGTATATTACGTCTATCACTGAGAAAGACGCTTTCTGGCTCTTTACTGAGCATATTCTACATTAGACATATTCTACAGCAGACTTATTCTACAGTAGACAACAAAATTATATATCTATCAAACCTTGTTTGTTCTTGACAAAATGCCAAGTAAGATCGTCTTTCCCAACGGGGTTTGACTCAGTTACAATGGCCTTAGAGAATACCTTATTTACGATTATTCCACTGTAAGTAAAACTATATTTATGTGCGGTGTATAGATAATCTTGGGCACGCCCGCAAACCACACACACACACGCACGCACGCACTCACACGAGCCGATTCAACTGCAAACAAGACAAGTGCAGGCATTGCCAGCAATGGGAGTAGACAAACAAAACAAACAAACAAACAAATAAACCAACAACCATAAAATCCTTTTGCATGTACAGAATAAATAAAATATGTAATAAACATGTTTTCAAATCGTCATTTAGACAATAAAGTATGAAGCTGGCGTTTTGTAGAACTTTTTTTTATTTGCCTTCTTACATCAAACGAAAGACTTCGATTCGATTTCACATTCTCTTGGGCGTTTAAAAAATACGCCAAAACTACATAACTGTACACACAATTACTTTTTAAAACATATTACTATCAACGGGTTGCGAGGGCAACAATCACACGCACACTTTATATATATATTTATATATATAATAGATATATATTATATATATATATATATATATATATAATTGTTTCATACCCGGGACACCTCTTTTTGTAGTGAACTTCCCCCTATATAGGGGATCGTGTTCCGGTGACAGGGCAGTCTCTCTCTCTTCTCCTCTCTTCTTCTCTCTCTGCTCTCTCTCTCTCTCTCTCTGTGTGTGTGTGCTGTGCTTATGAATATTATAAAGGTACAGATGAAAGGAGGGATAGTATGGGTACGGCAGAAAGTTCTAAGTGTTCTAATAGACAAATGTAAAAGAAAAATTTCTTCTACATATTTCGCTTTTCAAAACAATATCTATCATTCAAACAAACTATGAAAAATACACTAATATTCATATTTTTTAAATACAATCTTTTTCCTAAGTAATTTGTTCTGTAAATACAGTCCTTTCCTTATTTATTTTCTCATAGTGTAAAAATATATGAGTTTTAAAGCAATCCAATTTTTCAAACAAATTATGAAAAAATATCTTTTCGTACCTTTTGAAAAGATGAAGAATTTACAATCCGCCATTTTCAAGAGAATCCAATCAAAGGTTTGAAAAACTTACCTGTAAAAGACAAAAAATTTACATTATTTATAACGAAAATTTAATATTATTCAAAACAAGCAACAACAAAAAACTCCCTCTGGGCGGTTTATAAAAATATTTTTTTGAAGATGTTTTCTGATGGAGATGGAGTTAAACATTCAATGACAGAGGGTTTGTATCATAAGTAAGTAAATCATTAAAGGATTGAAAAAAAAAAAAAAAAAAAAAAAAAAAAAAAAAAGATTAAACCATTTGAAATTGAAACTTAGTTTACTCCTCCTCAAATAAAATGTTCTGTACATCCATCAATTGTTAATTAAATAATCATTTTGAATATTTTACACATAAATTTTACATAAAATAATATTTATTTATTTAGTAAACATTTTAGTTAAGCTCTTGATACTGAAAAAAAAAAGGGATAGATTAAAAACTGATATTTAAAACTGATTACAAGGGTTGTTCTTTACTCTATGAATTTTCGGTATGGTGATGTAAGCTGTGACGTAGTTTCGGTTACGGGAAAAATAGGACCGAATCTCCATTATTAATAGATATCTTGAGTTTGTGAGTAAATTAAAGTTGTATCTCGGCCTTAGATTCTTTAATGAAAACATTTTTGGCCCAAAACTTTTTTCACGTGTGAAAGCGGCTTAATAAGATATGTCGGTCACTAAAGCGGACTATTGACGAAATAAAATAATTTCCATGTAGGGTTAGCCGTATTTATGTACACAGAAACGTAATACACTCTTGGCGATTGATTTCAACGGGCTGGATACTCCAAACTCGTCTCCAAAATGAGCACACGTACAGCACACGTACAGCACACGCACATACAAAACAGACAAATATAACACACGCGCGCACTTAAATGCATACACAGAAAGCTTACAGATACATTTATTGAATTTAATCATGTCTGTCAGTCTAGCGATTTATCTGAATCAATCTGTTCATATGATCCTACGTACGTTGTATAACTACTTACTCTCCCTTGGCCTATTTCTAT
>CM042152.1:49822864-49826829 GCA_023376005.1 Doryteuthis pealeii
GTTTTGCTTCTGCAAGGTAGTTGTTGTGTCTAGATAAACTGAGAGACGTGAAATGACGAAACACGGTGTCAGTGGATGATATATATATAATATATATATATATATATATATATATATATATATATATATATTATATATATAAGGTGTGTCAAAAAAGTATTCAGATTTTTTGTACATCCATTAATTTTTTTCAGAATACAAGGTGTGACATAAAAGTGCCAAGTTTAAGCTGTATTTACCAAGATAGAAATGAAGTATGAATGGAGAGGGGCTTTTTTTTTTCAGAATACAAGGTGTGTCAAAAAGTACAGAAAATGTCCTTGTTTCACGCCCTCATGTGGGATGAGAGGTAAATACCTACTCTTCAGGACGTTTAGAAATCTTTTCTTACAGGTGTAGTACCAGTACTGTTCCTCTTCAAGGATGCCCATGGCATAAAATAGATAACTAAGGTTGATGTATCATTAAATAACAAACAAGCAAACAAAAATACTAAGTAACCCTGGCTGGGACGACGGAGAACATATGAATTAATGTCCTTCCCAGGGTTATTATCAAAAAATGAAAAGCAGACAGCTTCGTTCAGGATTTGAATTAGTGTTACCAATTCTATTTCCTACTATGCTAACTGTTACTGCATGGCTAGTATATATACAAGTTTTATCGGACCATATGACCTTTAGGCACCCCTTTTTAATCTCGATTAAGAAAGGACATGTTTTTTCATTTACACCATCAATATCCGGTTGCTTTAACAGACGATTTTTAGATTTGTTTTTAAATTATAAAACTAACCCCTAGCCCTAACCCCTAACAAACAACCGGATATTGACGGTGTAAATGAAAAACATGTCCTTTCTAAATCGAGATCAAAAAGGGGTGCGTAAAGGTAACATGGTCCGTTTCATCTATTATATAAAAAATCTGACTCTTATATATTCATCTATGTTGCCTTTATGTCGACGTAAACTAAATGGATCATAAAATATCGTAAATAAGAAACGAACAAATTTTCTTAACGATAAGAACTCGAAACCTTATACTACATCTTTTTATGACGGCTTCCTTAAAGGTTTGGCTGTAAAGCTATACTGTTTAAATTGAATTAGACTGGGTTAACTAGAGAGCTTTACGTTATCCCCCATAAATAACCACACCCTGATCAAGATCTTTTAAAGTCAATTTTCTTCTAAACCAACGACCCGAAAAGAAACGGATATTATAAAGTATCATTAATTACCAAACTCTACATCATTGCAACTCTGTTAACATAAATACGAACGTATAGCAGTCCAAACATATGTACATCTATCATATATATATTTACCAACCCCTCCGCACGAGCAGGATGCGACACAAGGTCAATTTCTTAAGCGGAGTTCAGCAGGTTTGAATTCAGAGTTTTCCATCTCCTAGACCGGTTGCCTAACCAAGGTTAAAGAGCCCAGTCTGCCCTACTATTTACCCATAGCTGGAGGGAGAGTAGGATTCATACCTTTCCGAAGCATATTAGCGCTAAATGAAATGCAATTACCACGTCCAGGATTTGAACTCGGGGCCACGAGTCCATTTCCCATGACTTTAACCATTACACCACGCGCTTCATCTATCATATATGTGGAGAAAAGTAGAACATACAAAATGTAGGTCTTTAGCTCAGTCGGTAGAGCGTTGGCTAGGAACCACAAGGCTCCTGGTTCGATACTGGTCCTCGCCAACCCAGCGTATGAGTAGCGCAGGGATCTGTGCGGTAAAGTGAGGAGTTAGTGGTAGGTGTGTCGCTCCACCTCAGATGCTAAAATAATCTCCTTGGACTAGCGCTAGTGAAAAGGGGATAGACTCTCTCGCTGTATGGCTGATACCGACATTAGGCTGCCCCGAGGATGATGACTTATTATTAAATACAGTGGTAGAAGAGAATGTCGTCTCAGAAGAAAATTCAGTTATATTCCTTGAAATTCTGGTAGAACGTGAGTGTACTTGAATCAGAGAATACAGTAATATATGTGGTAATTTTATTAGCAACTGGTTTCAGGACAAATAGCAACGACCCTACATGCATCTATGTCGTTCTCATTGTTCAATGTCTGCTGCTGATGTTGAAGTCTATAAATAAAAGTGGTGACTTCTCGTACATCTTACATAGTTTTGAACGTGGGAGTATTTCTGCCGCATTCGTTAAGTAGCTCTGATTATGATTAAATTGATTCAAACTTCGGCATTAAATAACTTAGATAAGATTGATATGCAGTTAAATAGATACACGCAAACCCAAAGGTAAAATCAAATCCTGAACGAATGATTAAGTGCAACAACTGTTATGATTCTCGTCGTCATTTTAGGCGTTTAAGTATCTTCTTATTAAATCCAAAGGTATAAAAAGGGTTTAGTCTCAGTGGTAAAAAGTCTGTTATATTCCTTGAAATCATAGGTAGAACAAGAGTGTACTTGTTGTAGCAGCGAATCCACTCGTAGTCCTTTTGGTATTAAGTCCAGTTAACAACTGATTTTAGTGCAATTACCAACGATCTTAAACGTATTATATGTCGTTTTTCATTGGTCAATGCCTGCTGTTGATTTTGGTAAAGTCTATAAATAAAATTGGTGACTTAAATCTTATACCTTAGATAGCCCCACAGCACGAACACGATGATGATGTGTATAAATAGATGACTACTAATACATCCTGAACACCAGGTACCCTTTGAAGATATCCAACATCCCCGTTTGATAGAAAACTAATCAGAACTCCATCAGGTAGAATAAAAAGATGCGGAAGTGAGGGCGGATAGAATGGAAATTACGTAAACTAGCTGGTAATGTCACACAAGACAGGAACTGGCCTGTTAATCCACAGGGGAAAAGGAAAAGAAGATTTGATAAGGCAAATAATATCTAGAGTAGATCAGTCAAGAGTGAGGCAAAGATATCGGACTGATATAGGCACATTGGGGGGTGCTTCTCAAAATGAGGTGTGGCTGCACTCTTATGATTCACAAAGATTTTACAAGAATAAGTTAAACTGTATGCCTTGCTTTCTGAGGCGTTTGTGTGTTTTAACTGTTATCGTTTTAGGAAATAGACTTGAGCCGTGTTCAATTCCTATTTATCCAGATTGTTTGGATGTGTCAAAAGTACAATGTTCAAACTCGGTATTCAGTTGCAAAGATATTCGAATGAGTACTACCCATCAAGCCAAATGGAACACCGGGCAGCGAACACCGGGCACCGGGCAATCGACTCAGTCCTGCACCTTTTAAGCAAGGGGGCAGGTACTGAGTTGTGAATTCGCTCACTGGAATCAACAGAGAAAATTTTGCGGTTTCACGGTCCAGGCGCAGATACTACATTTTGATATTTGCCCTGGCCGGGAACTTACTGTCAAAAAATCTTAAACTGAAGGCAACCTCCGTCTAACTATATCCACTTGGACACGTTCAGTTATAGGGCGAGTGGGTTAAACTACAGCGAGTCTTTCAGCACATACTTATGATAAATTAGGAAGCGTTCCACAAATCTTTAGGTTCTTGTTAAATTAATTAATCATATCACTTAATCAGCAAAAATGGTAATTAAATTTTGTGTTTTTAATCATATACATATTCAAATATATGCAAGATTTTAAATCTGAATGACATATGTCTTAGGAGATATAACTCGACACGCACTACCATAAAGATTACTTAATATATATATATATATATATATATATATATATAATATATATATGTGTGTGTGTGTGTGTGTGTGGTGTGTGCGTTTGTATGTGTGTGTTTGCAGTGTGTGTGTGTGAGTGAGTGGTGTGCGTGAGTGTGCATAGATAAGATAGATAATAGATATCAACGTGCTTGACTGAGAGGAAGAAGGGTGTGTGTATTTTTACGCATAAGAGCGAGTTGATGTATAGAGGAGTATTGATTAATCTTTAATTGAAATTCTCATTTGAATTGTATAACTATCTCTCG
>CM042152.1:49826929-49864429 GCA_023376005.1 Doryteuthis pealeii
GAGAAGATATGTATAGGATTTACGGATTATTTTAAATAATAATAATTTAAATCCGTAACATTTTGATAAACGACCGAGAAACACGTGTCAGTGATTCGATTAAAAGTGATATCGATAAAATTTATTTTTATCCATCTTACATTTCTTTTTTTCATTTTTTTCCTCATATATTAGGTATATATATATATATATATATATATATATATTATAAATCGGGAATGAAGAAAAGAAAGAAAGAAAAAGAGTGAGAGATATAAATCAAGATTATATAACTTTTTTTATGTATTGAAAAATTTTTCAATAGCACTTAAGTAAACATATCAAACGTAAACATATCATATCAGAATTCTGATGAAGCTTCGTTTATACACCGAGGCGAAATATTAATTGAATTAAATTGTTTGTTTTGTTTTATCCACTTTTATTCCTCAACTTTTAGTTACACACACACACACATACACATACACAAACACACACACACATACAAACACACACACACACACATATATATATATACACACACACACACATATCCTATCTATGGGTTTATTAGAAACATGTATTTATAAAAAAATTGTAT
The DNA here is from genome assembly GCA_023376005.1 of Doryteuthis pealeii. Taxonomy (NCBI): domain Eukaryota; kingdom Metazoa; phylum Mollusca; class Cephalopoda; order Myopsida; family Loliginidae; genus Doryteuthis; species Doryteuthis pealeii. The sequence goes on from CM042152.1 coordinate 49,827,510, forward strand.
TATCCATTAAGAATTGATTTATTTCAAAACTTTATCGGCATTAAATGACCCACTGAGGTTGATATGCCGTAAAACAAACCAAACAAAACCAAACACACACACACACACACACACACACACACAGACACACATATATATATATATATATATATATTTATTTATTCATATAAGTGTGTGTGTGTGTGTGTGTGTGTGTGTGTGATGAAAAAAGGAGAGATCAAAAGAGTGAGAGAGATAAATCAATATTATTATTCTTTTTTATATATTGAACTATTTGCAATAGCACTTAAGTGAACATATCAAACCCTGTAATAATTAAATTATACTCTTTTATATCCACAGTTTCTTCTAGTGTTCTGTAAATTCTAAGGATTGTTAAGATGATGAGAACATACCTAATAAATTTGTAGTTAAAAAAAAGTAATTATTTTTCTTCTGTCTGCAGAGCAATGCAATTGAATACCTGAGATAGTCTCTCTCCAAACGGATAGAGTTATATGAGTTTATCTTACCTAATAAACGCTGATAGGAATATTAGAAATGAAACTCTTTACCTCTCTACTTAATCAGACGTTTTTCATATACAATTAATTTAACATTTCTCAACACACGCACAGAAATACATATTAATTTCGTTGGCGCTCTAGGCCAAAATTAACCTATTAAGAGACAGACTATTTTTTTTTCTTTCTTTTTTTTTTTAGGTATGACTTTAAAAGAAAAGTCATTAACATACCAGAAATTGTATAGACAATTGAAATTAAAAAGAAATATTTATTATATTTTGTATTTTTTTTTCCTTCGGATTATACGAGAGCTGGAAACAGATAGGAAAATACAGGCGGGCAACATCATGTGTCTCTGAGAAAATGTTCAATGTATATATATATATATATATATATATATATATATATATATATGCTCCCAAAACTCAGTAGAGCTCTCTAGGGGAGACTTGAATTAACTTTCACTACCAGCATAAAGCAACGATCGTCTGTTCACAGACTGGATATCTCTGGTGATCGTAAATATATAAACAATAGTTTAAACATCAGCTCTTTACGGCGGCTGTAAATTGGCCGAGGTATTAACGAATCGGGCGGACGTAAAGTCAGTTGAGGTAGTTGTTGTGTCTAGCCAAACTGAAGAGACCTGAAATGTCGAAACACGATGTCAGTGGATGACATATATATATATAAGGTGTGTCAAAAAAGTATTCAGATTTTTTGTACATCCATTAATTTTTTTCAGAATACAAGGTGTGACATAAAAGTGTCAAGTTTAAGCTGTATTTACCAAGATAGAAATGAAGAATGAATGGAGAGGGGCTTTTTTTTCAGAATACAAGGTGTGTCAAAAAGTACAGAAAATGTCCTTGTTTCACGCCCTCATGTGGGATGAGAGGCAAATACCTACTCTTCAGAGCGTTTAAAAAACTTTTCTTCCAGGTGTAGTACCAGTACTGTTCCTCTTCAAGGATGGCTTTGGCATAAAATAAATAACTACGGTTGATGTAACATTAAATAACAAACAAGCAAACAAAAATACTAAATAACCATGGCTGCGGGGGACAGAGAACATATGAATTAATATCCTTTCCAGGGTTATTATCAAAAAATGAAAAGCAGACAGCTTCGTTCAGGATTTGAATTAGTGTTACCAATTCTATTTACTACTATGCTAACTGTTACTGCATGGCTAGTATATATAAAAGTTTTATCGGACCATATGACCTTTAGGCACCCCTTTTTAATCTCGATTAAGAAAGGACATGTTTTTTCATTTACACCGTCAATATCCGGTTGCTTTAACAGACGATATTTAGATTTGTTTTTAAATTATAAAACTAACCCCTAGCCCTAACCCCCAACAAACAACCGGATATTGATGGTGTAAATGAAAAACATGTCCTTTCTTAATCGAGATCAAAAAGGGGTGCCTAAAGGTAACATGGTCCGTTTCATCTATTATATAAAAAATCTGACTCTTATTTATTCATCTATGTTGCCTTTATGTCGACGTAAACTAAATGGATCATAAAATATCGTAAATAAGAAACGAACAAATTTTCTTAACGATAAGAACTCGAAACCTTATACTACATTTTTTATGACGGCTTCCTTAAAGGTTGGCTGTAAAGCTATACTGTTTTAATTGAATTAGACTGGGTTTAACTAGAGAGCTTTACGTTTATCCCCATAAATAACCACACCCTGATCAAGATCTTTTAAAGTCAATTTTCTTCTAAACCAACGACCCGAAAAGAAACGGATATTATAAAGTATCATTAATTACCAAACTCTACAGCATTGCAACTCTGTTAACATAAATACGAACGTATAGCAGTCCAAACTTATGTACATCTATCATATATATATTTACCAACCCCTCCGCACGAGCAGGATGCAACACAAGGTCAATTACTTAAGCGGAGTTCAGCAGGTTTGAATTCAAAGTTTTCCTTCTCCTAGACCAGTTGCCTAACCAAGGTTAAAGAGCCCACCCTGCCCTACTATTTACCCATAGCTGGGGGGAGAGTAGGATTCATACCTTTCCCAAGGATATTAGCGCTAAATGAAATGCAATTACCACGTCCAGGATTTGAACTCGTGGCGACAGGTCCATTTCCCATGACTTTAACCATTACACCACGCGTTTCATCTATCATATATGTGGAGAAAAGTAGAACATACAAAATGTAGGTCTTTAGCTCAGTCGGTAGAGCGTTGGCTAGGAACCACAAGGCTCCTGGTTCGATACCGGTCCTCGCCAACCCAGCGTATGAGTAGCGCAGGGATCTGTGGGGTAAAGTGAGGAGTTAGTGGTAGGTGTGTCGCTCCACCTCAGATGCTAAAATAATCTCCTTGGACTAGCGCTAGTGAAAAGGGGATAGACTCTCTCGCTGTATGGCTGATACCGACATTAGGCTGCCCCGAGGATGATGACTTATTATTAAATACAGTGGTAGAAGAGAATGTCGTCTCAGAAGAAAATCCAGTTATATTCCTTGAAATTCTGGGTAGAACGTGAGTGTACTTGAATCAGAGAATACAGTAATATATGTGGTAATTTTATTTAGCAACTGGTTTCAGGACAAATAGCAACGACCCTACATGCATTCTATGTCGTTTCTCATTGTTCAATGTCTGCTGCTGATGTTGGTAAAGTCTATAAATAAAAGTGGTGACTTCTCGTACATCTTACATAGTTTTGAACGTGGGAGGTATTTCTGCCGCATTCGTTAAGTAGCTCTGATTATGATTAAATTGATTCAAACTTCGGCATTAAATAACTTAGATAAGATTGATATGCAGTTAAATAGATACACGCAAACCCAAAGGTAAAATCAAATTCTGAACGAATGATTAAGTGCAACAACTGTTATGATTCTCGCCGTCATTTTAGGCGTTTAAGTATCTTCTTATTAAATCCAAAGGTATAAAAAGGGTTTAGTCTCAGTAGTAAAAAGTCTGTTATATTCCTTGAAATCATAGGTAGAACAAGAGTGTACTTGTTGTAGCAGCGAATCCACTCGTAGTCCTTTTGGTATTAAGTCCAGTTAACAACTGATTTTAGTGCAATTACCAACGATCTTAAACGTATTATATGTCGTTTTTCATTGGTCAATGCCTGCTGTTGATTTTGGTAAAGTCTATAAATAAAATTGGTGACTTAAATCTTATACCTTAGATAGCCCCGCAGCACGAACACGGTGATGATGTGTATAAATAGATGACTACTAATACATCCTGAACACCAGGTACCCTTTGAAGATATCCAACATCTCCGTTTAATAGAAAACTAATCAGAACTCCATCAGGTAGAATAAAAAGATGCGGAAGTGAGGGCGGATAGAATGGGAATTACGTAAACTAGCTGGTAATGTCACACAAGACAGGAACTGGCCTGTTAATCCACAGGGGAAAGGAAAAGAAGATTTGATAAGGCAAATAATATCTAGAGTAGATCAGTCAAGAGTGAGGCAAAGATATCGGACTGATATAGGCACATTGGGGGGTGCTTCTCAAAATGAGGTGTGGCTGCACTCTTATGATTCACAAAGATTTTACAAGAATAAGTTAAACTGTATGCCTTGCTTTTCTGAGGCGTTTGTGGTGTTTAACTGTTATCGTTTTAGGAAATAGACTTGAGCCGTGTTCAAATCCTATTTATCCAGATTGTTTGGATGTGTCAAAAGTATGCAATGTTCAAACTCGGTATTCAGTTGCAAAGATCTTCGAATGAGTACTACCCATCAAGCCAAATGGAACATTGGCATTCCCCGTTCGGGGCAGCCTAGGGTACCGGGCAATCAACTCAGTCCTGCACTTTTTAGGTAAGGGGGCAGGTACTGAGTTGTGAATTCGCTCATTGGAATCAACAGAGAAAATTTTACGGTTTCACGGTCTAGGCGCAGATACTACATTTTGATATTTGCCCTGGCAGGGAACTTACTGTCAAAAGATCTTAAAATGAAGGCAACCTCCGTCTAACTATATTCACTTGAAGACGTTCAGTTATAGGGCGAGTGGGTTAAACTACAGCGAGTCTTTCAGCACTTACTTATGATAAATCATGAAGCGTTCCACAAATCTTTAGGTTCTTGTTAAATTAATTAATCATATCACTTAATCAGCAAAAATAGTAATTAAATTTTGTGTTTTTTAATCATATACATATTCAAATATATGCAAGATTTTAAATCTGAATGACATATGTCTTCGGAGATATAACTCGACATGCACTACCATAAAGATTACTTAATATATATATATATATATATATATATATATATATATATATATATATAGAGGAAAAATGAGTAAAGAAAAGAAAAGTAAATGGATAAATGAATTTAATCGATATCACATTAATCGATATCACTTACACATGTGTTTCGGTCAGTTTATGTGTGTGAAAATATTTCGCACACATACAAGAATCGACCTTCATCAGAGTGAACATTTATTTTTATGTTCATTTATTTTCATAAAAATAAATGTTCACTCTGATGAAGGTCGATTCTTGTATGTGTGCGAAATATTTTCACACACATAAACTGACCGAAACACATGTGTAAGTGATATCGATTAATGTGATATCGATTAAATTCATTTTATCCATTTACTTTTCTTTTCTTTACTCATTTTTCCTCATATATATATATATATATGTATATATATATATATATATATATATGTGTGTGTGTGTGTGTGTGTGTGTGTGTTTGCATGTGTGTGTGTGTCTGTGTGTGAGTGAGTGAGTGAGTGCGTGTGCGTGAGTGTGCATAGATACATAGATAGATAGATATCAACGTGCTTGACTGAGATAGATAGAAAGCGTGTGTATTTTTGTACGCATAAGAGCGAGTTGATGTATAGAGGAGTATTTGATTATATCTGTTAATTTGAAATCTCATTTGAATTTTATTAACTTACGTTTGGATGAAAAAAAAAAAATAACTGAACACATTTTTTTTTGTATTTCAAAGCTTCAACGACCTGCAGAAAAGCGTTACACAACAAGATGAAACGACACGTGCTTGCTCTCTCTCTCTCCTCTCTCTCTCTCTCTCTCTCCTCTCTCTTCCTCTCTCTCTCACACACACACACCACACACACAGAGAGAGAGAGAGAGAGAGAGAGAGAGAGAGAGAGAGAGAGAGAGAGAGAGAGACATTCACCCCACTCGCAAAGACTTGTTTTAAGAAACGTCATAGGAAATGATTCCAACGGAATGAGATGATATTGGATAGGGATATATCACGATAAAAAAAAACTATTTTCCTCTTGATCTAATTGGAATGAATGAGGAAAAGTTTTGATAAATGTTTCCTCTTATAATAACGTTAATTAAAACGACGCGCAAAACGTGTTTGACGTACTCATTTTTTCCTCATTTCTTTTTTAATTTAACACGAAAAAAAATACCTCACAAGATTAAAACGATAGGCTTCACTAAACCTTCTTCTAAAAGCATACTTAATGGTTGCCTGAGGCGTCCCTTCAGTTCAATGTCGACTCACAGAATTTAAATGAAAATCTACTAGAAATCTATCATCATCATGTCGCGCTTTCAGCGCGGATATCAATGACAATCTCTCTCCATCCGTCCCTATCGCTCATCATTCTCGGGAGGTCCTCTATGCAGCATCCTGCATCCGCACAGAGCTGATCAATGTACGTTTTTGCTGGTCGGCCCACATTGGCGTGTCCATGTGCTGTCTTCCACAGAAGGACGTCGCTTATGAGTTCGTCCTTGCTTCTCCAGCAGTGTCCCGCGTGTCTAGTCCGTCATACTCTAATGGTTTGTGTGATATGTGGCAGGTGGCCGTATAGCTGTTTTCTCGTAGGGTGTTGTTTTCCTGTCTTGTTCAGGATCACCCGCAGCATTCTTGTGCAGCTGGCAGTTGTATGTATGTATGTCCGAAGAAAATTATCACAATAAAACAATTAACAACAAAGTAAAAGATGTATACACATTCACTATCACCAGATCTTGGTTTTTAAGCAAAAATAATGAAGATTTTATTTATATTCGTGAAGATAATTAAAAAAATAGAATTCATTTATTAATTGCATGGATTTTTATTTTGTTTTTGCATTCAATATCTTAAATAGGGGACGTTATTTTTTAATTTTTTAGGGTGTCAGTGTACATTTTGTTCTGACACAAAACCAGACTGGATCAACGCAAAATCTTTTTTTTTTAGCTAGGGATATTAATGGGGCATCCTGCGAGTACCCAACGCACGATCCAGTAATAATGGATGTGCGAGGCGAACTTTTTTGTCTACTCTCCTTCTACCCAGGCGATGCCGGGTAGCCGCTTCTAGTTAATATATATGGGTAAGTACACTAAAATTAGTGTTTGATAATTATCATCATCATCATCATAAAGGCGTGATTACAGCATCGATTCGTTTGACTCTCTCTCTCTCTCTCTCTCTCTCTCTCTCACCTCTCTCTCTCTCCCCGCCTCTCTCTCTCTCTCTCTCTGGGCTATCGATTTTGGTAAGTACTGTGTTGTGTCAATATGTAGTAGGCCGTAGGAGAATATCACTTATGAGTTCGTCCTTACTTGCATAATGTCTTATTTTTCTTGGCGGGTTTCGTAGATGGAAGCCTGCACTATTTTTTGAAGTTGAAAACTGAATGCTGTTTTAAAAATTCACAAAAATTGAATAATTATAATATAGTATTATAATCCATATATATTAATACTCGTAAACTAGCCACGCTAGATCCATTACGACTGGAAAACGAGTTCGATCCTCGCTGGATGCTCTATACCTGCGAATTTGTGTACATTAATGAAATAACTAAAGTTGACGGGGTGGCCTAATGTCGGTATCAGCCGGACAGCGAAGGAATCTATTCCCTTTTCACTACCGCTAGACCAAGGAGATTTTTAGCGTCAATAATCAAAGTTTAAATAAAAAATAAACTCATGCAGTATGTGACGTAAATAACTAAGGGGGTTGTGACTTGAGTAGTGATTTAGTTTCAGTTACAGACAGACAAACACAATCTTCATTATAATAAGAAGATGAAGAATTTCATTTATTTCGACTGGAATGTAAATTTCAAAGAACTACTGGTAATAAAGGGGAATTATTGAACAGTCTAAGAGTTATTACCATATGAGCAATGGCCGATGTAGTATGAAACATAATTATTTAATTACTTATAATTATTTCGACAAAATATGAATTAGCAAAAGAGTTGCCCTAAAATATACCAGAAAACATGATCATTTTTGTCTATAATGAACATAATCATCTACATTGTAAAACTAACTATATATATATATATATATATATATATATATATATATATGTGTGTGTGTGTGTGTGTGTGTGTGTGTGTGTGTGTGTTTAAAATGGTATACTAAGAAAGCTTACGCATTGGGCAATTTATATTAATAAACCCGATTTATTCGGTTAATTATTTTATCGACAGTCGAACTTGCGACTAACTCGATCTATTATCTTCTCCATCTACCCCCTCTTGAAAAACATACATACATACATACATATATATATATATATATATATATATATATATATATATATATAGAGAGAGAGAGAGAGAGAGAGAGAGAGAGAGATAGATAGATAGATAGATATAAAGGTATGTATATATGATTATATAAATATATGAAGGAATATATATACATGATTAAGAGGCCGTGTTAGCTTAGTCGGTAGAGCTTTCGGCTAGAGACCACGAGGTTCCTAGTTCGATACCGGCCCTCGCCAACTCACCGTATGAGTAGCACAGGGATCTGTGCGGTAAAGTAAGAAGCTGATGGTAAGTGCGGCACTCCACCTCAGACAAAAACAATCTTCTTTGTCTAGCGCTAGTGAAAAGGGGATAGACTCCCTCGCTGTATGGCTCATACCGATATTAGGCCGCCCCGACGACTTAAAGGTATGTATATATGATTATATAAATATATGAAGGAATTTATATATATATATATATATATATATATATATATATATATATATATATATATATATATATATATATACTAGCAAATATATGCACCCTACGGGTGCAAGTATTTAAGTTTTAATGTAATAAAATATTGTATCAAATTAGAAATGGTAATGAAACTAAATAAGAAAGCAGATAAAAATATTTGAAACAGAGGAGGATATAATAAAGAAATAGAACAACTGAAACTTACTCTTCCATCACTCCCGTATTTCATTGCTAAATTTTCCTAATTTAACTATTTAGTTAAAATAGGAAGTAAAGACTAAAATTACAGTTATTTTTTCTTATTAATGGATTTCTTTTAAGATTTATCCCTGAGATTTTAGATAATATTCATTAAGATAAAACCAAACAAATAGAAATTAATAATGCTAAGCACATATTTATTAAAATCAGATTTTTAATATCAATATGCAAATTAGCCTTCCCATTCACACTGTAAACTGCTATTTTGTTGTATATATAAATACAATTGCATGTTATTAGTATGTAGATATTACCAACAGTATTAATAATGTAAAACAATTTTATTAATAATTGAGGTTTAAATAAAAATAAAATCCTGTAGAAGGTGACGTAAATAACTAAGGGAATTGTTACTTGAATAGTGATATAGTTTCGGTTACAGACAGAAAAACACACAATCTCCATTATAATAAGATATGTGTGTGTGTGTGTGTGTGTATATATTCATCTAGGAATGAAGAATGTATTTAAAGCTGTCGAGGGTCGAATTTCCTCGAGGGTAATAATTAGCAGGTACGTTTATCAAACCGTTACAGGCTGTTAGTAATATTGATAATCTAGCTAATATTTGTTTATTTCTGTAAGATTTGGTTTAGCAAACATCTGTGAGAAATGTAAGTGCAAACCTTTTCTGCCAAAAAGAAAACACAAGGAGAAAAAAACACTTCAACGGATCGAGTCTAATACATTAAATAAATTCCTACAATCCATATATCTTGATATCTGCCAATGCTGATTCTAAATATCATATCTGTTTTTTTAGTTTTTACACCTGCATATATATATATATATATATATATATATATATATATATAATATATATATATATATATATATATATATATATATATAATATATATATATATATATATATATATATATATATATATATATATGTGTGTGTGTAAACGTATTTTGTATTGGGGAAAAGAAAATAGAGTGAACGATTACTGGTTTAAGAGATTTATTTATTCATTTATTTGTTATGGGTTACTATTCAATTTAAAAGTGGTTGTTACAATTGGTTTCAATGCAGCGTATTGGCCACTTATCATCAGGAGAAGGTGTTTGGTCCTGGCTAACACACTGCTTTAAAAACAATTGCCAAAAACGTTTTTAATTGAATAGTATCTCATAACATTATATATATATATATATATATATATATATATATATATATATATATATATCAAACCAATTTTGGAGACTTTATGCCTGTGCTACCTCAAATTATGTTGTTATGTTGTTTTGGTTCCAACGGGATAAATTTAAATATTTTATTAAAAAAGAAGGTCCGCAAAATGGAAAAAAATCTTTTTTACATTTGCGACACGTGTTTCAGATCTTCTGATAGCTTCGTCAAGCATAAGTAACCATATTCTATCCCAGAATATGGTTGATTAACGCCTGAAGAAGCCATCAGAAGATCTGAAACACGTGTCGCAAAGGTTAAATAATAATATCTTTTACATTTATTTATCAATTATATATATATATATATATAATATATATATATATATATATATATATATATATATATATATCAGAGTAGCGAAGATATAAATTCAATGGAACTTGATAACTCTCAGTTTCTCGCCTCTTCGATTTTCAAACAAATCTTAGAGACTTTATGCCTTTGCTACCCCAAGTTATATATATATATATATATATATATATATATATATATATATATATATATATATATATATATATATATAATTGAGGTTTTAACAATCATATAAATTTCACCTGGCATCAATGTAGACAGGTGTTTGTAAATCATTCATTAATGAAAGGAAAATCTTTTGTTTATTTCTTTTTTTTTCTTTTCATTTTACTTTGTTGCAAACTTTTTAACCGAAAGGAAATAAGAAAGATTTTCTTTCTTCTTTTTTTTCCAAGGCGAAGGCAAATGAAGAAAGTTAAAAAAAAAAGAAGGTCGCTGGAAGAGGTCAATAATCTACGTAAATATATGATGAATTTCCCCGTGGGAATCAAAAAGAAGCAAAATCGAGTAAGCAATAAATAACTGAGAAGCTTTTCTGATAAGAAGCAAATTACATTAAAAGAAATAAAAGAAGAAAAAAAACTAAGACAGACTCCAGCTAGAAAGTTTGATTTTTCTATATATTAGAAGAAGAAAAGAAGAAGAAGAAGAAGAAAGAAGAAGAAGAAGAAGAAGAAGAAGAAGAAAGAAGAAAGAAGAAAAGAAGGAAGAAGAAGAAGAAGCGAAGAAGAAGAAGAAGAAGAAGAAGAAGAAGAAGAGAAGAGAAGAAGAAAGAAGAGAAGAAGAAGAAGAAGAAGAAGAAGAAGAAGAAGAAGAAGAAGAAGAAGAAGAAGAAGAAGAAGAAGAAGAGAAGAAGAAGAAGAAAGAAGAAGAAGAAGAAGAAGAAGAGAGAGAGAAGAAGAAAAGAAGAGAAGAAGAAGAAGGAAGAAGAGAAAAGAAGAAGAAGAAAGAAGAAGAAGAGAAGAAGAAGAAGAAAAAGAAGAAGAAGAAGAAGAAGAAGAAGAAGAAGAAGAAGAAGAAGAAGAAGAAGAAGAAAGAAGATGAGGAGAGAATAAAGAGAAGAAGAAGAAGAAGAAGAAGAAGAAGAAGAAGAAGAAGAAGAAGAAGAAGAAGAAGATTTAAATAATAAAAGAATTTCCTATAAAAAAAAGTTATTCTCCAGCTGCTACAGTCAGTTCTTCGCTGAAATTCCGAGACTAAATAGTTTAATTATCGATATTAATAATTGGGATGAAAATGGCCACGCTTTGTAGTCAGCCAAAAAGATTTGATGCCGAGCTGCTAAATTTGGCATGCATACTCATTAAAGACAGACGAATGTTTTAATTAAAACATTATTCCTCGTGGGCAAAGCCAGGCTCCCATCCAGGTGTGTGTGGTTCTTTAACAACAAACAAAAAGCAAGCAAGAAACCATTTTGCTGCAAGAAGTAAATAACCATGAAGAATTTAAAATCCCTTTCTTTAAAAAAAGAAGACTATGCATCATACGAGAACAATCATTCACCTTTTATTATCACCATGATTATCTAAGATACAGTTATTTACTAAGCTTAGTTTAGGTATGGCACAAGGCCAGAAGTATGGAGCCCCAATGAGAATCGAACTCACTAACAATGGTCTGCAAATCTAGCTTGCTAACCATTACACTACATGAGGTGCCTATAGTTATTTACTAAGCTTAGCTAAGATGTGGCACAAGGCCAGACGTATGGAGCCCCAATGAGAATCGAACTCACTAACAATTGTCTGCAAATCTAGCTTGCTAACGTTTACACCACATAAGGTGCATATACTATCTAACATATAGTTATTTACTAAGTTTAGTTTAGATGTGGCACAAGGCAGAAGTATGGGGCACCCAATAAGAATCGAACTCACGAACAATGGTCTGCAAATCTAGTTTGATAACCATTACCCTACATGAGGTGCCTATAGTTATTTACTAAGCTTAGCTTTGATGTGGCACAAGGCCAGAAGTATGGGGCACCCAGTGAGAATCGAACTCACTAACAATGGTCTGCAAATATAGCTACTAACCTTTACACCACGTGGCGTGCCTAGACTATCTAACGTATAAGATGTACGTAAAATCGCTACTTATATTTAAAGACTTTCCCAAAACCTGTGAGTTATGGTAATTAAAAGTTAAACTACACTCTCCTAAACGCAATAATTGGAACCCCACCATCATATTTAGTTTAGTTTTATAACCAGGATGCCCCATCCCTCTTTGTCTGTGGGTGGTAGACTCTTACCAGTCTTCGGAGAATAAGTTGTTTGCGGAGTTGCCTATTGTCGGTATCAGCCTCTCAGTGAGAGGGTCTATCCCTTTTTTCTAGCGGTAGACCAGGGAGATATATTTTATTTTATATATTTTTTTTTATATATATATATATATATATATATATAATATATATATGTGTGTGTGTGTGTGTGTGTGTGTGTGTGTGTGTGTGTGTGTGTGAAGTGGACAAACAGTGTGTTTGAAATGGCGAAGGCCGACAATTTTTTGGGAGATTATGTGCTTAATTAAAGTCATACCTAACTTGTTAATTAATTAATTATAATTAAATGAATTAGGCGTGCATATCGTTTTAAATATAAAGCGTAGACAAATCGAGAAAAAGTCGATCTCTGTATGTACATTTTTCTCGATTTGTCTATGCTTTACATTTAAACCGATATGCACGCCTAATTCATTTAATTATAATTAATTAATAAACAAATTAGTATGAATTTAATTAAGCACATAATCTTCAAAAAAATATGTATATATATTTCTTTTGCTGATGTGGGGCGCCACACCTAATATTAGCTCACCACTCTACCGCACTGATCAGATTACCCAATCTGTGCAACTAATGCGCTGAAATGTCGAGGACTGATATCGAACCCGGAACCTAGCGATTCCCAGCCGAGTGCTCTATTGACTGAGATAAACTGGCCTCCAACACAGTCAGCATATTCTGAGGCACGGCTGGAGGTGTGCTGAGTTGAGCGGATCGCCAAGAAAGGGTATTATTTTGAGAGCTATATTTGCTCTGCAAAATAAATAAAGTCGCTTCCTGATTAGGATAGAGCGTTCTAGATAGATTTACCTTTATAGACAAATCTAATCAAGATTGCTATTCCTCAGCAGATACAGATGAAATATTTAGAAAAGGCTGAATTTGTATAAATCAAGAGAGGAGAGAGAAATAGAGCGCAAATCAAATAGAGAGGGAGAAAAAGAGAGATGGAAAGAGAGTGTTTGTGAGAGAGTTTTGGAAGGGAATATAGATAGAGAGGTAGTGTGTGAGAGAGAGAAAGAGATGTAAGGGGAGAGAGAGAGGGGGGATATTCGAAATTGTTATAAATCAATTGTATAAATCAAGAGAGGATAGAGAAATAGACGCAAATCAAATAGAAACGAAAGAGAGGGAGAAAGAGAGAGAGAAAAAGAGTGTTTGTGAGAGAGTTTTGGAAGGAATATAGAGTTAGTGTGTGAGTGAGAGAGAGAGAGAGAGAGAGAGAGAGAGAAAGACGTAAGGGAAGAGAGAGAGAGAGAGAGAGAGAGTAAGAGAATTTTGGAAGGAAATATAGATAGAGAGGTAGTGAGTGCGTGTGTGTGAGAGAGAGAGAGATGGAAGGGAGAGAGATAGATAGATAGATAGAGAGAGAGAGGGGGGGGGAGAAGTATTCGAAATTGTTATAAATCAATTGTATAAATCAAGTGAGGATAGAAAAATAGACGTAAATCAAATAGAAATAAACGAGACAGAGAGTGTGAGAGAGTTATAGAACGGAAAGAGAGAGAGAGAGAGAGAGAGAGAGAGAGAGAGAGAGAGATGGACGGAAGGACAGAGAGAGAGAAAGAGTGTATGTGTGTGCGAGAGAGAGAGAGAAAGAGAGATTGATGGAAGGTATTAGAGAGATAAAGAGAGAGATACAGAGTGGTGGAAGGGAATAAATATACATATTTAGGGAAAAGAGAGAGAGAAGAGAGAGAGAGAGAGAGAGAGAGAGAGAGAGAGAGAGAGAGAGAGGAAAGAGAGAGAGAGAGAGAGAGAGAATGTAGATGAAATTAACAGAAAGATAGAGAATATGGTGTGTGGGGGAGAGATTAATGGAAGGTAATAGAGAGAGAGAGAGGGGGGGAGAGAGTGAGAGAGAGAGAGTGTGTGGATGAAATTAACAGAAAGATAAAAAATGTGTGGGGAGAGAGAGATTAGTGGAAGGTAATAGTGAGAGAGAAAGTGTGTGTGTGTGAGAGAGAGAGTGCGAGAGAGTGGTGGACGAGAATAGAGAGAGAGAATAGAGAGAAAGAGTGTGTGTGTGAGAGAGAGAGAGAGAGAGAGAGAGAGAGAGAGAGAGCAGAAGGTAATGAAGAGAGAGAGAGGGGAGATAGAGAGAGAGGTGGACGAGAATAGAGAGAGCGAGAGAGAGAAAGGGAGAGAGAAAGAGTGTGTGTGTGAGAGAGAGAGAGTGAGTGGCGGAAGGTAATGAAGAGAGAGAGACAGACAGACAGACAGAGAGAGAGAGAGAGAGAGAAAGAGAGAGAGAGAGAGAGAGAGAGAGAGAGAGAGAGAATATGGACATCCGAAATTGATAGATGTTCGTATAGCCTGACTTATCTGGAGTGTCCATTGATTTTCCACCGAATCGATCTATGCACGTGTGCGTCTGTTCTAAACTCGGAGCCAAGGGATGATTACAGACGTTGTTGTTGGGGAAGGGGAAGGGGGTAGGGGGGCAAATGAATCGCCTATGCGCCACTCCGCTTTCTTCCACCACCACCACCATCACCACTACCACGCTCGCACCCCCACCCCCTACCCGCTCCTGTCAATAAGTGCTTGGCGCTTGGATTGGATTTTACACCTTTTTCACTTGGCTAATTCTTGCTAACAAGGTAACCGCATCTCTGTGCATGCAAACATCGCTGATATCTGTTGAAATGGACGCGGGAAGAGTCTCACTTCAAAAATGACGATATGTCATCATTTGGTATGTCTGATTGAATGCAGCTGAAGAGATTTACTAAATTTGTTTTTTAAGAAATTCATTAACGTATATATGTATATATATATATTTAAAGAAATGGATACAATAGAAATCTACTCGAGTTTCACCATTAGGATCTTCAGGGTTAAATCCACTGAATTAATCGAGGTACCGATTAATATATATATATATATATATATATATATATATATATATATATATATATATGCGAGGTGTTTTAGAAAAGTTCCAGGACTGGTGTCATAAAAAAATATTTCAAATCCAAAGTTATCCCCTTCAAAGTAACCCCTGGAGTCTAGTGCACTTTCCCATCCTCCTCTTCCAAGCTTGCATGATTCTTCCGGGATTCTCCGTAGCTCTGTCGTCACGGCCTGTTTGATGTCGCGCACATCCTCAAAATGGGTTCCTTTAATGACTCCCTTGAGCTTGGGGAAGAGGAAAAATCACATGCAGCCAGGTCGGGTGAGTAGGGAAGTTGCTCCAGCACAGTAATGTTCTTGTAGGCCGGTAATTCTCGGATACTCAGGGCAGTGCGGGCAGGTGTTGTCATGGTGAAGCACACAGTAGTTGTCAAGCCACATCTCTCGCCTCTTCTCGCGCACTGAACGAAGCAAACGCCGCAGTATTCTTTTGTAGACATGCTGATTGATCCTCTGATCGGCGAAGAATGCGATCAACCTGAAACTTTTTCTGGCATACCAGGTATATATATATATATATATATATATATATATATATATATATATCTTGCTTCCAAACCCCTGTAGAACTCTCTAGAGTGAACTTAACGAACTTTCACTGTTAGCCTAAAACATGTATGTTATTTACGAATTTGAGTTCCCTAGTGATAGTAAAATTTTTGTATATATATATATATATATATATATATATATATATATATATATATATATATATAACAGACCCCAAGCCAACACACGCATATGGGCACGATAAACACACACACATACCAAACACACAAAAGCAAACCTACCTTACCCCACAACAATTATTAAAACAAATTAAAAAAAAAGGATATGTCAAATCTGGAATGATACTAAACCATTGTTGGGCAGACACACACATAAACACACACATATATACACAGTCAATTACACAAGTATAAACATACACAAAGAAGTCGGAGGAAGATCTCACCAGGCATACAACAGAATGGACAGATCCTTGTCAAAGGGTAATAGCTCCAGGACCTGGCCTTCAGAAATCTTCTGACGAAAGGATCCTTATCCCGAAATATTTAGAAAATAAATCAAAGGTAAACGAAAAAGATCATAGATAGCTCATTTTTCTTTACGGCTGCATTGATACTCTTAACTACCAAATCAATATAAACATAATGCTTCCAGCTAATTACAAAACACTTTATATATATATATATGTGTGTGTGTGTGTGTTTATGTTTCCTAAGTCACATTCACATCTTATTATAATGGAGATTGTGTGTTTTTCTGTCTGTAACCGAAACTATATTCCTACTCAAGTCACAATTCTCTTAGTTATTGACATCACATTCTCCATGATTTTATTTTTATCTAAACCTCAATTATTAATAAAATTGTTTTACATTATTAATACTGTTAACTATGTCTACATACTAACAACATGCAATTATATTTATATATACAACAAAATAGCTCTTTACAATGTGAACAGGAAGGCTAATTTGCATATTAATATTAAAAAATCAAATTTAATAAATATGTGCTTAGTATTATTGATTTCTAACTGTTTGGTTTTATTTTAATGAATATAAGCAAAAATCTCTTCAATGAATCTTAAATGAAATCCATTAACAAGATAAAATAACTGTCATTTTATTCTTTACTTCCTCTTATAACTAAATACTTAAATTAGAAAAAATAACAATGAAAGACGAGAGTGATGGAAGAGTAAGTTTCAGTTATTCCATTTTTTATTATACTCCCTCTGTTTCAAATCTTTTATCATACTCCCTCTGTTTCAAATCTTTTTATCTGTATTCTTATTTAGTTTCATTAGCCTTTCTAATTTAATATATTTTATTATATTAAAACTTAAATACTAGCACCCGGAGGGTGCATATATTTGCTAGTTTAAATAATAAATGATAGAAGAATGTATCTAATTATATGAAGCAATAGAAACTAACGTTCACATTTTCAAGAGTTTTATCCAAACAGAACAAAAGAATAATGGTTTAGATTTTCGATTCCCTCTTCGTTTTCAAAACTAGAATCTGCTGTGATCTACTTATTTAATCCGATATTACTTGATAAGTGAATGCTTGTTTTTAAAAACATAGGAACTCAGATTCTTTCATTAAAATCTCGAACATCAAGGTCTTGGTATTTAAAAATTGATGAAAGAAAAAAAAAGATTTAAAAATATGTACTGCCTAATAAAAATCATTTTATGAACTTAGACGTTCATTTTTTTAAGAAAAAAAAAAGGCAAATAAAAAAGTTGGACGAATTATTCTTACTCCACAAGTGAAATGAACAAACTGTTGTGATTTTAAAAGAACGAAATCTGCATCCGTCCGTGAATCTTTTCAAGTGTAGAACTGACTTTGTTTGAGTCTATGTGTAACAGAATCAACCAATTGAAATACGAAAATGTCAGTGCATGTATTTGTTATGTTTATATATGCAGAGATGCTGATAGGTACGCGTCCTGCGTCACTGACACATAAAAATCAAAAGGACGCAGAAAAATTGTATCCATGCGTCCCAGTGTTTTTTTGGTTTTTTTTTCTTCCGCCACGATTTCTAGCTAATTGTAAATACATTTCAATATTTTTTTGGAAACGAATTACACTGTATGGGATACAAAGTAGGCGTTAAACGGTTTCAGTTTTTCATAAATAAAAACTATTATTTATTAAGAAAATTTAGTTGGGATGCATAAAATTTCCCGGGGACTCATTTAAATGAAATCCATGCGTCCCAGGACGCAATAAATTAAATTGCTATCAACATCACTGTATATGTGCAACTACATTGCCAAATGGCACAAAAAGCGTGTGTGTGAGTGTGGGTATGTGAGTGGGTGTTTGGGTGCGCGAGTGTGTGGGAGTGTGTGTTTCTGTGTGCTTCTGTATGCAAGTGTGTGTTTGGGTGTGTGAATATGTGTTTGGGTGTGTGAGTGTATTCTATGTGTGTTTCTGTGTGCAAGTGTTGTTTGGGTGTGTGAGTGTGTGTTTTGGTGTGTGAGTGTGTATTTGTGTGTGTCTTTGTGTGTGGGAGTTTGTGTGTTTGTAAATGTGTTCTTTTAGTAACAGAAAACTAACATCTGTCGAATTTCGAAGAATATTACGTTACCGAAAGCAACAGAAATGCATTCTATAGAATTACAGATCCAATAAAAAAAATTGTCTTCATTTACCAAAGTGAAGAGTTTATTTTAGTTGAAAAATTGAGTTGAAAGGAATTTTTACAAATATCATTTATTTATTTATTTATTCATTTGTTATGTGAAGTTCATGTTTGAATTGTTTTGTACAGTTTTTTTTTTTTTTTTGTACAGGTTTTTTCTCTCTGTTTAATGCAAAGCATTCAATACAGTACAAAAATGGAAGTAAAAAAAAGTAATAAAATTAATAATACAAAAACAAAGAAAAATATTTATTTAGTTAATATTCTAATATTACAACAACATCCCTGGTGGTTCATTGAGTTTATTTGCAAGAGAATTTATTGCAGATAAAAAAATTATATATATATTTACCAAGTAGGATGTGACACAAAGTCAATTTCTTAAGCGGAGTTCAACAGGTTTGATTTCAGAGTTTTCCTTCTCCTAGACCGGTTGCCTAACCAAGATTAAAGAGCCTAGTCTGTCCTACTATTTATCCATAGCTGGAGGGAGAGTAGGATTCATACCTTTCCCAAATGTATTACCGCTAAGTGAAATGCAATTACCACATCCAGGGTTTGAACTCCGGGCGACGAGTCCATTTACCAAGACTTTAACCATTACACCACGCGCTTTCATACAAAAATTACCAAATATTTCTGTTGTCACTAATGTGAAAAGATGGAGGACCAAGCGGGGTATATTCAATACACACACACACACACACACACACACACACACACACACACACACACATATATATATATATATATATATATATATATATATATATATATAATATATATATATATATATATATATATATATAAAAGTAATTGGTAATTTGCTTGAAGCATTGTTAAGTATGTTATAATGTATTAATTTGAAAGCAATTACAATGCAAGTAAAAAATAAAAACAAAAAGATGTTATTTTTGAAATCGATAGGACAAAAAATAACATCTTTTTGTTTTTATTTTTTACTTGCATTGTAATTGCTTTCAAATTAATACATTATAATATATATATATATATATATATATATATATTATATATATATATATATATATATATATAACTTCCAAAGAAAGAATAAACCTGACAACCCGTCATCCCGTTATAATTTTATTTCGATCAGAAACTCATCAGATGGGTTTTACAAATACAGCGAATCTCAAAGAGAATATATCACCAGTATTGAATCTTCACATATGCTCACATAAGAAAAAAATTAATACAGCACCAATAAAAATTTGAATTCTAGGGCCTGTAGAAAAAAGAGATACCACTTATAACTTCACTTCATGCTTGTCAACCTTCTCCCCAAAACGAATAAATGTAAATATATATATATTTTTTTTTACTCCATGACCACTCTACCTTCATTTAGATATAAATGCTCTATTAATGATATTAAGAAGTGTTTACTTACAAATATAGCCCTCATATAATCTAGAATATATATATATATATATATATATATATATATATATAAAGTTTGTTTCTTTATAGTATCTTTGAAGCATTGTGTGTATGTGTAATATAAAGATTTTGAAGGCAATTGACAATGCAATATGTGTTGAATTTATTTAACTTTTGTTTTTATTTTTGTTTTTTTTCTTTTCTTTTTTTTCTTTTTTTTTTTTAAAAAAAAAAAAAAAAAAAGCAAAGTTAAATAAATTCAACACATATTGCATTGTAAATTGCCTTCAAAATCTTTATATTTTATATATATATATATATATATATATATATATATATATATATATATATATGTGTGTGTGTGTGTGTGTGTGTGTGTGTGTGTGATAAATCTATTAGTTACCACACATTGAGTTCTCTTGGGATTTGAAATAATCTTTAGTCCTTTTATCATCATGGGCATTGTGGATATACCAAGAATATAGATAATCCCGTATACAATCATCCCCAACATACACGTAAATTGGATACTTTTACACACACACACACACACAACACACACACACACACACACACACATATATATATATATATATATATATATATATATATATATAGTTGATTGAAAATAAATTAAAAAGACCTTTTCCTGTATGTTGTTATTCAGTTATACATGTGTCTGTTGATGTGTGTTCGTGCGCATGTACACTGTTTATTGAAAAGATAAATAAGAAACGGAAATAGCAAGAGAGACTGGGTAAAAAAAAGAAAGAAAGAAGGAAGGAAGGAAAGAAAGGAAAATGGATGCCTGCACCTTTATGTGCTTGTACATATGCCCCCTGTCTGTGTGTATTCGTCTATGTTACTTAATCGAAAAGTAGTTCTATGATTACCGAAAAAAGAAAATTGAAAAGAAAGTAAAAGATAACGTCAAGTAAATAAAATTATAAATATACCTAAATATACCTATATATATATATATATATATATATATAATATATATATATATATTGGTTTGGCGGTTGGTCTTGAAAACACTTTATATATATATACATATATATATATATATATATATATATATATATATATATATATATAAAGTGATATGCGTTTCGAAAGCGCACGTGTTAATTTAACTGTAAGGTTTGAAAATCTGATCATTTGCAAAGAGATACGAAAAAAAACATACCATTATGTCACCCTGACCCGCAGGTGATTAAATATTAGAGGAGTTCTGCGCATGCGTATATTTAACATGGTGTGTTTTGCTTTCTTTTTTTTCTTTTTTTTTTTTTCATTTTCTTCCTCTTTTTCCACCATTTTTTTTTTTTTTTTTTGCTTTCTTTCTTTTTGGTTAATTTGAGATATGTTTTCGATTTTTTAAAAATTGTTGCAAAAAGGCGCCATTATTCTTTTTCGGGAAGAATTATGTGCAAAAAAAAAAAAAAAAAAAAAAAAAAAAAAAGAAAAGAAAAGAAAGGAAAAAGATAAAAGATAAAAGTGATCGTAACGCTCAGTAAGGAATTCTCGAATGAAAGAGTCTTTGGTTGGAAAATGATATAGATTACAGCTCAGACTAAAGGTGCCTGAATCTACCAACCATCCTCACTACAAACCTACTGATCAATCAATCAAACTACCTACAAGAAACTGGTTCAATATATCGATCTCGGACTGATCATATCTACATATATTCATATGTACCTACTTATTTCTGTTACAGTGCCTCTCGGCATTCTTTTATCTACCTATATATATATATATATATATATATATATATATATATATATATAT
Organism: Doryteuthis pealeii; assembly: GCA_023376005.1. NCBI lineage: Eukaryota > Metazoa > Mollusca > Cephalopoda > Myopsida > Loliginidae > Doryteuthis > Doryteuthis pealeii. The sequence goes on from CM042152.1 coordinate 49,849,339, forward strand.
ATATATATATATAAGTTAAGAGTAAGGAAATGAATCTGACGGTATAAGTATAGATAAAAGGATCTGAAAACACACAATGCTGTTAAAATGAAAATATTCTATATCATATTTCGATTTATAAAAATCATGATCAGAGCTTGTTTTTAAACCGGACCCATCGAGAGAGAAGCTGAAAATAATTTAAATTCAAAACGAAAACATTGATGTTCGAAAAAGCGTACAAGTCATGCGACCGTTTCTTCATTAGCACATCCGCTACGCGTTTCTCGGTCAACGACATAATGTATATCTTAGTGTAACAGTTTTTGAAAGAAGAAGACATATTTCAATTTCAAAAATAGACAAATTCTCTTTTTCAAAAAAAAAAAAAAAATAGGTTGTAAAAAATATTTCTTTTCTGAAAAAATCCGTTGCAGGCTGACCATGAACGGGTTAAAACTTTTTCTGTTTGAAAAAGAGAATTTGTCTATTTTTGAATTTGAAATATGTCTTCTTCTTTCAAAAATTGTTACACTAAAATACATTATGTCGTTGACCGAGAAACGCGTAGCGGATGTGCTTGACAATCCAACAATTTCATAGGTACATATTTGTACAAGGTTATTATATATATATATATATATATATATATATATATATATATATAATGTGCGTAAAAAAGTATCGAGATTTTTTGTACTTTTTGACACACCATGTATTAAAAAAAAATTAACGTTCCATTCATTGTTAATTTCTATCTTGTTAAATACAACTTCAATCTCGATACTTTTATGACACATCTTTATATATATATATATATATATATATATATATATATATATATATATATATATATATATATATGACGTAAAATAATGAATGAATCCGACAGAATGAGGTAAAATAAGGAATGAAAGAACAAAACTCAAACGAAAATGTGTAGTATATTTCGCTGGAATCTTAATTTCAACTTCTTCAGCCTTTATTGAATCATTAGGATCATACAAGTGATTCAATAAAGGCTGAAGAAGTGGAATTTAATATTCCAGCGAAATATACTACACTTTTTTGTCTGAGTTTTGTTCTTTCATTCCTTATTTTACCTCATTCTCTCGGATTCATTCCAATCCCCTTTTCCTCAATTATATATATATATATATATATATATATATATATATATAGAAACAATGCATTCCAATCCTCTTTTTCCTCATATATATATATATATATATATATATATATATATATATATATATATATATATAATATATTAGAAACAATTTTAAAAATCTCAAGTGTAAACAATTATTTTAAAAGCATGACTGTTGCCACGATAAATATCAAAATTGATCTTTCTAAGTTTGGTTAAAACTAAACACGCACAACGCCACCTAGCGTCAACAGGCATAACGAACTTTTTGGGTTACACATTATAATAATAGAGGATGAGAAGGAAGCCGATGTCCTTACAGATAATTATGCTAAATGGGTGTAAGAAAATATGGCCGTGTCTTTCGACAGCTGGGAGCGTACATGAGGGGAGAGGAGGGTGTGTTTCATAATGATGGTATTCGAGAGAACACCAACCGTTATGATTATGGTGACGTTTGAAGCCGATGATAATGATCGCGTAGTAATTTTGGGGAACTAGTGTCCAATGGCGGTCTTAACGCAGAGAGTGCTAATCAATACTGTTATCTTCGCCAGAGCCAGGGGACGTATTCTGATTATGGTAGTTGAATCGGATGTGATGGTAGCTTTGCCACAGATTTGCTACCGTCGGCATTAATACGGATATTATTCTTGGATATTGTTAACGCCGAAATTGCGCCCGTTCGGCTGCCATTTTTACGTCTTCGATAAGCACAGGGCGGCGGACACGATCTACCAGAAATAATGTTGTTATATGAAGACAATTAGGTTCAGGTTCTCAAAGTTAAGATAAGAAAGAAAAGAAAAAGAAAGAAAAATATGAAATCAAGGCTTAAAGATTATTCTTTTATTCGTATGAAAACCAGTACAACACAACAAACAATGACAAAGATGTTCTTTTATATAGCGGCTAAATTCGGATAAGATATTTCCCGAACCTTTTCACCGCGGGTGGTTGAGACTCAAGGTCAGAAGTAATGGGGCATCCAGCGAGGATCTAACTCACTATTTAACAGGTGACAAAGGTGTTCTTTTATACGGCGTCTAAACTCGGGGGAAGTATTTAACAAACCCGTTCACCACGGAAGGGATGAGACACAAGGTCACAAGTAATGGGGCATCCTGCGAGGATCTAACTCACTATTTAACAAGTGACAACGATGTTCTTTTATACGGCATCTAAACTCGGAGGAGGTATTTAACAAATCCGTTCACCATGGAAGGGATAAGACACAAGGTCACAAGTAATGGGGCATCCTGCGAGGATCTAACTCACTATTTAACAACAGAGACAAAAATGTTCTTTTATACGGCATCTAAAACCTGGAGTAGATATTTCCCCAAACCCGTTCACCATGGGTGGGATGAGACACAAGGTCACAAGTAATGGGGCATCCTGCGAGGATCTAACTCACTATTTAACAACAGAGACAAATATCTTCTTTTATACGGCATCTAAACCTGGAGTAGATATTTCCCAAACCCGTTTACCATGGGTGGGATGAGACACAAGGTCACAAGTAATGGGGCATCCAGCGAGGATCTAACTCACTATTTAACAACAGAGACAAATATCTTTTTATACGGCATCTAAACCTGGAGTAGATATTTCCCAAACCCGTTTACCATGGGTGGGATGAGACACAAGATCACAAGTAATGGGGCATCCAGCGAGGATCTAACTCACTATTTAACAACAGAGACAAAGATGTTCTTTTATACGGCATCTAAACCTGGAGTAGATATTTCCCAAACCCGTTCACCATGGGTGGGATGAGGCACAAGGTCACAAGTAATGAATCTGCGGGACAAGCTTTTCACTATGATGGGCGGAAAAACGTACAGTTTTAGACAACATATTTATTATAAATATTAACATTGGTGTTCATAAAAAGTACAACCGTTATCATCTTGCAACACCCTCTTGTTTAAAATGAAACTGTCCAAATCGTCTAACATGAAATGCAAAGACGTAAATTCTGATGATCTTGGTGTTGAAAGAAAAAAGTGAAAGAGAGATATTCAAATATTTTGCAATTTTTTCTTTCTTTCCTTCTTTTCATCTTTTCATTATGTTCGATCGGAACAGCTTAGCCTTATCGCTTCCACACGCTCACGCCCTCTCTCTATCTTCCCCCACTCTTTCATTCTTACTTTGTCATTTTCTTCTCTTTATTTCGTTATAATAAAAACGGAATGGGGCATTATTTGGTTGAGTTGACAACACTCAAAATAAACAAGAATGCTGCGTATAAGCAACAACAGATAATCAGGATTTACATGTTTGCCTTTCATCTTTGGACGGTCTCATTTTTAACAAGAGGGTGTTGGAAGATGATAACGGCAGGAAGATTAAGGAAAAAGAGTATTAACATATACATGTTCGTCATAAGTGAAACTATGTCACCACTAACCTCACAATTCCCTTAGTTATTTACGTTATATTTTCCATGATTATTGAATGATTAGCATCTTATTTATTAACGATGTTTCTATGAAGGTCTGAGTTAGCTTTGGCCTCAAAGCAGCCTATGCAATTAATGCTTTTAAAATCACACAATGTGTTTTATATATTACTATATAAAGGTCTACACAATATATGGCGTGGATAGTTTGCATACTGGGTATAGCAAAATCGATTTTATAAAATAATCACTTGGTGTTATTGATTTTTTTATATCATTGTTTTATTCGCAGACATATTAAATCAATACTACGTATAATTTTATATAAAAATCAGTTAAAATAAAATAAGTTTACTCTTTTTATATGCCTTTTTGTTTAGTGACGTTAGTCTTTCTAATTCAATGAATATACAGTGACGCTGATAGCCTTTTGGTTTATTGCGTCCTGGGACGCAAATATTTGCTTTAAATGAGTCCCTGGGAAAATTTATGGGTCCCAACTAAGTAAAGTAAAGTAAAGTCGTCGGGACGGCCTAATGTCGGTATCAGCCAATCAGCGAGGGAGTCTATCCCCCTTTTCTCTAGCGCTAAACCAAGGAGATTATTTTAGCGTCTGAGGTGGAGCGCCACACCTACCATCAGCTCCTTACTTTACCGAACAGATCCCTGTGCTACTCATACGCTGAGTTGGCGAGGGCCGGTATAGAACTAGGAACCTTCTGGTTTCTAGCCGAACGCTCTACCGACTGAGCTAACCCGGCCCTAAAGCCGTCTAATTCTTACCTTGTAACCTATCCTGTGTAATTCGTTTCTAAGAAACTATTTAGATGTATTTACAGTTAGCTTAAAATGGTGGGGGAAGAAAAAAGAAAAAAACGCATGGATACGATTTTACTGCGTCCTTTTAAATTTTTGTGCGTCAGGGACGCAGGACGCGTACCTATCAGCATCTCTGGATATATATACTCATTAAAACTGAAATACATGTGCTCGATAGCGCATATTTTTGCTAGGCATTTTAATGAAGAAAAGATGAAACGATATATTTTGTGATAACCCTGTTGAACTCCAATGTATATAAGAACATTTTCTTTCCTATCTAATCAATGCCAGTGACCTTTCATTGCTACGGCACCATTACCCAGATTTTTTTCTTTAACATTTTTAGAGAAAAACTGGCAATGAAAATGTGTATCAGCTATTAAATAGTTGAATGAATTTTGATGTGTAATTAGAAACTTTATCGTCACAAAAATCGTATTCATTTCTTCCAAGTTGAAAGTCGATATGAATTGATAAGTAAAACGATGTTTCTAAAATCTTAAAATATACATATTGTGCACCGAGCAACTTTACAGAAAACTAACGCAATGATGAACCTGGTGCCCTTTACGTTACATTATACTTTCAAAAGAAAGATGTCTATCTTATTCCTAAAATAATAAGTGCACCGTAATGCTATTAAGAATAAAAATTTTAAAAAAACAGGAAAAGTTAGAGACAAATTCAACGTTCTCCGATAACCTCAGCGTAAAAAAATAAAAAAGATCAAGGGAATGAGGAATATCTTTTTCGAGAGTCTGTGACATAATTCGTGGGTAGCCTACGAATTATATATGTAAGTGTAGTAAAAATTCAAATAACGGGATGGTAAATGTACATTTACCATTAACACTTACGGGTGATTGATGTAGAATAATCATACTAAGTCCAATCACCGTCGAATTGGCAAGACAAGACAGCAAGCAGTCGTAACCCAATACGATTCTGGTATGCTGTAAAGACCACTGCAAAGTGACAGGATTTATGGAGACTCAGAGGATCATACAAACCAAGCAGACAATCAGGACTCAGGGAATGGAATCACCGAAATGCATGAGTGGACTGTTCTGAATTCCCATAAGTACCAGTTGTCTTGACACTGATTCAGTTGTGCTTGGCCAGTCACATTGTTCAAACCAATTGTTGACTGACTGACTGACTGACTGACTGACTTCAATAACTTCCAAGGCAGTTCATCTTCTCTGACCTGGATGCTGGTTGGCTAAAGTCGAGCGTTAGAAGGTAACTGATTTAGTTAGTTTGATTTTGGCCGTTAGTAAAAAAAGAGCAGACGTAAGGATCGTTCGCTCCTAAGATGCCAACATCTCATCACGCGGTTGAGAGGGCTTTGAGGGTTTTGATTTTGGCCTTTAGTAAAAAAAGAGCAGACGTAAGGATGGTTCGCTCCTAAGATGCCAACATCTCATCACGCGGTTGAGAGGGCTTTGAGGGTTTTAATAAAGAATAAAGGTGTCTTATAAAATAAACCATGTCTTGCTTAATTATTAACCAAGAAATAAGCACACACGACCAGTCCAGAAGAAGGAAGAATCAGCCGAGAGGAAAATGGTCGCTGATGAATCTGAACCAGTTAGAACCAATCTCCTCTTACCTGCTCTCTATACCCATGAAATGAACGGGTATATAACAAATCGTGTTAGATCCGTTTGGTCCTAACGACAAACTCGGGGGAACTGAAGAAGGATTTGAATTAAGTACCAAAGGCTGATAAGGTAGTTGTTTCCGAATTGACGGTTTAAGAATTGTCTTGGTATGTACGCTTGAAGTTTCTACATGGGCCCTAGCCATGATACCCTTTGATATTTCTGACGGCCCAACTCTAAAAAAAAAACATGCCAATTTTATTAATGACATGTTTCTATCACTCTCCCATTGGTGATAGTAACGCATTGACTCGAAAAACCTCGCATGCAATACTAGACTTCATATGATGGTGAAGCTACAGTCCTGGATCGCTGAGTGGTATGTCATTACCCAGAATGGCAGTACCTGTGAGGGTACCATCGAATAGATTTGTTTCAAAATTATTATTACTGCTACCATTGTTCTTCTTTTTAAGGTAATATATATATATATATATATATATATATATATATATATATATATATATATATATATATATATATAACTTTCAAAGAAGAAAAGCTTAACAAACAGTCATCCCGTTATATTTTATTTCAACCAGAAACTCAAAATAATTTTGAGTTCTAGCCTCATCAGATGGCTTTTTACGTATATATAAAAATCCTTGTATGAGTATATATGTTTGCACCTACAAGTGAATACAGTATGGTTGACAGTGAGATTTCGAAGATCCCAAATAGAATTATCCCTTACCAGTCATTTGGATTACCTCACACACACACACACACACACACACATATATATATATATATATATAAATTTTTGTCTGTGTTTGTGCATGTGTGGATAGATAGATGTAATTATCTGTGTGTGTGGGTGTGTGTGTATGGGAATAGATTTATAAATGTGCGTATTGGTGTATATGTGTGCATAGAAAGATGTATGTGTGTGTGTGTAATTTCATATGGCTACCATTTTTCTGCGTATGTGCTTTTTTTTCGAATGTGGGTGTAGAACCTTGTATAATAGGAAATGTTCGGGGGAAGAGAATAAAACTTTTTTCGATGTTTTGACGACAGATTATCGGTTTTGGATAATCCGTGAAGCACAAAATATCAATAAAGCGAAGATTTTCGGTTCGTTCTCCACCCCACACACCCCACCTCCCCTCACAGCGCCTCCCCGATTATCGAATTGGAAGAAGAAGAAGAGGAGGATCCCGACCACAATGTTTTCCGAATCCCAATACAGAAATATCTCAGAACGAGGCAAGCCAAAATATCTCGCTAACCAAAGCTCAGAGAAAAAAAAAAGAAAAAGAAAAAGCGTTACGTTTTCAAAAGCATGACGACTCCAATAGCTGCAACATAATCTTAATGGCCATCTCGGGAATCTAACAAGACAGGTTTTTAGCGGGAAATTTTATATTTATGTACATTGGCAGCTAAAGAGGTGGGGGGGGGCATAAGACTAGGGATCTTTTTTTTTCTTCTGTTAAAGTGATAATAATATCATAATTAATCCTTTACTTAAGGTTCCTGGTTCAATACCGGTCCTCGACAACTCAGCGTATGAGTAGCACGGGGATCTGTACGGTAAAGTGGGGAGCTGATGGTAGGTGTGGTGCCTCGCCCCGGACGCTAAAAAACAATCTCCTTGGTCTAGCGCTAGTGAAAAGAAGATAGACTCCCTCGCTGTCCGGTTGATAGCGACTTTAGGCCACCCCGAAGACATTACTTTTTATTTGTAGATATTTACCATTTACTCCGCACGAGTAGGATGTGACACAAGGTCAATTTCTTAAGCGGAGTTTGAATTCAGTTTTTATTCTCCTAGACTAGTTACCTAGCTAAGGTTAAACATCTAAATGTGCCCTACAATTTACCCATAGCTAGAGGGAGGGTAGCTGGATGCATATCTTTCCCAAGGTTATTAGCACCATGTGAAATACAAACAGCCTCGTGTATTATGTGTGTATATATTCGACTTAATTTGATCCACCCACTGTTAAAAAAAAGTGATGAGTAAAGTATTTAGGGCACCATTTGAAATGCAAACAACTTCGTCCAGGATTTTAACTCAGGTCCATTTCCTACGACTCCAAATATAATACCATGCGCCTACTTTATGGTGAGTTTGTAGAGGGCACCCGACCGAGCGCTTTAAAGATGTCTGCAAGAGAGACATGAAGACATGCCACATCGACATCAGCACGTGGGAGGTTTATGCAGAAGACCGTACGATCTGGCGCCTCCTCGTCAAACAGGGAACGAAAAGGAGTGAAAAAGAGAGGAAAGAAGCCGCCACAGAAGAGAGAGCCATAAGGAAGGAGAGACAACAGCATCTCCAGCAAGTATCACTGTTTGTTTGCAATCACTGCACCAGAGATTGTCATTCAAAAATTGGTCTGTTCAGCCACTCACGCAGTTGCAGATATAAAAAAAAGTGAACACAACGCCATCGTCTTCAATAGACGGAAAGAAGACAACAATAACATTGTATAATATTGAATATATAAATCTGAAACGAGGCCAAGCAAATTGGCCTTCGTGGGGGAATAATTAAAATAGTACGTGTAGATTATGGGACCAATGTCCTAGCCATCTCTTCGACAAAGATACCATTGAACACATCATTAAAGATACTTACCACGCCATTCAGACACAGTGGGGTGGTCGTACCTATTTTGAAATCAGAAATCGAAATTCGGATATCTTAGCATGAATAGAACTCATTGCCAATGGGAGAAAAGGCAGCTATCCCAGCCACCAAGTAGACCCACAACACGCCATTATCTTGTCTATTCAAGAGAAAACATTCCCGCCCATATCTTATGGCTCTGCAGGGTAAAATTTAATCATAAAAGAAACGTTTAATACTTCCCAGATCCCCAAAGTCTGTTATCACAGTGCCTCAGTGGATCTTAACGCTAAGAAAATGAGGATGATGACAAACTCAACAAAGATTACAGAACTTATATATATATATAATATATATATATATAATAATATATATATATATATATATATATATAATATATATATATATATATATATATATATATATATATACATTATATAATATATATACATATTGAGTATTTGCATGTGTGCGTGTGTATATAAATGCAATTATGCTGTATTTATCACACATGAATCTCTCTCTCTCTCCCTCTCTCTCTCTCTCTCTCTCTCTCTCTCTCTCTCTCTCTCTAAATATATATATACATATATATATATATATATATATATATATATATATATATATATTTAAAAAATGTTGTTGTTTTTTTTTTTAATTGGCAAAAAATGTATAAATGAATGAACTCGATATTATGGAGTATTGGATTCACTTATTTTTTAATTATTTTTTGTCATACATTTTCATATTCAATTCATTTACATATATATATATATATATATATGCATGTGTAACGCATATATATATATGCATGTGTGTATTAGGAAGCGCGTGGTGTAATGGTTAAGGTTATGGGAAATGGACTCGTCGCCCCGAGTTCAAATCCCGGATATGGTAATTGCATTTCACTTAGCGCTAATACCCTTGGTAAAGGTATGAATCCTACTCTCCCTCCACCTATGGATAAATAGAAGGGCAGACTGGGCTCTTTAACCTTGGTTAGGCAACTTGTTTAGGAGAAGGAAAACTCTGAATTCAAACCTGTTGGACTCCGCTTAAGAAATTGACCTTGTGTCACATCCTGCTCGTGCGGAGGGGTTGGTAAATATATGATTATATTATCCTATACATATATTCATATAGACAGATATTAGCAGATCCATGCACATATTCATGGACACAAATATAAAACATTTGTATATATGTAACTTCTCCTTGTTATTAACATACACATGATATGATTACACGCGTACACATTCATACGCCAATGCATACATTTACACAAAATTATACTGTTATATGTGTTTGTGTGGGATACACACATCCAAACACACACTCATATATATATATATATATATATAGATATAGATAATCTACTGAGTCAGACGAACCTACTATTAGTTTCGCATAAAGCTCTTCAGGGCTAAAATCTGAGTCAGATTTTAGCCCTGAAGAGCTTTATGCGAAACTAATAGTAGGTTCGTCTGACTCAGTAGATTATCGTTATTACTTGGCTCTACTTAGGTATCGAGCACTTTTTACATATTAGCTTTCTCCTAGCGGTTATATGAATATATATATATATCTTATATACATATATATACATATAAATTGTTTTTTCTTTTGGCCAAATACTATACCAATAGATTACTTTTTGTTGGTACGAATATCTTGGTCTTTTCTTTTTTTCAAAATTTTTTTTCTTCCTGGTTGATGTTTGGTAGTATATTTTTACAATCAAACTCTCTGCCGGGTTTTTTTCTCTCCGCAAGGATCTACCAACACGCTTAGTATATTAAATTATATATATATATATATATAATATATATATATATATATATATATATGTATATATAATGTTCTTTAACAACAGAGAGTTTCGCATTTCAAAGTAATTATATATAATTAAGAATTATAAAAAAGTACTTAATACTGGCACAAACATATTAAACATCTTTATTAACTAACGTGTTAACCATAGCACCCCCACTTCCAATAAACCCCTATCTAAATAAACCTTGCAACGCACAAAAAAACCAAAACAAATACAGCAAATAATCCCTCCCAAGATGATCATGGATGTGGTTGAAAACGCTTGGAGGGGGAGTGCTCCACCTCCTCTACCATTAAGACCCCGACACGAGTAAACTAACATGAACGTAAGTGTTCCATGGTAGTCAATCAATATATGCTTATATATATATATAAATATATATATATATATATAATATATATAAATTTTTCCTCTCCAATATCTTATATAACAATTCTATTAACTAGCAAATATATGCACCCTCCGGGTGCAAGTAATTAAGTTTTAATGTAATATATATTTTATTTAATTAGAAAGGCTAATGAAACTAAATAAGAATGCAGATAAAAAAGATTTGAAACAGAGGCGGGGGGTATAATCGAAAAATAGAACAACTGAAACTTACTCTTCCATCACTCTTGTCTTTCATTGTATTTTTTTCTAATTTAAGTATTTAGTTAAAAGAGGAAGTGAAGAATAAAATGACAGTTATTTTTTTTTTTTCTTGTTAACGGATTTCATTTAAGATTCATTGAAGAAATGTTTGCTTATATTCATTATAATAAAACCAAACAATTAGAAATCAATAATACTAAGCACATATTTATTAAAATCACATTTTTAATATCAATATGCAAATTTAGGCCTTCCCATTCACACTGTAAACCGCTATTTTGTTGTACATATAAATATAATTGCATGCTATTAGTATGTAGATATGGGTAACAGTATTAATAATGTAAAACAATTTTATTAATAATTGAGGTTTAAATAAAAATAAATTCATGGTCAATGTGACGTCAATAACAAAGGGAATTGTGACTTGAGTAGTGATTTAGTTTCGGTTACAGACAGAAAAGCACACAATCTCCATTATAATAAGATTTAATGCTTCAATAACGAGTACAGTGGAGATTAGTAAGACCTTTCCATTAGGGACCTCTCTTATTTATTTTCTTTTAAGAGATGTCCTTTGGAAAAGATTTTTTCATTTATTACATACATTTTTTTAATTCCATACATTCATTCCTTTTTTCCATTTATTCTTAACAATTATATATATATATATATATATATATATATATATATATATATATATGTGTGGTGTGTGTGTGTGTGTGTGTGTGTGTGTGTGTGTGTGCACTGTCGAAAAATGGGAAATGGACAGAATATTAAAAAAAATCAAAGTAAAAGACATTGCTGTGAACTTGGACATAAATGTCAGCTTACTAAGTCGGTAAATGCAGAATGACCGTCTTTGGGAAATCTCACGTTCGGATTTGCTGAGAATGCAACTCCGATTTCAGTGATCATCCGATACGTTTGTTTATCGTCTAACAACGCCATCCTATGTCGAGCAATTCAGGATTTTTGATTGTTCTGCCAGGAATATTCAACAAGGAAAGCTTTTATAAATAACATATCTCTCTCTCTCTCTCTCTCTCTCTCTCTCATATATATATATATATATATATATATATTATATATATATATATAAGATGTTTGTGAGTGTGCGCGTGTTTATATGAATCTGTTAATATGCGCGTCTCTATGTCTGTGTTTATATTATATATAATATATATATATATATATATATTATTATGTGTGTGTGTGTGTGTGTGTGTGTGTGTGTGTGTTTTAATGTTTGTGTCAGTGTTTATATATATGAAATATATATATTTGTGTGTCTGTATGTGTGTCTGTGTGTGTGTCCCTTTACGTATGATTGTGGTGTGTTCATGTTTGTGTGAGGCTGTTCATATAATGCTTCTATTTTCCTGTGTTTATATATATATATATATATACATATATATATATACATATTTATACATATACATATATATATATATATATATACATTTATATATACATATGTATGTATATATATGTATAATACTATAGCATTTATATATATATGTGTGTATGTTGTAGGAGTTTGGATTTGTATGCACTGTTCATATGTGGCGTCTATGTCCCTGTGTTTATATATATATATATATATTAATATATATATATATATATATATATAGCATGTGTGTGTGGTGTGTGTGTGCGCGTGTGTGTGTGTGTGCGCGATTGTATGAAATCGAGTGTGTCTTTTTGTGTTTGTATGCCCTGTTCATATATGTGTCTGTGTGCCTCTGTTTATATAACAGCATGATATAAGACGTTCAAAAAATCTTAGTAACATACGTTTTTCTCTCTCTCTCTCTCTCTCTCTCTTCTCTCTCTTCTCTCTCTCTCTCTCTCTCTCTCTCTTTCATAACAAAAATGCACTTATATTTATTTTTTATGTATGTATATAACGGGGGTGCTACGAAACATTCAGGGAATCTAAACAACGCTGGCAAAATGAATCTAGTATGGACATATGGCATTGCCCTGTGTGAGCTGTACATTTAGGGGGCAAATTTGAAACATCTGTTCGGAGATACTTTGAAGGACACGGTGGAAACTATGTTCTATCAAAATCAATTTGATTCTTTCTTCTTTTTCATATTTCATGAATTCTTAGAAAGTATCTTCTGTACACAAATTCATACACACGCACACACATGAATAAACTGACATACATACATATACACACTTAGAGCAAATTTTATAAATGAAAGAATCCAGATATTATATGACCCCTCCAGCACATGTAGGAAGGGATACAGGATCAATTTTTTTTAAGCAGAGTACAATTGTTTTGAATTCAGAGTTTTTCGTATCCTAAGCTAACTGCCTAACCAAGGCTGAAGGATTGGTTTCGTGTGGTTATATTGCGCAGATAACGATAAAGATGAGAACAATACTCTGAATAACACAAATATTATAAACTACAAGGAGTTGAACAGTTTTTTAAAAAGAATTCTTGCTGAAAATGTACAAATGCATTGTGGGGAGTTTTACCTATCTGCACAGGTGCAATCGGTGCATTCTAACGCCCCACCGACAGGGCGGGGAAATTCTTCGTATTAAGATGCCTGGTATAACTTCTAAAACTCTTAAACCATTAAGATACTGTCATCTATACCAGTCCAGAAAGAAATAAAAGTTAGGTAAGTTTAGTTTTAAGTAGGATATCCTTTCTTTACGACTAATTTTTTATACTCTTATTTATTTTGTTATTGTTCTATTCATTTTAGTTTACGGTTTTATTAAGAAAAGTTGTGATTATTTAATGTGCATATATATTTACTTGTTAATTATTTTATTTCCGAAGTTTCGAATTTTCGAAGTTTCGAATTTTTTGAAGTTCCTCCGGACATACAAATTCACACAAACTGCCCTTTATATATGTCTAGATAGATATATATAGATTTATTTTATATATTATTCTTTTTTTTTGTATATTATTCTATTATTTTAGTTTACAATGTTATTGAGTGTGTGACTGTATCAAAGAAATCATTTTTAAAATCAACCAAACTCTTAAAGGGTCTCAACTTTGGAATTAAGCTTAGCGATATTCCTTTAAATCAAAGATGGTATTTGCATGCTTCAGAGTCTTATACGTACTCGTGCAGGAATGACTAGAATCAAATATTTGGTAAAAATGTCTTCACGCAATGCCCAAGATTTATCGAAGGTCATTGTGTGACGAAATGTTTTTCTGCTGGGTGATGGTGGAGGAGGGAGGTCAACCTGGTTGATATTGGATCAATAAGCCATTATTTTGATTGCGACGTATCGATGAAAGATCTGTATGCAAATCGATACAGGCAGATCAAACCTCACAGTCAAATTTTCGTTATATTACCCATAATTATACGACTATGATCATTTTTGCTACTACAACTACTACAACTACTATTACCCGCCATGTCGACGAACGTTAGAATACATTGACTCTGAATTCCCTTGCAATAGGGGGGGGGAGTAAAAATACCAACTAAAAAAAAACGTTGTCCTATGCATGGTAAGTCTGTAATTCAGGAGTTCTGGTTCGTTCTGCAGTTCCACTTCTTTGTTTTCACAAAGAAGTAATATCTCTCTCTCTCTCTCTTCTCTCTCTCTCTCTCTCTCTCTCTTCTCTCTCTCTCTCTCTCTCTCTCTCTCTCTCTCTCTCTCTGTGCCCCCTTGGCGTGACGCTCAGTGCGCAGTGAATATAAAACCATGAACCCCAAATAAATATGTAATTTCTGCCAGTTAACACGCAATTTCTTTTTTAATCTGTCTAAAGATCACCTTACAAATCAAGTTGCATGGTAAAGCTAGGGATTCTACCGTGGAACCCCAATTAAAGTCCACGTTCGTTTGATGACAGGCTCCCGGTAATTTCCCTTAATTACAACATTTTTTAACGTAATTCATTATGAATTCATGACGTTACTTTCATCTCACTACGTCATCTATACGAAATATATGCAAAGATAGTATATTTTAAAAAATTAAATTTAATTTCACACAAAAAGCGCAGTTCTAAAATTTTAATAAAATAGCTGTGAGACAATTACATCAAAAACACATA
>CM042152.1:49866929-49869801 GCA_023376005.1 Doryteuthis pealeii
TTAGAAATCAATAATACTAAGCACATATTTATCAAAATCAAATTTTAAAGATCAATATGCAAATTAGCCATCCCATTCACACTGTAATCCGCTATTTTGTTGTATATATAAATAAAATTACCTGTTATTAATATCTAGATATGGTCAATAGTATTAATGATGTATAACAATTTTATTAATGATAGAAGTTTAGATAAAAATAAAATCATGAAGAATGTGATGTAAATAACTAAGGGAATTGTGACTTGAGTACTAATATAGTTTCGGTTACAGACAGAAAAACACAAAATCTCCATTATAATAAGATATATATATATATATATATATATATATATATATATATATATATAAAGTCCATTTATTGATAAAATAAGAGCAATAGCGACGGTCCAAAGAAAGTCCCTGGGATTTGGCGTAGTTTAAAGTTTGAACATCTCCACAAATCGAAGCAATCCTTAAAATATCAATCCTTATTCACATATAATATAGGCAATACCGACATACGCAGCTTACTTGTATATTTCAAATGTATGGCACTTAATATTTAAATGAGCGAAAGATGAAATAGCAAAAAATAAAATGAAATGTAATAAAAATAAAATCACTTTTTCAACGGAAAATAACTGGACAATTTCTTAAACTTTACACACGTACATGTACGGAGTTTCCATAGTAAAGGTTGCCATTGTATTGAATCTGCTTTCAAGTGAAGGTAGATAAATAATGGCTGGTATCTATCCATCTATCTGGTAAATATAATACAGTAGCTTGGGTGGTGGAGATCTATCCTGTTGAGAACAGCGTTTGAAGCGTCACAGTCAATCCGATCATTGCATGTCACTCTCTTAAGCTGGTGTTGCAGACAAAGCTGAAGTATGGATCAAAGACCAGAGTTTTCTGCCTTTGCTTCTTACGTTGACGTCTGTCGGCCAGCAGTTGGTTGGTTGGTTGGTTGGTTGGATTTTGCAGCATGTCAATCCTTGTTGGGTTATTTCATGCCAAATATGTTTTTTTAAATTCTTTCTTGATGGGTACTCAATTTTCTTAAAACTAAATTCTTTAAACAGCTTGTCATACTAATTACTCATAACTCGAGGAAGAATATTTTGATATCATACCTTTCCCAATGGTATTATTATTATGTGAAATACAAACATCTTCGTTCAGGATTTGAACCCAGCTCGCCGTGTTAGTAACCATTACATGTGCGCTTTATATCAAATATAAGTAAATGCTAATATTATGTGGATTATTCGAACTATTGTCCTCATCTTTATTGTTATATGCCAAACGTTTAGGCCGATGTGCCCTCCAGCCTTCTTCAGGTATTCCTTGTCAGACGCGCGAACCTTCTCGAACCCGGGAAACTTCATATCGAACTCGGAAGCCATGTTGTAATCGGGAAGCTTCACCGAACTTCGAACCTAATCTTGTATTTAATCCACGGGGGTAGACTGTTCCCAGTCCGTTAACCATGACTGGTTGCATGTGTTAAGCGGTATTAAAATATTCTATGTTACTGTCGCCCTTGACTAGGATTGAACCAGTAGTCTAGAGATAACTGTCACTAAGGACTGTATTAACTAAACGCCTATATACACTACGACATGTGTCCAATTGTTTGTAATGTTTCTTATCCCAAGAAAAGAATTACACGTCTTCTCTTTTTCTTTTTCTTTTTTTTCGTTTTGAAAAAAAAAATAGAGATCTATTTCGCCCGTGGCAAAACGTATGTCGCTGAGTTGTCTCTGAATAAGCGTCTGTGGCGAGAAATTCAGGAATTTATGGAAGCCTGACTGAGTAACAATCATTGTATATAATGAGCTGAGAGGAAGTCATAATTAGAATCAATCAGAAAAATAACGGCCCAAAACATGTGCCCGGCTAGAAATATAAATTAGCCACGGAAAAGAAGGATAAATATGTTTATGTACGATAGATAGACAAATAAAGGAATGAAGATATTGATACTAAGAATTTTTTGGTGCTTAATTCATTGCAAATGGCAAGAAAAGGTCAACAAGCAGTAAATATTAGAGAGAAAGGTTTTGGGTTTCGGCGTCAGATTAGTGTTTGTCACAAAAGCTTTGACCTATGTTGTCCACTAAGCTTAGTGTAAACTAGTATATTTACGAATAATAATCATCTATACATATACAAAAGGGCAGTTGTGTGTATGTATGTATGTATGTATGTCCGGAGGAACTACAAAAATAAAGCAATAATAACAAAGTATATTTATATACACAATCACTATCCACCATAAGCTTTTCTTTTTGAGCAAAAATAATTGAAGAAATAATATATATATATATATATATATATCTATATATATAAGCTGAATTTGGCTATTTGCCAGTTGAATAAAGAATTGTGATTCCTGACGAAACTCGGTGGGCTCTCAGATACCCACGAGTGGAAATGTCCCATAATCATGATACCTCCGGATTTAAGGACATTTATCACACATTTAATTTGCTCTGTTTCATTAAAATTAAACATTTGAGCTCTCCTACCGGGACCTGGATTCTGCCAGCAACATACGGTTAGAGAAAAGGACCAGCTTAGAATCACCCCTTATACCAAAAAAACTTGTAGCCCACCAAATAAATACTATATATATATATATATATATATATATAATATATATATATATTATATATTATCACTCTGCTTAACCTATCTATCTGTTGTCTAAGTTAAAGAAATATGTGCTATCGTAATATGGTGTGTGCGTACGTGTAATGCAGAAAAGAAATCACTTCTTTCGATTTAAGCCGACACTTGCCACAGCGTGAGGGTTGCTTGATGCGTTGTAACCACCCGTTATATGCGTTATATAATAAAGGTCGTTTAATTGTTTACCTAATAT
>CM042152.1:49869901-49874901 GCA_023376005.1 Doryteuthis pealeii
CCAGGTTTAGATGCGTATAAAAGAAAGATATTTTGTCTCTTCTGTTGTTAATAGTGAGTTAGATCTCGCTGGAGTGCCCCATTACTTGTGACCTTTGTGCCTCATCCCACCCATGGGTGAAAACGGGTTGTGGGAAATATCATACTCCAGGTTAGATGCCCGTATACAAAGAACATCTTTGGTCTCTGTTGTTAAATAGTGAGTTAGATCTCGCGGATGCCCCATTACTTGTGACCTTGTGCCTCATCCACTCATGGTGAACGGGTTTTGGGAAATATCCTATCCAGGTTTTAGATGCCGTATAAAAGAAACATCTTTGTCTCTGTTGTTAATAGTGAGTTGATCCTCGCTGGTGCCCCATTTACTTGTGACTTGTGCCTCATCCCACCCATGGGTGAAAACGGTTTGGGAAATATCTACACTCACTATTTAACACAGAGACAAAGACTGTTCTTTCTATACGGCATCTAAACCTGAAGTAGATATTTCCCAAACCCGTTCCCCATGGTGGGATGTGAGGCACAAGGTCACAAGTTAATGGGGGCATCAGCGAGGATCTAACTCACATTTAAACACGAGACAAGGAGTTCTTTTAATACGGCAGTCTAAACCTGGAGTAGATTATTTCCCAAACCGTTCACCATGGTGGGATGAGGCCCAAGGTCACGAATAATGGGGGCATCCAGCGAGGATGCTACTCACTATAATTAACAACAGACGACAGAAGATGTTCTTTATACTGGATCTAAACCTGGAGTAGATATTTCCGCAAACCCGTGTCACCACTGGGTTGGGAATGAGGCACAACGGTCACAAAGTAATGGGGCATCCACGAGGATCTAGACTCACCTATTTAACAACAGAGACAATATCTTGCTTTTATACGGCACATCTACCTGGAGTAAGATTTTCCCAAACCCGTTCACCATGGGTGGCGATGAGAACAAGGTCCAAGTAATGGGCCATCCACGAGGATCATAACTCACTATTTAGATTGAAATGATCTGCGGGACAAGTTTGCACCTATGATGGGCGAAAAACGTACAGTTTAGACAACATTATTTATTATTAATATTAAACATCCGTTAATCATAAACAAGTACAACCGATTATCATCTTGCAACACCCTCTTGTTTTAAATGAACTGTCAATCGTCTTACATGAATGCAAAAGACGTAAATTTGATGAATCTTGTGTTGAACAGAAAAAGTGAAGAGAGATAGTTCAACTATTTTGGCAATTTTTTTCTTTTCTTTCCTTCTTTCTCTTTTCATTATGTTCGATTGAAAACAGCTTAAGCCTTATCGCTTCCACACGCTTTTCCCCACTCTTTCTTACTTATATTTTCCTTGTAGCCTGTCATTTTCTTCTCTTAGTTCTTTATAATAAAACGGACTGGGCATTATTTGTTGAGTTGAAAACACTCAAAATAAGCAAGAATGCTGCGTATAAGCAATCAACAGAATAATCAACGGATTTCCATGTTTGCCTTTCATCTTTGACGGTCTGCATTTTTTACAGAGGGTGTTGGGAGATGATACGGCAGGAAGATTAAGGAAAAAGAGTATTAACATTACATGTTTGTTTCATAAGTGAACTAGTGTCACGCTAACTCAACAAGTTCCCTTAGTTATTTGACGTTTATTTTCCATGATTATTGAATTCATTAGCATCTTATTTTTAACGATGTCTCTACGAGGTCTGCAGGTTAGCTTTGGCCTCAAAGCAGCTATGCAATTAATGCTTTTAAAAATCACAGAACAATGTGATTTTAATATATTACTATATAAAGCGTCTACACAATATATGGCGTGGATAGTTTTGCAATACTGGGTTAATAGCAAAAATGATTTTATAAAATGAATCCTTGGTGTTATTTATTTTTTTATATCATTTGTGTTTATCGCAGACATATTAATCAAATACTACGTAATAATTTTATATAAAATCAGTTAAAAATAAAATAAAGTTTACTCTTTTTATATGCCTTTTTGTTTAGTGACGTTAGAATCTTTCTAATTCAATGAATATACAGTGACGCTCTGATAGCCTTTTGGTTTATTGCGTCCTGGGACGCAAATATTTGCTTTAAATGAGTCCCTGGAGAAAATTTTAATGGTCCAACTAGTAAGTAAAGTAAAGTCGTCGGTGACGGCCTAATGTCGGTAATCAGCCAATCAGCGAGGGAGTCTATCCTTTTCTCTAGCGCTAAACAAGGAGATTATTTTAGCGTCTGAGGTGGAGCGCCACACCTACCATCAGCTCCTTACTTTACCGCACAGATCCCTGTGCTGCTCATACGCTGAGTTGGCGAGGGCGGTATCGAACTAGGAACCTTGTGGTTTCTTAGCCGAACGCTCTACCGACTGAGCTAACCGGCCTACAAGCCGTCTAATTCCTACCTTGTAACCTATCTGTGTAATTCGTTTCTAAGAAACTATTAGATGTATTTACAGTTAGCTTAAAATGTGTGGGGAAGGAAAAAGAAAAAAACCGCATGGATACGTTTTACTGCGTCCTTTTAAATTTTTGTGCGTCAGGGAGCAGGGCGCGTACCTATCAGCATCTCTGGATATATATACTCATTAAAACTGAATACGTGTGCTCGATAACGCATATTTTTGCTAGTCATTTTAATGAAGAAAAGATGAACGATATATTTTTTGATAACCCTGTGAACTCCAATGTATATAAGAACATTTTCTTTCCTATCTAATCAATGCAGTGACCTTTCATTGCTACGGCACCATTACCCAGATTTTTTCTCTTTAACATTTTTAGAGAAAAACTGGCAATGAAAATGTGTATCAACTATTAAACAGTTGAATGAATTTTGATGTGTAATTAGAAACTTTATCGTCACAAAAATCGTATTCATTCTTCCAAGTTGAAAGTCGATATGAATTGATAAGTAAAACGATGTTTCTAAAATCTTAAAATATACATATTGTGCACCGAGCAACTTTATAGAAAAACTAACGCAATGATGAACCTGGTGCCCTTTACGTTTAGATTATACTTTCAAAGAAAAGATGTCTATCTTATTCCTAAATAATAAGTGCACCGTAATGCTATTTAAGAATAAAAATTTAAAAAAAACAGGAAAAGTTTAGAGACAAATTCAACGTTCTCCGATAACCTCAGCGTAAAAAAATAAAAAAGATCAAGGGAATGAGGATGTCTTTTTCGAGAGTCTGTGACATAATTCGTGGGTAGCCTACGAATTATATATGTAAGTGTAGTAAAAAATTCAAATAACGGATGGTAAATGTACATTTACATTAACACTTACGGTGATTGTGTAGAATAATCATACTAAGTCCAATCATACTAAGTCCAATCACCGTCGAATTGGCAAGACAAGACAGCAAGCAGTCGTAACCCAATACGATTCTGGTATGCTGTAAAGACCACTGCAAAATGACAGGATTTATGGAGCCTCAGAGGATCATACAAACCAAGCAGCCAATCAGGACCCAGGGAATGGAATCACCCAAATGCATGAGTGGACTGTTCTGAATTCCCATAAGTACCAGTTGTCTTGACACTGATTCAGTTGTGCTTGGCCAGTCACATTGTTCAAACCAATTGTTGACTGACTGACTGACTGACTGACTGACTGACTTCAATAACTGCCAAGGCAGTTCATCTTCTCTGACCTGGATGCTGGTTTGCTAAAGTCGAGCGTTAGAAGGTAACTGATTTAGTTAGTTTGATTTTGGCCGTTAGTAAAAAAAGAGCAGACGTAAGGATCGTTTGCTCCTAAGATGCCAACATCTCATCACGCGGTTGAGAGGGCTTTGAGGGTTTTAATAAAGAATAAAGGTGTCTTATAAAATAAACAATGTCTTGCTTAATTATTAACCAAGAAATAAGCACACAGGACCAGTCCAGAAG
This sequence comes from Doryteuthis pealeii, assembly GCA_023376005.1. Classification (NCBI taxonomy): domain Eukaryota; kingdom Metazoa; phylum Mollusca; class Cephalopoda; order Myopsida; family Loliginidae; genus Doryteuthis; species Doryteuthis pealeii. Next base: position 49,873,799 of record CM042152.1, read on the forward strand.
AAGGAAGAATCAGCCGAGAGGAAAATGGTCGCTGATGAATCTGAACCAGTTAGAACCAATCTCCTCTTACCTGCTCTCTATACCCATGAAATGAACGGGTATATAACAAATCGTGTTAGATCAGTTTGGTCCTAACGACAAACTCGGGGGAACTGAAGAAGGATTTGAATTAAGTACCAAAGGCTGATAAGGTAGTTGTTTCCGAATTGACGGTTTAAGAATTGTCTTGGTATGTACGCTTGAAGTTTCTACATGGGCCCTAGCCATGATACCCTTTGATATTTCTGACGGCCCAACTCTAAAAAAAAACATGCCAATTTTATTAATGACATGTTTCTATCACTCTCCCATTGGTGATAGTAACGCATTGACTCGAAAAATCTCGCATGCAATACTAAACTTCATATGATGGTGAAGCTACAGTTCTGGATCGCTGAGTGGTATGTCATTACCCAGAATGGCAGTACCTGTGAGGGTACCATCGAATAGATTTGTTTCAAAATTATTATTACTGCTACCATTGTTCCTTTTTAAGGTAATATATATATATATATATTATATATATATATATATATAATATATATATATATTATATTAAAACAGAAAAGTAACGACAGTCATCCCATTATATTTTATTTCAACCAGAAACTCAAATAATTTTGAGTTCTAGCCTCATCAGATGGCTTTTTACGGATTTGTAAAAATGCTTGTATGAGTATATATGTTTGCACCTACAAGTGCATACAGTATGGTTGACAGTGAGATTTCGAAGATCCCAAATAGAATTATCCCTTACTTACCAGTCATTTGGATTACCTCACACACACACACACACATATATATATATATATATATATATATATATATATAAATTTTTGTCTGTGTTTGTGCATGTGTGGATAGATAGATGTAAGTATCTGTGTGTGTGGGTGTGTGTGGGTGTGTGTGTATGGAATAGATTTATAAATGTGCGTATTGGTGTATATGTGTGCATAGAAAGATGTTGTGTGTGTGTGTAACTTCATATGGCTACCATTTTTCTGCGTATGTGCTTTTTTTTCGAATGTGGTGTAGAACCTTGTAATATAGGAAATGTTCGGGGG
>CM042152.1:49879901-49882401 GCA_023376005.1 Doryteuthis pealeii
CTGCACCTCTGCAGAGGGGTAAGACTCCCCCAATGGGGCCGCCTGTTGGCCGTGGGTGGTGACCCGTGATGCTTAATGATGGAGCCCAGGTGGATGAGCAGTTAATGACATGCAATACTCCACTTTGGCCCTATCTTGGGCTAGACGGTCGGTCGGAGAGGCTCCCTCCGATCAATCGGCTGGTCACGTCAAGCCCTAGAACGTATATGATTGCCCCAACCCTATTGCCCTTATGGCAAGTCCCAACCCCTTTTTATCATATGGGTGCTAGAAGGCGGTGGCTGCGGGTCTACATGTCCCGGGAATGACGTTAAACTCTATCTGATGGTGAGGTTCCAGTTTTGGAGGTTTGGGGAATGTGGAGCACCCTTTCATCACCATTGCTCCCTGGTCCACTCTGACCCGGGGTGGTAGTACCTGTTAGGGTCCCATCTATGGGTTAAATAGAAAAATGTATTTATAAAAAAATTGTATTATCCATTAAGAATTGATTTATTTCAAAACTTTATCGGCATTGAATGACCCACTGAGGTTGATATGCCGTAAAACAAAACAAACCAAACTAACAAATATTATAAACTACAACGAGTTGAAGAGCTTTTTTTAAAAAATTCTTGCTGAAAATGTACAAATGCATTGAGGAGGATTTTAACCATCTGCACAGGTGCAGTCGGTGCATTCTAACGCCCCACCGACAGGGCGGGGAAATCCTTCGTATTACGATGCCTGGTATAACTTCTAAAACTCTTAAACCCTTAAGATACTGTCATCTATACCAATCCAGAAAGAAGTAAAAGTTAGGTAAGTTTAGTTTTAAGTAGGATATCCTTTCTTTACGACTAATTTGTTTTATACTCTTATTTTATTTTGTTATTGTTCTATCATTTTAGTTTACGGTTTTATTAAGAAAAGTGATATTTAATGTGCATATATATTTACTTGTTAATTATTTTATTTCCAAAGTTTCGAATTTTCGAAGTTTCGAATTTTTGAAGTTTCCTCCGGACATACAAATTCACACAACTGTCCTTTATATATGTCTAGATAGATATATATAGATTTATTTTATATATTTATTCTTTTTTTTTGTATATTATTCTATCATTTTAGTTTACAATGTTATTGAGTGTTGACTGTATCAAAGAAATCATTTTCAAAATCAACCAAACTCTTAAAGGGTCTCAACTTTGGAATTAAGCTTAGCGATATTCCTTTAAATCAAAGATGGTATTGCATGCTTCAGAGTCTTATACGTACTCGTGCAGAATGACTAGAATCAAATATTTGGTAAAAATGTCTTCACGCAATGCCCCAAGATTTATCGAAGGTCATTGTGTGACGAAATGTTTTTCTGTTGGGTGATGGTGGAGGAGGGAGGTCAACCTGGTTGATATTGGATCAATAAGCCATTATTTTGATTGCGACGTATCGATGAAAGATCTGTATGCAAATCGATACAGGCAGATCAAACCTCACAGTCAAATTTTCGTTATATTACCCATAATTATACGACTATGAACATTGCTGCTACTACTACTACAACTACTATTACGTGCCATGTCGACGAAGGCTAGAATACATTGACTGAATTCCCTGCAATGGGGGTAAAAAACCCAACTAAAAAAAAACGTGTTCCTATGCATGATAAGTCTGTAATTCAGGAGTTCTGGGTTCGTTCTGCAGTTCCACTTCTTTGTTTTTCACAAAAAGTAATATCTCTCTCTCTCTCTCTCTCTCTCTCTCTCTCTCTCTCTCTCTCTCTCTCTCTCTCTCTCTCTCTGTGCCCCCTTGGCGTGACGCTCAGTGCGGAATATATTTAAGTAGGGCGGGTTAGCTCAGTAGAGCGTTCGGCTTGAATCCACAAGGTTCCTAGTCCGACATTAGGCCGCTCGACGACTTTACTATATATATTATATATATATATATATATATATATATATATATATATATATATATATATATATATATGAGGGTAAGTAAACAAACAAATGTGTTTATTTTTATATGGCTTTAAGCCGACAATTTTTGGAGGATATGTGGTTACTTGAAGTCATACCTAATTTTGAAAATTAATTCGTTAATAATTAATGAATGTAGGCGGGCATATTGTTTAGCCTTACATTTGAACATATGTATATATACACAAAGTGTGTCAAAAAGGTATAGAGATTTTTTGTACTTTTTGACACACCTTGTTTTCTAAAAAAGCTCCAATTCCTTAATTTTTTCAGAATACAAGTTGTGTCAAAAAGTACCAAGTTTAAAGCTGTATTTACCAAAATAGAAATGAAGAATGAGTGGTTTTTTTTTTTTTTTTCAGAATGCAAGGTGTGTCAAAAAGTACAAAAAACCTCGATACTTTCTGACACAAATTGTATATATAATATATATATATATATATATATATATAGAGAGAGAGAGAGAGAAGAGAGGGGTAGGGAGGGGAAGGGGAGAGGGAAACATTCTTGGAAGTGTATAAAATTTATTAGTTCCTATAAAA
>CM042152.1:49887401-49889901 GCA_023376005.1 Doryteuthis pealeii
CGGCCGATGTGCCCTCCGGCCTTCTTCAGGCATTTCTTGTCAGACTCACGAACCTTCTCGAACTCGGAAGCCTTCATGTTGTAATCGGGAAGCTTCACAGAACTTCGAACCTAATCTTGTATTTAATCCACGGGGGTAGACTGTTCCCAGTCCGTTAACCATGACTGGTTGCATGTGTTAAGCGGTATTAAAATATTCTATGTTACTGTCGCCCTTGACTAGGATTGAACCAGTAGCCTAGAGATAACTGTCACTAAGGACTGTATTAACTGAACGCCTATATACACTACGACATGTGTCCAATTGTTTGTAAATGTTTCTTATCCCAAGAAAAGAATTACACGTCTCTCTTTTCTTTTTCTTTTTTTTGTTTTGAAAAAAAAAAAAGAAGATCTATTTCGCCCGTGGCAAAACGTATGTCGCTGAGTTGTCTCTGAATAGGCGTCTGTGGCGAGAAAATTCCAGGAATTTATGGAAGCCTGACTGAGTAACAATCATTGTATATAATGAGCTGAGAGGAAGTCATAATTAGAATCAATCAGAAAAATAACGGCAAAACATGTGCCCGGCTAGAAATAAATAAATAAATAAATAGCACGAGAAAAGAAGGATAAATATGTTTATGTACGATAGATAGACAATAAAAGGAATGAAGATATTTGATACTAAGAATTTTTTGGTGCTTAATTCATTGCAAATGGCAAGAAAAGGTCAACAAGCAGTAAATATTAGAGAGAAAGGTTTGGGTTTCGGCGTCAGATTAGTGTTTGTCACAAAAGCTTTGACCTATGTTGTTCCACTAAGCTTAGTGTAAACTAGTATATTTACGAATATAATCTATCTATACATATACAAAGGGCAGTTGTGTGTATGTATGTATGTATGTATGTATGTCCGGAGGAAACTACAAAAATAAAGCAATTAATAACAAAGTATAGTTATATACACATTCACTATCACCATAGCTTTCTTTTTGAGCAAAAATAATGAAGAAATAATATATTATATATATATATTATATATATATATTATATATATATATATATAAGCTGAATTTGGCTATTTGCCATTGAATAAAGAAGTGATCTGACGAAACTCGGTGGGCCTCAGATACCCACGAGTGGAAATGGTCCATAATCACGATACCTCCGGTATTTAAGGCCATTTTATTCACAAATTAATTTGCTCTGTTCATTAAAATTAAACATTGAGCTCTCCTACGGGACCTGGATTCTGCAGCAACATACGGTTAGAGAAAAGGACCAGCTTAGAATCACCCTTATACCAAAAAACTTGTTAGCCCACCAAATAATATATATAAATATATATATATATATACTCATCTGTTAACCTATCTATCTGTCTAAGTTAAAGAAATTGTATGTGTTTGCGTACGTGTAATGCAGAAAAGAAATCACTTCTTTCGATTTAAGCCACACTTGCACAGCGTGTATATGTGTATAAGTCGTACTTATAGAAATTTAATGGAATAGAATCAAAATAATAAAGTGAACGTGAATTGTAAATAACATTCGGTGATGAATAGTTTTCGAATTCTATTTTTAATTTAAGATTTAGTGATAAATAAAAATACATTTCTAAAACATATGATTGAATGATAGCCTTACAAAAACGACAAGAATGATTGGGGGAATTGAAAAGAAGCTTTGTGTGAAGATTTGTTTATTTTGAGTTCGATTCTCAGGTGTGTCATTTTACTTACAATCGGTCTAATATCGCCGGTTCTCGAGAAAGGTCAGGGTTGATAAGAAGACTATCGCAACCAACAATGATTATAAAAGATATCAGCAAAACAATCAATCCATTCATATATAAAAAGCAGTTTGTATGTTTGTATGTGTGTATGTATATCCAAAATGAGGTTTAAGGACTGCCTCAAGGACACTCTAAAGAATGCTGCTATTGCTGTGGAGGACTGGGAGAAGCTAGCTTGTAATAAACCTGGCTGGAGAGCCAGCATCTACCAGTCTGTAAAAGAATTTGAGTCCAACCGAATTAGACACGAAAAATTAGAATTATTAGAAAGGGGGATTTTCAGTCCAGCAACATTCAAAGTGGAGAAGTTCCAATATATAGTTTATGTGGAAGAGTATGTCTCTTCAGGGTTGGCCTGGTGAGTTATCTGAGAAAAGACAAGGATATAGTGTCAAATGCTACTGGCACTAATGTATGAAAAAAAAGAAAAGAACAGGAAATGGTCTTACTCGTGTACGATTTGACAGCCAACATGTATTTCCGGAGAACACTATGAAAATAAAACATATATATATATATATATATATATAATATATATATTATAAAGATAAATCTAATGAGTCAGACGAACCCACTAAAAGTTTCGCTTAATGCTCTACAGGGCTAACATCTGACTACTTAGGTATTGAGCACTTTTTAATTATGAGCTTTAGTTTCCTGGCCGTTTTGTATGAATATATATAGATTCTTTTTGGTTGATACGATTTATCTTGGTCTTTTCTTT
>CM042152.1:49902401-49909901 GCA_023376005.1 Doryteuthis pealeii
ACTACATGTTTTATTATATTTGTTTATATTGAAATTGTGAATTACGGAATACATTTTGGTAATATCCAGCCAAAATTAGACATTTTCCGAGTCGTGGTTGTGTCACTGTTTTGTCGGCAAATTAATGTAAATATTTTAGAACACCATTTTAAGAAAGAGTGAGAGTTAAATCAAGATTATTATCCTTTTTACACATTGAACTATCCAAATAGCTCTTAAGTAAACATATCAAACGTTATTATTATCTGCGTTATTCGGACTATTGTCCTCATCTTCATTGCTATCTGTACAAAGTTTCGGTCGATATGCCCTCCTGCCTTCTTCAGGTATTTCTTGTCGGACTCGGGAACCTTCTCGGCCTCGGGAACATTCTGTTCGGACTCAGCAACCTTCTTATCGTAAGAAGGTTCCCGATTACGACAAGAAGGTACCCGAGTCCGTCCGAAAAGGTTCCCGAGCCCGACAAGAAATACCTAAAGAAGGCCGGAGTGCATATCGACCGAAACGTTGTACAGATAACAATGAAGTTGAGGACAATAGTCCGAATAACGCTGGTAATAGTAATCATCAAGCCTCATCTCAAAACATTCAGAGAAATTATATCAAACGTTTTAATTAAATTATCATACGGGGTATATCCACAGGTCCTGCCAGTTATTATTATCATCATTGTCATTATTTGTAGTAGAAGTATATTTCTTCTATTTGAGAACTGGCCATGATTCTATCATTTATTCATAAATCCTTATATTCCCGTTGTGTTTTCCCCCTTTTTCTGGCACATTAACGTAAATATTGAATATTTCCCCCCGCACTGGTCGTAAAAAGAAGATGAATGAAATGAACTTGCAAATTTTATTTTGGTAAAAGAAAATCGATGACAAACTGTTGGCCTCTGAGGAAAAAGTTCAACGTAATGTCATCTTTTAATCAAAATGCATATATCTGCCTCATCAAAACTATCTATCTATTTATCACTGTCTCTCTCTGTCTTTGTATCCCACTTCTTATAAATATATATATATATATATATATATATATATATATATATATATGTGTGTGTGTGTGTGTGTGTGTGTGTATTATTTCGATCCATTAGAGCTTTTCACACCAGCATTAGCCGATGGTTCATTGGAGACTTAGTGATAGCAAATTTCCAGGACTCTCCTGAGTATTCTAGCTGAGGAGGGAAAGTAGTTGAATCCATACCTTTCCTAAGGGTGTCAGTACTATTGAAATGCAGTCTCGTCCAGAATATGAACTCGGTTTGACGTGCCAATTTCCTACAACTCTAACCATTACTCCACGCGACTCCCAAAAATATATATATATATATATATATATATATATATATATATATATATGTGTGTGTGTGTGTGTGTGTGTGTGTGTGTGTGAAAAAACAAGCAAAGGAGCGATAAAGGAAAAGACAACAATAACTAGACACTGTTACTTGGTCGTCCCAGCCCCAAAAGATATTTTAACTTCTGAACCGATTCCTGTAAGACTTAGCAAGAATCTTCTACACTAAAAGCAAAACAGCGCATAGATTTCTTTCTGACGTTGTTGTTTTTGCTCCTGCCATTCGGAAAACTCATATATCATATAAACGTGAATAGGCAAGTCTATCACCGCAACCCGATTGTCACGGCATTGTGTTACGCCAATGTTTCGCACATACATGCAAACTGACAGTTGACAAGGCGCAAATAAACGCAGGCAATCTTCGTTCAGTGGCAGAGTTCTGAAAACACTAAAGTGTGTAACTCCAGACGAGCAGCCAAAAAGAAAAAAAACTGTCTTCACTTTTGAGAGCCAATTTCTAGATGCCTTCTAAATTGCAAAGACAAAAAACAAAATTAATATTTATATTTACAGGAGAAAGTGATACAACCTTTCCTTGTTCCACTGGTTTTAAACTCAACTTATCTAAATATCTGTTTATATTAAAAGTCGTCGGGACGGCCTAATGTCATTATCAGCCAGACAGCGAGGGAGTCTATCCCCTTTTCACTAACGCTAAGCCAAGGAGATTATTTCTGCGTCTGAGGTGGAGCGCCACACCTACCATCAGCTCCTTATTTAACCGCATAGATCCCTGAGCTACTCATAGGCTGAGTTGGACGAGTGCCAGTATCGAACCAGGAACCTTGTGGTTTCTAGCCGAACGCTAGATAATCTGTTTTTATTGCACTTGACAGCAAGTCAGCTAGGACTTTAGAATACACCGACTGCACCTCTGCAGAAGGGTAAGACACCACCCAATAGGGTCATATGTTAGCAGTAGAAACCGTGATGGTTAAGGATGGAACTCTGATGACTGAGCAGTCCATGACATGCAATGCTTCACTTTGGTCCTTACTTACGCTAGACGGGCGGGCGGAGAGCTCCCTCAATAAATCATTTGATAACGTCAAGCCCTAGCACCTATAAGATTTTTCCAACCCAATTCCGATGCCAAGCCCCGACCATTTTTTGTCATATATGTGCTAGAAGGCGGTGGTTGAGAGTCTTATTGTCCTGGGTGTGACTGTAAACTCTATATGATGGGGAAATTCCTGTTCTGGAGCTCTGTGCAGTGTGAAGTTCCTCTTCATCGGCATTGCTCCCAGGTCTACTCTGACCCGGAGATGTGATACCTGTTAGGGTCCCATCGATGGCTCAAATAGAATTCTAAATCAAATATGTTTAAAAAATTTGAGTTTAACAAGAAAATTGAATACCCATCAAAAATCAAAACAAAAACTTCTTCGGCAAAAAATGACCTAGTGAGTTGACATGGGTCACTCATGTTACTCAACTAGGAAATAACCAAATAAAAATACTGTAAATATTACTATTAACATTTCCATTTATCATGGCTGCTATCATAAGAATGATCACCGATTCATTCTCCTTGCATTATTATTACCATTATTATAACCATATTCACTTTAATCTCAAATCCTTGCAAGCTCGATAGGTAGTGAGATTGTGAAAGGGAATTTTCTCTGCTAGAGAAAGGAGTAAAGGTACTGAACAAGCCTGAAGAGCATTTAGATCAGACAAAGCAATTTGTGGAAAGATGGCCACATGTCTTGCAAGAGATGTTAGAAGAAAGGCCAACCAACATTGGAAATTGCCTCTCCCTGACTACAAAATGGACAAGCAACCAAACCAAGCAAGCAAGCAACCAACCAACCAACCAACCACGACACCAAGTCTTGCGCATTCCTCAAATCATTATTTGTTCCATTTTCATTAACAATTCCACAAACAACGCGTTCTTAAGTAGTCAATCCAAATGAAATAACTTTGGCACTGGAAAAAGATGATTATATATATATATATATATAATATAATTTCATAATATACCAGAATTATTGGTAAACACTAGCGGTATGAAAAAAACCGGCAAATACGTTGATTGTAAAAATATACTACCAAACTTCACCTGAGGAAAAAATGAAAAAAAATAAAAGACCAAGATGGCCGTACCAACCGAAAATAATCGGTTAATACAATAACACTTGGCCAAAAGAAAAATTATATATATATATATATATATATATATATATATATATATAAACCACTAGGATTACCTAAAGCTAAAGAGTAAAAAGTGCTCAATACCTAAGCAGAGCATATAATAAAGTTAAACCCAATGAGTCAGATATACCTACTAATGGTTTCACTTAGTAGCTCATTAGGGCAAGAAAATGCAGTCGGATACTTGCCCTGATGAGCTACTAAGCGAAACTGTTAGTAGGTATATCTGACTCATTAGGTTTAACTTTAATATAATTATATATATATATATATATAATATATATATATATATATATATATATATATATATATATATATATATATATATATATATATATCAGTAATATGGAAATCCGATCTCACTGACAAGCTAAAGCGATATTTCTTCCAAGCGGTGGTTGTATCAGTGTTGCTGTACGGCTGCACCACTTGGACCCTAACAAGGTGCCTTGAGAATAAGCTGGACGGGAGTTGCACAAGAATGCTGCGTGCAGTCCTGAACAAATCGTGGAAGAAGCACCTCACGAGGAAACAGTTATATGCCCCCCCCCCATCTCACAAACCATTCGAGTGAGACGGACAAGGCATGCCGGGCACTGCTGGAGAAGCAAGGATGAGCTCATAAGTGACGTTCTCCTGTGGAAGCCAAGACATGGACATGCTAGTGTGGGCCACCCATCAAGGACCTACATTGACCAACTAAGCAAAGATGCAGGTTGCTGTGCAGAGGACCTCCCTGGAAAAATGAATGATAGGAAAGGTTGGCGAGAGATTATATATATATATATATATATATATATATATAGTTTGCAAATTATTACAATTAGTTATAAAAACTATATAGTTGTTTGGAAACTGCATTTAACATTGAATGAGCAACCATGGGTTGATATGCCGTAAATCCAACCAACCAACTTTACCAAGATTTTTGACTGGAGGGAAAACTGTGTTAGACTGATTTAATACTCACCTACAATTATTGATACAATTTTTAGCAAGTAACTTATTAGTGATATCAAATAATAAGCTAATTAGCCACTCTATCTATTAGTGGGAATCAAATATTATTTGTTATTGATTAGCAATCAAAGAAAATGTACCTGTATAAGTCAATTAGGCGAGAATTTTAAGTTTAAAAAAATATTCATCAACGAAGCCTAAAAATAACTTAGGAAAAATAATCAATAATGCGTTCCAGAGAAACAATAATTTCAATAATATTCGAAAGTTTCGTTCCATGATATTTTTTATCATATCTATAGTCTTAACTTTCACAAAGTTTTGTCTCGAAATAAAGTAATGTCATCGGGGTGGCCTAAAATCGGTATCAGCCAGACAGCGAGGGATTCTATCCCCTTTTCACTGGCGTTAGACAAGGAGATTTTTTTTTAGCTTCATAGGTAGAACTTCGCTCCTCATCTCATAAACTTGGTAGTGTCAACCTGGCCAAAGGGACTCTGATAAAAATCCAAAGGCCATCTCCATGATCATCAGGAATCAACGCCTTTTGGTGCACTTGTCACTGCATCTGTGGAAAATCCTCGCTTTACTACATAGATCCCTGTGCTACTCACTACATACACTGAGTTGGCGAGGGCCGATATCGAACTAGGAACCTTGTGGTTCCTATTCAAGTACTCTACCGACTGGGCTGAAAACCCTAAAAGGAAGAGGTAATTTAAAGCATCAAATTCTGTAAAGATTATTAGTACTAATGTCAGTACTAGCAGGACCTATGGATATACTACAGTATGATAATTCAATTATTCCAACGTTTGAAATACTTAAGAGCTATTTCAAAATAGTTCAACATGTAAAATGTATAATAATCAGGATTTAACTCTCCCTCTCTCTCTCTCTCTCTCTCTCACACACAAACACACGCACACACACACACACACACACACACACACATTTTTATTTCTTTCCTTCTTTTTATTATGTTTAATTGAACCACAGTAGCGTTATCGCTTCCACGCCACTAATTATAGAACAAGCATATTAATATAATGTTAGTATTACTTGAAGCTATGATCAACACACACACACACATTTTATTTATTTCCTTCTTTTTATTATGTTTAATTGAAACATAGTAGCGTTATCGCTTCCACGCCACTAATCAAGGAACAAGTATATTAATATATACATGTTAGTATTACTTGAAGCTATGATCAACACACACACACATTTTTATTTCTTTCCTTCTTTTTATTATGTTTAATTGAAACATAGTAGCGTTATCGCTTCCACGCATGTTAGTATTACTTGAAGCTATGATCAACACACACACACATTTTATTTCTTTCCTTCTTTTTATTATGTTTAATTGAAACATACTAGCGTAATCGCTTCCACGTCGCTAATTATAGAACAAGCATATTAATATATACATGATAGTATTACTTGAAGCTATGATAATCATCACGTCATGCTAGTTGCATGGATATCCATGACAACCTTTTGCCAATCATCCATCGCAGTAGGGAGGTCCTGTGCGCAGCATCCAGTATCCACACAGAACTGGTCGATGTAGGTATTTGGTGGACGGCCAACACATGTGTGCGACAGAGTGGGTCGCCCAGCAAAGACGTGCATAGATCAGCTATGTACGGACGCTGGATGCTGCGCAGAGGACCTCCCGGGGGCAATGAATGATAGGGAAGGATGGCGAGAGATTGTCATGGATATCCGTGCTGCCAGCATGACAGGATGATGATGATGACTATTAGTTACAGAAATTATGCAATAAATATCTTTAAGAGATGTTAGTTTCTAAGTCTGGTATGTTGCTTGAGGTAGCTTAAAAAATTACTGAAAGATACATTTAACAGAATAATTCTATTATCTCTTTGCCAATTGGTATGATACATTAAAAAATATATTATTTTTTTTTACCAGCCTTTATTGTCAGGCTTAAACATCATAAAACAGAAAAGTACACACTGAACTGTGGTCTCCAGTGGAATTTTAAAATCACCACGATTTATTTATTTGAAAAAACCCATCTCCATTCTCTTAAAAAATGTAACATTAAATATTTTGTCTTCCCTGGGACCATTTTTTGTGTAACATAAATAAAAAATTGTGCTGCATAAATAAAATTTTAATATCTTTAAGAGATGATAGTTTCTCGATCTGGTATGTGATGTCGCTTCCTGCAAATAATATCTACATTTTTAACAGTTATATCTTGGATAAATAAATAAATATTCTTTATTAATAATACTAGCAAATATATGCACCCTCCAGGTGCAAGTATTTTAGTTAAATTTTATAATAAAATATGATATTAAATTAGAAAGGCTAATGAAACTGAATAAGAATGTAGATAAAAAGATTTTGAACAGAGGGGGTATGATTGAAAAATAGTACAACTTTGAAACTAACTCTTCCATCATTTTCCGTTACTCCCGTCTTTCATTGGTAAATTTTACTAATTAAACTGTTTAGTTAAAATAGGAAGTAAAGAATAATATTACAGTTATTTCTTTTTGTTAAGGGATTTCTCTTAAGATTTATTGAAGAAATTTTTGCTCCTATTCAATAAGATAAAACCAAACAATTAGAAATCGATAATACTAAGCATATATTTATTAAAATCAATTTTTAAAAATCAATATGCAAATTAGCCTTCCCATTCACACTGTAAACCTCTATTTTGTTGTATATATAAATACAATTGCATGTTATTAGTATGTAGATATGGTCAACAGTGTAAGTAATGTAAAACAATTTTATTAATAATTGAGGTTTAAATAAAAATAAAATGATGGAGAATATGATGTAAATAACTAAAGGAATTGTGACTTGTATAGTAATATAGTTTCGGTTACAGACAGACAAACCCACAATCTCCATTATAATAAGATATATTTACCAACCCCTCCGGACGAGTGGGATGTATCACAAGGTCAATTTTTTTAAGCAGGGTTTAACAGGTTTGTATTCAGTTTTCCTTCTTGTTGACTG
>CM042152.1:49917401-49927401 GCA_023376005.1 Doryteuthis pealeii
TATATATATATATATAAAGGTATTTTTATAGTATGTTTGAAGCATTGTGTGTATGTATAATATAAAATTTTTAAGGCAATAGACTTTTTAAAAAATAAAAGGTAAATAAATATAATTTTCAACACATATTGCATTGTCTATTGCCTTCAAAAACCTATATATATATATATATATATATATATATATATATATATATATATATATATATATATATATATAGTGAGACAGACAGACAAACAGACAGACACGGGGAGACAGACATACGGATGTTTTTAAGTTGGTTGACAAGCAAGTGGAGTTGTTTTTGTAACTGCGAACACTTAAATAGAATGTTATAATGCCATTTACCTCCAGATAAATTTGCATAATTCTAAAAATATATATTGTTTTCTTTGGTGAACAATAATTCTTATGCTATTTTTAAAAAGAATACAAACGACAAAGCACTCAAAAATTATCAGCCGTCTGACGATTGCACCTATATAGGTAAAAGGACAATAGTACTTCGAGTCTTTTTGTTAAAAGAACGGAAGAGATTTTCGCTCTGTTTCTTAAAAGCATATTAAACATTTTTAAATGGTATTTTTTCGAATTTTTTAGTAAGACTTTTTTTAAGAATACTTTTGCCCACTATATATATATATATATATATATATATATATATATATATATATATATATATGAAAGTGGTGGTGTAAGAGCTAAGCATGAAGAGGCGAACTCAGCTCTAAATTCAGTTAGAGCTTCTTATATATGTTTCTCATCAATATCCTTGGGAAAGGCTTAAATTCATAGAGAACGTATCTCCATTGTCAGTCTTCAAAAGATCCAATAATGAATTATATATATATACATGTTTGTGTGTATCCCTCCCCCTCTCTCAATCTCTCTCTCTCTCCCTCTCTCTCTCTCTCTATATATATATATATATATATATATACATATATATATGTGTGTGTGGAAAGACGGTGAGGAATTAATCCGACAATATTAGAAGAAAATGTTTTAAAAATATAACAAACACAGGATGTTATGATTAGGGGATACAGTTTTATGTGTCAATACTTAAGCATTTCGGTATATTGTACCATCATCAGGACACTGTTAAGTAATGTTTATGTGAGGGACAAAATGAAAGATGTTAAGTGTATAGTGAATGTGTGAATATTCACACATTCAATATACACTTAACATCTTTCATTTTGTCCCTCACATAAACTTTACCTAACAGTCTTTCGTCCTGTGTTGTTTCTTAGTTTTTCATAACAGACACAAGACGTTCTTGTCTTTCTTCGGAGCTCATCCATTTTTATCCCAAATAAAAACATCTTGGAAAACAGACACTCATTTTGCGTCTGTTCTCTATAAACTATCAGCTAAGACATCCACTTCTTCTCTCTCACTTTCTCTCACTCTCTTTCATTCTTCGCCTGTTGGCATCCATTCGACCAATCAGAGATCGACAGGTAGCCCTTCATTTGTCATTCTAAAAATTCTACTTACTTTCCTCTAGTATCTACACGTAATTTGAAATTTTGCATCTGTTCTCTTTAAACACTCAGACCAGACTACCACCTCTTCCTCTCTCTCTCTCTCTATCTCTCTCTCTCTCTCTCTCTCTCTCTCTCTCTCTCTCTATTTATCTATCTATCTCTATTATCCAAAGATTTGTCGGAATCTTTGCAACTCTAGACAATTAAAAATCTCGGTTGAAATGTTTAATCAGAATGGCATAATTAGAATCCTGGCTTTAGTCTATGCGGAACAAATGGATTCTCGCTAAATGGAAATTGGATAGAGCGTCAGTGTCTAAAGATATTAGCAGTGAGGCAGTATTACGTTGATCACTTAATTAGTAAATATCGAAATGAAGATTTAGATTTAATTTGCTATGATATATTAATCTTTGACAGTAAATTGATCACCAAATGTTACTTATTACTATTATTTCAAAGCCCTCCGAGCAGATCTTAGAATAGGCCGATTATATCTCCCCCAGATTTGTAAGACAAACCTCCACCGCCATCAGCAAACAAATGGGTAACCTCGATATATCTCTTATTATACTTAACCTGAGGAAACAACATTTGTCCCCTAAAGGCTCTTTTACTGTTTATTTTAATGACACGAAAGTTATACTAAATTATTCCTTAATTATGTTTAAATTATGTTTGAAAAAAATCCATTTCAATTGGTTCTAATCGGTCATAATTTGCAATTAAGTTAAAAATCTATCTTCATTAGAACCGTGTACAAAATAAACATCTAAGGAATATTTACAAAATATATATAAATATAAACTTGCATTGTTATGAACGCGATTCTATAACCTGCAGGAATAAAACAATACTAGACGTGTTGACATTTTAAATTACCGAATCACTCAATCAAAAAAATATCAGTAATTTTTTCATTCCGCTAAACTTGACTGGGTAAAAGTGTTAAACTGTGTTGTTTATTAATCTATGTTACCGTCGCCCTTGGCCAGGATTGAACCTGCAGCCTAGAGATAACTGTCACTTTCAACCGCATCAACTCAATGCCTATTTCCACTTCGCAATATATATATATATATATATATATATATATTGTAAACATGGTTTGTTTGGAATGGCTTTTTGCCGACAATTTTTGGGAGAACAAGTGCTTAATTGGAGTCGTACCTAATTTTGAAAATTAATTAATTAATAATGAATTAGGCGGGAATACCTATTTTAAATGTATGGCTAAACAAATCGAGAAAAATCAATCTCTGTATGTACATTTCGGCCTATTAGGCCTCATCAGCAGAGCTATAGATCGGAAGACCGCCCTGTGCGTGATTTGAAACCGGACTGCCAAGCTGACAGGCCGATCCCATAACCCCTACACTAAACGGACTTCTTAGATTTTACGATTTGTTTAGAGTAGGTTAATATTCCTCTTCTAGTGACTTTTATTACACGACGATATGATAAGTTGTAAACATGGTTTGTTTGGAATGGCTTTTTGCCACAATTTTAGTTTAGCCATACATTTAAAATTAGTTTAGCCATACATTTAAAAAATTTTTTAGCCATACATTTAAAATAGGTATTCCCGCCTAATGATGAGATGGATACACACAAACATGTATATATATATATAATTCATTATTGGATCTTTTGAAGACTGACAATGGAGATACGTTCTCTATGAATTTAAGCCTTTCCCAAGGATATTGATGGGAAACGTATAGAAGAAGCTCTGACTGAATTTAGAGCTGAGTTCACCTGTTCAATCATGCTTAGCTCTTACACCACCACTTTCATATATATATATATATATATATATATATATATATATATATATATATATCACGGTAAAAGTATTCTTAAAAAAGTCTTCCTAAAAAATTCGAAAAAATACTATATAAAAATGTTTACTATGCTTTTAACTGAATTTAGAGCTGAGTTCGCCTGTTCAAGATGAGGCTTGATAATTTGTATTATTTGGGTTATTCGGACTATTGTCCTCATCTTTATTGTTATCTGTACAACGTTGTACGGATAACAATAAAGGTGTGGACAATAGTCAGAATAATACAAATAATATAAATATAATTTATATTATTATATTATATTATTATATATTATTATTATATTTATTATTATTACTCTCCTGGCTGTGAAAAAATAATAAAACTTTCCTTTGTATAAAGTTCGGTGATGTAATTAAATCTAAACTAAATATAGTTTGGAATAATCTATCTATTTTTTGTATTAAAATAAATAAATAAAAATGACATGTTTTGTCATCTTCTAATGCGTTTTTATCTTTGGCCGTCAAATTATATTGCAAATTCGTGTCCCATCCAAAGTTATTTCATTGTTATATAGACAATTTAATTTGACGGCCAAAAAACAGAATATCGACCGTCCTATGAAGCATTAAAAAAAAAAAAAACGATGAAGAAAACTAATAAATAAATATGTTGAATAATAAATATATATTTTACTTATTAATGCGGTTTTTCGCTCGAGTGTTATCGGTTTTTATACGTCAATCAATTTCGCCGGTAATTCCTCTAACGTTTTCTTTTCCTTCCGTCCATCCATTCTTCCAGCTGTCAAGTAATAATTCGTCCGTTGCTCAACCTCTATCCTTCTGTCTATCCGCCTTCTCAGTCACACTAACGAGCAATTGGTTGTCATCGTAGTCGTCGTGATTCAGATGAGGTCGCCAGTTGTCTAAGACTGTTTATCTCATCCTGTTTGCTAGATCCTTTGTCTTTGGCTTATATATATATATATATATATATATATATATATATATATATATATATATATATATATCTTTGGACAGTATGTGAAAATGGAAAAGGAATTGAATCCGACAATGTGAGGAAAAATGAGTAAAGAAAAGAAATGTAGATGGATAAAATGAATTTAATCGATATCACATTAATCGATATCACTTACACATGTGTTTCGGTCAGTTTATGTGTGTGAAAACTGGCCGAAACACATGTGTAAGAGATATCGATTTTTTTTTTTCCATTTTCACATACTGTCCAAAGAAAAGAAACCAAAAACATCTTCACCATCAACAATGCATAACCAAAAATAAATACGGAGATTTTATATACATATATATATATATATTAACATAAATGTACACGGCAATAACCTACTCGAGTTTCACCATGAGGATCTTCAGAGTTAAATCCACTGGATTAATCAATTATTGATTAATTCCAATCGATTTCACGTGTGTGTTTTTTCGTGATAAACGGTTGATTCCACCCTGTACATTTATGTTAATAAATTTGCTCTACTAACGTATTGGGCACTTTATATTTGTTATATCACTGCCTTATCACCGTGAAACTTGTATCAACTAACCACTGTGACAATTTTCACCGGTAAGTCACTTTTTCCACAAATACCATATATATATATATATATATATATATATATATATATATATGAAGATAGGAGGGTTGGAGTAAATCCGACAGTATGAGGTAAGGAAAAAGGAAAAGTGGACAAAAAATAATAACTCAAACAAGTAGATGTAGGAGAGAGATAT
Source organism: Doryteuthis pealeii (assembly GCA_023376005.1). Classification (NCBI taxonomy): domain Eukaryota; kingdom Metazoa; phylum Mollusca; class Cephalopoda; order Myopsida; family Loliginidae; genus Doryteuthis; species Doryteuthis pealeii. The sequence continues at coordinate 49,922,451 of CM042152.1, forward strand.
TTCGTTCCGCTTTACGCGAGAAACTTCATCAGTCTATTTATTCAAAACAAAGTACATACATTTGTATATATAGAAGAGAAAGGGAGTTTGGTGATGAATTCAGGGAAAGGGATAGTTTGTGAAGATTTGGTTGGTCAGAGGATATCCATCGGAACGAAATATATCTCTCCTACATCTACTGTTTGAGTTATTATTTTTTGTCCCTTTTTCCTTACCTCATATATATATATATATTATATATATATATATATATATACATGAGTTAGCGAGGACCGGTATCGAACTAGACAGCTCATAGTTTGTAGCCGAACGCTCTACCGACTGAGCTAAACCGCCCTAAAAGTATCTGTTAATAATTCTCTCTCTCTCTCTCTCTCTCTCTCCTCTCTCTCTCTCTCTCTCTCTCTCTCTCTCTCTCTCTCTCATTTGAATTTTTTTTGCGATAAACAAAAATAAAGCGTTTTTGTTTTCAATCATTTCTATCATACATGTTTATAAATTTGTATTATTTGTGTTTTTCGGACTTTTTCCTTGTCTTTATTGTTATATACATAAAGTTTCGGTCGATGTGCCCTCCGGCCTTTTTCATATGTTTCTTGTCAAACTCGGGAAACCGTATTCGACAAGACACCCCTGAAGAAGCCCGGAGGGTTCATAGACCGAAACGGCGTGTATATAGATTATCAAACCTCATCTCTGAAATTCAATGCAAAATTTCTCTCTCTCTCTCTCTCTCTCTCTCTCTCTCTCTCTCTCTCTCTCTCTCTCTCTTATTTATCATTTAAACCAGACTATTCAAGGACCGGTTTAGCTCAGTGATAGAGCGTCCGACTAGGAACCACAAGGTTCTGGGTTCGATAGTGGCCCTCACCAACTTTGCGTATGAGTAGCAGAGGAATCTGTGTGGTAACATGAGGATTGATAATAGGTTTGGTACTACACCTCAGACGAAAAAAAACTAAAAAACAAAAAAACAATCTCCTTGATCTGGCGCTAGTGAAAAGGGGATAGACTCTCTCGCTATCTGGCTGATACCGACTTTAGGCCACCCCGACGCCTTTTATATCTTAATCTTAATCTATATAAATTTAATATATAAAATGCAGTTGTGTGTATGTGTATGTCCGGAGGAAACTTCGAAAACAAAACGATTAACGATAAAGTAAATATATATACACATTAAATATCACCAGGGCTTGGTTTTTGAGCAAAAATAATAGAGATTTGATTTAATATTCGTGAAGATAATTGAAAAAATAAGATTTAAATGATAACAGTATGGATTTTTTTTTCATTTAATATTTTAGATAGTAGACATTAAAATTTATTTTCAGAGTAGCTGGATCAATGCAAGGTCTATTTTTTTTTACATAAGGATTTAAATGGGGCATCCCATGAGGATTCAACTCACGATTCAGTAATAAAGGATCTGCGGGACTAACTTAATAAAATTCCCCTCTACCCAGGCGACGCCGGGTAGCCGCTGTTAGTATGTTTATAAATTTGAATTATCATACCGTGTAACTCAAGTGGAACATTAGAGAAAACAAAGAAATGCTTTTAATACATACTGCTGATTAAAAAACAATTTAGCTAAAAATAAAAAAATAAAGATAAAATAATAATTCTATTAATAATGGCGGAATGCAACTTCAAAATTTGAATGATTGGAGGAGAAAGTGTCAGTTTGAACGGGAAAACGACTCAAAATAGAGTGGTCATGTGATTAAATATTCCTGTTTACTTTCACACACAATTCGCTTTTAATGATAGAATTCATTCTGATTGGAAAATAGTTTGTAAAACGGCGAAAATCTACTCGTTCAAATCGCTTTTCTATTGAATTCAAGTGATTAGGTGGGATTTTCGTTTTGGTTTTTTTCCTAACAAATTTTGACATAGATTTTTAACCATTACAAAATAACACGATAAAAAAGGTGAAGAAGAAGAAGAAGAAGAAGAAGAAGAAGAAGAAGAAGAAGAAGAAGAAGAAGAAGAAGAAGAAGAAGAAGGAAGAAGAAGAAGGTGAAAGAAGAAGAAAAGAAGAAAAGAAGAGGAAGAAGAAGAAAGAAAAGAAGGTGAAAGAAGAAGGTGAAAAGAAGAAGGTGAAAGAAGAAGAAGAAGAAGAAGAAAAGAAGAAGAAGAAGAAGAACAAGAACAAGAACAAGAACAAGAAGGTAAAAAAGGAAGAAAAATATGAAGAAGAAGAAGGTTAAAGAAGGTGAAAGAAGAAGAAGAAAGAAGAAGAAGAAGAAGAAGAAGAAGAAGAAGAAGAAGAAGAAAAGAAGAAGGTCAAAGAAGGTGAAAAGAATAATAATAATAATAATAAGAATAATAAAATAATAAAAGAAGAAGAAGAAGAAGAAGAAGAAGAAGGTGAAAGAAGGTAAAAGCAGAAAAGGTAAAAGAAGAAGAAGGTGAAAGAAGAAGAAGAAGGTAAAACAAGAAGAAGAAAAGAGATAGGGAAAGAGAAGACAGTGAAAGAGAGACAGAGAGAGAGAGAGAGAGAAGACAGAGAAAAGGGGAAGAAGAAAAGACAGGAGAGAAGGTGAAAAAAGAAAAAAAGAGAAGAAATGAAGAAAAAAGGAAGAAGAAGGGACAAAAACGAAAGAAGGAAAGAAAGAAAGAAGGAAAGAAAGGAAAAAGAAGAAAAGGAAGAAAGAAAGAAAGAAAGAAAGAAAGAAAGAAAGAAAAATAACCAATAAATCTAGTATCGTAAGTACAGTGAATAATTTAAAAAAATACAAATAAATATATTTGAAATAACTGAAGAGATTTGCTGGCACTTTATCTCCAGAATTATGCAAATAAAGAATAATTTAAAACATTGTCAAACGATAATTGCCGGTTCGCTTTTCTTTTTTTTTTCTTTTTTTTTAAATAGAAGTTTAATTGAATTTATATAAATTGATACAAGAAAAAATAAAATCGCTATAAATCACTGTCAAATACGAAATTCATATTAGGAAGTTAAACAAAGAGGCAGTGACAAGGGGAACAAAAGTACAACAAAAACTAACAGAGCCCCCCCCCCCCCCCAAAAAAAAAAAAAAAAAAAAAAAAAAAATAAAGCAAAACAAAAAACCTAAACAAAAAGAAAAGGATAATATGGTTTAGCTTGACGGTTGCCTTTTCTTGTTTATGTAAGCTTCTATCTCGATTTCACTGATGTTTTTAGCAGAGTTTGTGTCGTTAACGTGATTCCATAGTCAAATAAATAAAAAGAAAAGAAAAAAAAATAAGGGCTGAAACGTAAACAGACTGTAAAAACTTTGTAGATAGCTGCAAAAATAAGATTTTTTAAGTAGTTTCGCCAAATATTCAGAAAACATTACGTGTTGGTTAATGGAGAAATATCTTTCACAGCGCAATTTGATCTTTATCTATCTATAGATTTATCTATCGCAGTATTCATATCTATTTATCTATTACTCAATCTATTTTATCTAGCTCTGTATTCATATCAATCTTTCTACCTATATCAGTATATCTATTTATCTATCTTCCTACCTATCTCAGTATATCTATCTATATATCTATCTATCTATTATATATCTATCTCAGTATATCTATCTATCTCAGTATATCTATCTATCTACCTATCTCAGTATACCCATCTATCTATCTATCTCAGTATACCCATCTATCTATCTATCTATCTATCTATCTACCTATATCAGTATACCTATCTATCTATCTACCTATCTCAGTATACCTACCTATCTATCTACCTATCTCAGTATACCTACCTACCTACCTATCTATCTATCTATCTATCTATCTATCTCAGTATATCTATCTATCAATCTCAGTATATCTATCTCTCTCTACTCACTAACTCTCTCTCTCTCTCTCTCTCTCTCTCTCTCTCTATATATATATATATATATATATATATATATATATATGTCTTCATATCTATATATCTATCTCGTTGTTCTCATTTATATATCTATCTATCTTCGTATTCACATCTGTCTATCTATCTCCATATTCACATCTATCTATCTATCTATCTATCTATCCATTTCCGTATTATCTATCTATCTATCTATCTATCTCCGTATTAACATCTATCTATCTATCTCCGTATTCACAACTATCTATCTATCTATCTCCGTATTCACATCTATCTATCTATCTATCTATCTATCTATCTATCTATCTATCTCCGTATTCTCGCCTATGTATCCATTTCCGTATTCACATATATCTCTCAATCTATCTATCATATATCTCTCAATCTTCATATCTATCTATCTAAACATATTTGCATAAATATACATACGTATTATGCACACACACACACACACACACACACACACACACATACACATACATATATATATATATATATATATATATATATATATATATGTTGTGACGCCCATAAATAAGTCCATCTAAAAGTGTGTTTAATAAAAATACTTATCTATGTCTAAAATAAAGAAACTAGGATTTAATCATTTCTAGACGCACATTGCACAAACAAAAATACTGACTATTTATTATTAACCTCTAAAGATTAACGACGCCGCCCCCCCCACTAAATTTGATAAATAATAGGGAAGACTACCTTCTTTAAATTTCATAAGGCAACCGGTTTAGCAAAACTAATTTCAAACCAGCTGTACTCCGCTTAAAAATCGACCTTATGTCGCATTCTGACCATGTTAGAAGGGGTGGGTAAAAATGCTTGGCGAGTACCTATTTATTACTGATACCTTCTCTGTCTTTTTTTTTCTTTCCATATTCCAATATGCTTCCCACTCCCATGGTAGAGCACTGTGGGAAGGACATTAATTGAAATTTCACCGTTTGGCGTAAGCCGTTACTTGCCTGTCGCTGTTTACGGATTTGAGTTCTCTGGTGATTGTAAAAACATACCCCCGTAAGTATGTATCAATTAATTGTTCACCCCAGACTGACAGACGCTGATGGCCACAAGGGT
>CM042152.1:49932401-49962401 GCA_023376005.1 Doryteuthis pealeii
AGGCTAAACAGATCGAGAAAATGTCAATCCCTGTATGTACATTTCAACCTTTTCTTGATTTGTTTAGTCTTACATTTGAACATATATGCCCGCCTAAATTTATTAATTATTAGCTAATTCATTTTCAAAAATTAGGTATGACTTCAATTAAGCACATATCCTCCAAAAATTGTCGGCTAAAAAGGCCATATCAAAAATAAACACATTGTTTGTTTACTTACTTTCATATATATATATATATATATTATATATATATATATATATATATATATACATTTTCCTTGTTTTATTCTCTTTGTTTGATCCGGAATATTATATATATATATATATATATATATATATATATATATATAGAGAGAGAGAGAGAGAGAGAGAGAGAGCGGAAGGAGTGAGTGGGTTTGTGGAGGAGAAGATATGGCTCAAAGAACAGTCAACAGAATTTTATGGAGCAGGGATACATGCTCTCATTTGAAGGTGGAACATTGCTATTGAGAGAAAGTATGGATGTGATCCACAGAGGACCATCTTCATTTTGATGTATGATACATGTTCCTGTGTTGGTAATTACACCTGTCCTAAACAAAATGGCATTACTTTTTGACTACCCTCGTATATATATATATATATATATATATATATATAATGGACTCTCCCGTCGATTATCGACGTATGAGGGTTCATACACACAATGAACTTCCACACACGGATTTGTTTATAGTGGTGAAGGCTTGTGTTGGACCATACACACTTTTTGGCACAGTCGATAGGAAAGAATTGGTGCATCAAGGGTTGCCACAAACCCAATCAACGACCGACCTCAGTAATTTTGAATTCAGAGTTATCCCTCTCCTAGACTGGTTACCTCCCCAAGGCTGAAGAGCCCAGTCTGCCCTACTATTTAACCCATAGCTGGAGGGAGAATATATGGATTCATACCTTTGCCAAGGGTATTAGCGCTAAGTGAAATGCCAACAACTCCGTCTAGGAATTGAACTCGAATCGACGAGCCCATTTTCCACGACTCTAACCACTAGGCTACGCGCCTCCATAATATATATATATATATATATATATATATGTGTGGTGTGTGTTGTGTGTGTGTGTGTGTGTGGAGAGAGGGAGAGAGAGAGAGAGAGAGAGGAGAGAGAGAAGAGAGTTGTTTGTGGTAATTACACCTGTCCTAAACAAAATGGCATTACTTTTTGACTATCCTCATATATATATATATATAATATATTATATATATATATATACAATATGTGTGTGCGTGTGTGTGTGTGTGTGTGGAGAGAGAGAGAGAGAGAGAGAGAGAGAGAGAGAGAGAGAGAGAGAGAGGGGGGAGTTTAGTGTGTTTGTGGAGGAGATGTGAACAGACAGCGTGGTAGAACGTTACACAATATGAAAATCTGCCAATATCGATTTCTTGCAGATTCCCTATTGATATATCTGTACTTGGCTCATCTGTTTATTCTGCACTCTTAAATCTTGTGAACCCAGTGAACCTTTCAGTTAGGAACCGCTGTCTGTCTCAGGGCAAAATCACATGATCAAATAAACCTTAAACACTGTAAAAGAAAAATCCATGTGCGTTGCTAATTAGCGAAATCCCCTTTCCTGTCCTCCATACAAGGTGTGTTATAAAAGTATCGATATTTAAGCTGTATTAACCAATATAGAAATGAACAATGAATGGAACGTTAATTTTCTTTTCAGAATACAAGGTGTGCCAAAAAGTACAAAAACAATCTCGATACTTTTTTTGACTCCGCATAAAATTTTCCGTGCGCATTATCTGAAATGAACTTAATTGTTATTAAGCACACATTTTATGATATTTTTGTGTTAAAGCATGCAGTTGTATTGTTTTCAAAAAGTTTCTCAGATTTGTGTATTTCACACGGAGACTTTCGAAATGGCTACCGGCTTGTTTCAAAGTGAAAGTCAGTTGGCTAAATTCCTAACATAAAATTATCTGAAATGAACTTAATTGTTATTAAGAACATATTTAATATTTTTTGCGTTAAAGCATGCAGTTGTATTGTTTTCGAAAAAGTTTCTAAGATTTGTTTATTTCGCACGGAGACTTTCAAAATAGATACTGGCTTGTTTCAAAGTAGAAGTCAAGGGAGGTTACTCTAATTGCTTTATTTTACTAAGGAATTTAGCCAACTAAAGGTGAAAATTACCCCTTATATGTTTCTCTGCGTAATATTATTGCAGTAAATTTATTATAATACACCTTGTGTGGTGGGTGAGATTATTTCTCATTAAGTGTAACAGGTTTTGAATATTAATTAACATGATTGTTTTGCAATGCATTGTCTCGTAAATCGTACTTAGGTAGGTGACCATTTAAGCAACTGCAGTTATTGTAAACAATCTGAGTCCTGTGTACCATATTTACGCAAGCGTATTAAATACCAACTTAAGCAATGATTGGTCTGCTGAGTACTTAGATGGGTGATCACTTAAGCAACAGCGCTTACTGTAATCAACCTAAGACCTTTAGGCCATATTTAAGCAAAGCATAGTAAATAACAATTTATACAAGTTGGGTACTTAAATGGGTAATACTTAAGCAAAAGCAGGTACCGTAAATAACCTGGTGCCTGGGTCATATCTACGCTAAGCTTAGTAAATAACAATTTAAGCAATGATGAGCCTACTAAGTACTTAGATGGGGGCCCATTTTAGTCTTGGTAAATACAGCTTAAGTCGCGATACTTTTTCATAGTAATGATCCAGCCAGGGAAATCATTTTTAATAGTTTGAAAGTTGATCAAAACAGGCATCAAAGAACTTTTGAAGATCTCATTCAAAACAGCGACCGAAACTTTGAGTTGTACATACCACAATGTGAATATATAAAATGGAATTAAATCCGACAATTTGAGGTAAAGATAAAACGGAAAAACAATAGTATATTATTGTGTTTCCTTTTACATACAACAATAAAGATGAGGACAGCCGTCTGAAAAAATCAAAAGGATTCACATCAAGCCTCATCTAGAAAATAGACAAATATAAATAAAAATGGCATATATCTCAATGGGCTGTTTTGAGGCAAAAAAAAAGGTAAAAAATAGACATATATCTCATGGGTGTTTTTGAGGCAAATCTAACTCAGTTTTTCATAGAGACATCGTTAATAGATTAGATTTATTATATGTATAAATGATTTTAACTATAAATCAAATATACATTGAAAAACCCATGCAATTCCTGAGGGTATTGTGACGTAAGCAGTGACGTGGTTTCGGTTACAAATAATGATACAGAGGTTCTCCGTTATCATAAGATTTAAAAGTGCACCATCTACGTACTCGTGTAGGCAGAAAGCGAGAAAGACAATATAAAGTAATTATTTATGTTTGTCTATTTTTTAGATATATGTCTATATAATAAAATAGACATATATATCAAATATGAATAAAAATAGACATATATAAAACAGATAAATATAAAGTAATTATTTGTTTTAAATCTCAAGGAACTACCGTATTTGACGGCATATACGACGCACTTTTTTTCCAAAGTTTTGGCTCGAAAAATTGCCCTGCGTCTTATACATCGTAGCTGAAGTTTGAGACTTATTATTAATTTTATTATTATTATTATTATTATTATTATTATTATTATTATTATTATTATTATTTCCTGCTATTGAGATGTCTTGTGTATGCTTATTGCTTGCCTGTACTGCCAAATTGCTGTTATACAGCTATGTTTCTGCTTGTGTAATGCACAGCTCGACTGCTCTCAACAATATATGCTTAAATACACTAAAAACTTTTTTTTTCCTGAATCTGACCTGCTGAAATAGGGGTGCGTTTTATATGCCGTCAAATACGACACATTTTCCCTTAAAAAACACTGAAATGGCAAATAGCCGTGAAGGTTTTACGAGTTTGAAATAAACACGAAGATACATTCTGGGTACGGTATATAATTGAAGACTTTAATTGTTAGAGTTACTTGGACATAGAATAATTCGATATGGATTGACATGCAGTAAAACCAAACAAGCGACCTATTAAACAATTGATTGCCTGGACAAATGCCGTAGCGTGATATTTAGGAAGATAATATTGTACAGTGTAATAATTTCGTTCCACATTTTGCTCACCCTTCTATCACAGTCAAGGTTAAATTTTATATATATTTATTTATTTATATAAACATTTGTATCTTCTATGAGCACAGGACACCTGCTGAAAGGAAAACACGCCAAATCTAACCCTCCCTCAATCCTAACTTTTTATAGTGTCCTGAGTATGAGATTAAATTGCATTTGATGGCGAGGATCCAGTTCTGGAGCTCCGTTGGGTGTGAAGCACCCTCTCATTGCCATTCCTCCTGGTTCAACTCTGACTCAGAGTGGACTACCATTCCGGGTCAGAATGGACCCAGGATTAATGTCAGGGTCTGGTTTATGTGTCTAATAAATGTTTTTGCAAATTATTTGTATTCGATAAGACCATGTGCAAAAATAAATAAATAAATAAGCACTCCACGAAAAAGTAAATATGAACGTACAATTAATAATTTCCCTAAATTATGGGTATAAAATAGCCCCATACAGGTTGACGTGCAATTAAAGCCAATTAACTCTTTATTTTGTCGACCACATTTAATACATAAAACATGTAAAATAATACACTGTACAGTAACAGTATCTTATAACTAGCAAGAATGTTACGCCTCAGGGCGTAAGTATTTGAGTTTTAATGTAATGAAACGTATCAAATCATAAATACTAATAAAATTAAATAAGATCGCATATAAAATCATTACAATTATCTTAATTATATTTAATTGTTTTTTATATAAACTCATTTATAGTATTGATTTTAATACGTTGGAGAATAAAACAATCATATTAGAGATCAATAACCCCAAATAATTATTTATTAAACCCGATTTTGTTAAAATCAGTATGTACATTAACCACGCCATATAGTATGTAAACTTTTACTTCTTAATAATATGAAACACACATCACAGGATTTTAAACGCACTAATAACATGGGCTGTTTTGAGGCAAATCTAACTCAGTTTTTCATAGAGACATCGTTAATAGATTAGATTTATTCTGTGTAGAAAATATTTTAACTATAAATTAAATGCACATTGATAAACTTATGTAATTCCTGAGGGTATAGTGATGTAAGCAGTGACGTGGTTTCTGTTACAGATAATGATACGGGGGTTCTCCGTTATAATAAGATTTAAAAGTGCACCATCTGCGCACTCGTGTAGGCAGAAAGCGAGAACGACAAAGACAGTGACAGACAGACAGACAGAAACGGAAAGAGATAGAGAGTGAGATATTGTAGTACATATACGGGTTGGGATACAATGCATTTACTGTACGTAGAGTTATGGAAGCAAATAATGATAGATCAATAATATATACTTTATACATTTATGATTTACTGAAGTTTTTTTCCCCTCACTTTCAATGTCTACGTGCAATGTCTACAATTTACCGCAGTAAGCAGAATATATATATATATATATATATATATATATAATATATATATATATAAAGAACTCCCATTTAATTATTGATGGTTGTCTAGCGAGCGGTCAAAATCCGCAAATAGCCAAATCCCCCAAATTTAGACCCATGAAAATCGACGTTCCACATTTGTATTTTCCTAAGCGTCGACTATTCCGTGTTTATTAGAAAGAAAGAAAGAAAGAAAGAAAGAGAATAGGGGAAAGATAGAGATGAGATGAGCGCGCGGAAACGATAACGCTAATCTGTTTCAATTGAAGATAATGAAAAGAAAAAAAAGAAAGAAAAAAAGAGTGAGAGAATTAAAGTAAGTTTATCATACCTTTTACATACTGAACTATATGCAATTGCTCTTTTGTAAACATCAAACCTTGTAATGATTTTCTTATCATACTGTAGTATATCCAGAGGTTCTGCTAGTATACATAATAATAATAATAATGATATTCCTACAAAGAGCGATATTGTAGATATATTTTCTCATTTCTGAGTGTGTGTTTCATTGAATTATCATATTGTGGTATATCCACAGGTCCTGCTAGTATACATAATAATACTGGTGTTCCTACAAAAGGCGATACTATAGATATCTTTTCTCATTTCTGAGTGTGGGTTTCAATGAGATAGTTGGTAGGTGTAATGATTTTAACGGCATATCAACCTGTCTGGGGTCATGTCTTGTCTAACGGTTAGGGAGTAATATATGTTGTGTATTTATATTTATACATTTTAGTAATTGGTTTTAACAATGTTTTAGCACCATTGAAGACTATGTTGTATGGTATTGATTAAGTTCATGTCTATATTCTATGGTATAATTTTATTTCCCCCCAAAAGCACGGAATGTCCTCTATGTTGACATTTTCAAATAGATCTTTCATATTGTTTGCATTAGAATAACGGTTTCTGATGTGAGCTAAAAACCAGAATTCCATGAATAAGTGTTTAACAGTGAAAGGTGTTTCAATGAGAGGCGGTTAAAACGAAAAGCGTCAATTAAAGTATTGATCAAAAGTTTCCAATAATTGTCGAGATTTTTTTGTTTGCTTAATTACTTATCGATTTCCCTAATGCCATCGGTGAGTTGATTCTTATCTCACAGCTCTCCTTAAAACAAGCCTATTTTGCATTTAATTTCATAATGGGCTTGTCGCTTTTACGTAAAGATTAACATAATATTTGGGTTGATTAATAAGTTCGTATATTGAGATACAAAGACAGTTCAATACTTTAAATAATTACAAGGAAACATTTAAATCTACAATTGATTGATTTTATTTATCAAACTGATATATATATTAACCAACCCCTTCTCACATGCAGGATGTGATACAAGGTCAATTTCTTAAGCGGAGTTTAACAGGTTTAATTCAGAGATTTCCTTCTACTAGACTGGTTACTTAGCCAATGTTAAAGAGCCCAGTATACTCTATTATTTATCTATAGCCGGAGGGAGAATAGTTGGATCCATACCTTTCCCAAGGGTATTAGCGCTATGAGAAATTCTTGTCCAGGAATTGAACTCAGGTCAACGTGTTTCCTACGACTCTACGCATCTCCAACCTAATTTAACTGATGTAACAGACAGTCTATCGATCATATGGAAAATCTTATCTTTCTGAGATAAAACAAGAATTCTTCCAAGCTGTATCCTTGTCAGTGCTACTGTATGGCTGTACCACTTAGGGATCTTAGAGACTCTAACAAAACACTTAGAGAAAAAGCTATACGAGAACTTGTTGTAGCCTGACAAAGGTTATCAAATGAGTAATAACCAAACGGGGGTTGGAAATGAAATTGATATTTTATAACATTAACAAAATACTATACTCGCCAGCGGCATAAAGAAGGTAAACCACTGCTAATGGTATAAGACTACTCAGTCAGCATCAATACTTCCTTATTCTGGAGGATTGGGACATACCCATTAATGTTCATAGCTAGAGTATATAACAGAACTACACAAGAATGATACATGCTGTCTTGAATAAATTTAACGTTAAAATCAGCAATCGTTAAAAAGATGGTCAATATGAAGTAGAGCCAGAGGAAGGTATTTGGGGCCCCTCAGCCACAGGTATTACGTGGGTGAGTCAAAAAGTAATGCCATTTTGTTTAGGACAGGTATAATTATCAACACTGGAACATGTATCATACATCAAAATGAAGCTGGTCCTCTGTGTATTGCATCCATACGTCTCCACATAATCACCGTTTCTCTCAATATCAATGTTCTACCTTCGAATGAGAGCATATATCCCTTTTCAGTAAAAATTTTGTTGACTGTTCTTTGAGCCACTTCTTCATTACAGATTGTACTTTCTCGTTTCAGATTTCACTTCCTCGGCCCCATAAAAGAGGATTTGAGAGGCAAACATTATTCCAGTGACGAGGAAGTGGAAACCATTACATTGACAGGCCAGTACGGGCTATCCAGCAAATACCTACATTGACCAGTTCTGTGGAGATACTGGATGCTGCGTGGATGACCTCCCGAGAACAACGACTGATAGGGACGGTTGGCGAGAGATTGTCATGGATATCCGTGCTACTAGCGTGGCATGATGATGGATATGAGTGTTTTCCAGTAAAATATTTGGAAAAAAACGCTCTCTATGCATTTAAATACTAAGCAGATTTATCTTCTTTTTTTAAAATATCAGTCTTAATGTAATCGAAACTTTGAAACATATTACAAATTTGAAGCTTATTCGTATAAAGCCTCTGCCCGTCTCCGGTCATAATGCTATTATTAGATTCGGTTGTAAACAAATGCACGTGTGTGACTAATCTGATTTGTCTATCTATTTGAAATGGGTTAACTTTAAAACCATCGCTCCAAGCTAAGAACCAAGGATATCCGAGCACGAGGAAAAAACATTTGGGTACTTCTTGTGGCATGAAGTCAGTAAGTAGCAAGAGGTCTATCCTCCTAACAATACTGTCTAGTGTAGGCACCCACCACTCTTCTTTTTATGCATTCATATTAAAGGAGAGGAGACTCTGAGGCGTAGTGAAATAACTGAAATCATAGTAAGCGAGGTCGAACTTCAGTTGAGCTACATATGATCACATGGGGATTGGGTACGAACGTACGTACACACACACATATATATATGTGTGTGTGTGTGTGTGTGTGTGTGGATGTGTGTGTGTGTGTGGATGTATGTATGTATAGGAATCTATTCTGTTTGTATTACACTTAGATAATAATAAAGCATTGAATACATACACACACCACACATACACAAACACACACACACACACACACACACACACACACACATATATATATATATATTCAAATAAATTTGGTTAAAAATAACAGTATCCTTATTGTTTTCAAGATTTTTTTGTTGCAAATTTTCTAAAAATTCTTAAGATGTTATCATCTTAAAAGTTGTTTATAATTTTTCCGAGTTATTATATCGTAGATCAAGTACTTTCGGTTCTTTTCCTAACCATTATCCAGCTATATATATATATATATATATATATATATATATATATATATATATATATATATATATATGTTCCATGTTTTCATTACATTTAGATAAGAATAAAAGTCATGAAATAACGTTTTGGTGAGATAGAGAAAACGAAGACAAGAAGAGGTGTCACATATTGAAAAGTCTTAGTCGTCAAAACGCGTACAATTTTATTGAGTTTTTCTCTGAGGTCTGAGTAACAGCAAGTATCCCCAACACTTTAGGATTCTTCCAGGTATTCAAGCTTACTTTAAGACCACCTTGGGCCGGATGATTTCTATTCTTCTTCTGATTTTCAGTTCTTTTAAAGTTTGTTTTCCAGGTCATTTGGACGACAGTTTCTAGGGGCAACAACTACAATGGTTTCACCGTCACTTTGATGTCCTACACATTTTTCAACTCTCTGTTAACCTTCAGGTATTTTTCTATGTTTTCGCTTTCCTTTATTTTTACTCTATGGACCGCAGGAACAACGAAATTCATTAGTTGACAAGTTATTTTCTTCGAGTTACTTACAGCCCTGTCGGCTGCGGCTTTAGAATATACCGACTCCACATCTGCAAAGGGGTATAACACCCCTTAAATGGTGCCACCTGTTTGCCGTAGGTGGCCACCCGTGATGCTTAAGAATGGATCCCTGGTGGCTGAGCAGTCCATGACATACGACACTCCACATAATTAGGCTATATTGGCGGTTGAAGGGGCTCCATTCATCAATCGGCTTATCACATCAAGCCCTCGCATATATATGATTCTCAAACCTATTGCCCTTATAGCAAGCATACTCTTTTTATAATATATGTATTAGAAGGCGGTGGCCGAGGGTCTTAGTGTCCTTGGTATGACCTTAAATTCTACCTGATGGTGAAGATTAAATTCTGGAGCTCTGGAAAATGTGGAGTACTTCATTACCATTACATATAGGTCCACTCTGACCCGGAGTGGTAGTACCTGCTAGAATAAATGTGTTAAAAACAAATTGAGTACCCTTCAAGAATTAATAAAACAAAACGGTAATCCTTAACTTTTTCCTCGTAAATTCATATCCTTTATCCTTTATTCTTTAACAAATAAAGAAAATATATTTAGTATTGTAAAATAACGGGTGCAAGTAAAATAAAACATTTATTGTAAAAACACGGACGGAAAATGAGGGTTCAATTTATTTTATGGAAAGAATTTATCAGGAAAAAGTTAAGGATTACCACAAAAACCTCATTACACCACGAAGAAAGTTCCATTTACCCAACCCGCTTGCCACGGGTAGGATGTGATACAAAGTTGAAATTAAGGAGCATCCAACGAGGATCGAACTCGTTATTCAGTAGTAACTGAATTGCGAGACTATCTTGCTAACCATTACTCAACGATGGGAAAATACAAGACCAGAAGCATGGGCAGTCCTGGTGTGAATCGAACCCATTAACAATTGCTTGCTTTGTCTAACTTCTTAACCATTAGACCACACAAGACGCCGATGGGTAGTATGCAGTGGCTCATAAAAGAGTATCTTTTTAACGTACGTGTTAGACTGCAATTTTTTATGTGCAAATTTTTGCCAGCAGGTAGATCCTAGTTTTACACAAAGATAACATTATCCACAACTGATGGCGTCTTGGTTTGTCTGGATGGACACAAAGATCCTTTTGAGATATCCATAGGAAAACATTAAAAAAGAACTGTAATTCAGAAGATTCACGCTAATTCTTAATGTTCGTAGCAGCATTACAAGGAATATTAGGTTTCAGTTTATTTTACAGAAGCTACAATTAAGGTACATACTCTTACCAGATTTGCATCTTACTTCACGCTAATGCCCTTGTGAAATGTGGGAATCCATATATTCTACCCCTCCAGCTATGGGTTAATAGTAGGGCAGACTGGGTTCTTGGTAAGTAACCAGTGTAAAAGAAGGAAAACGCTGAATTCAAACCAGCTTATTCGGATTAAAAATTGACCTTATGTCACATCCTGCCACTGGTGGAGGTATTGGATAAATAGTTTTATACTCTGAACAATATACCCCTTACTTTCGACCTTGTATCACATCCTACCTTTGTAAAGTGGATTGTGTAAAAGGACCTTCCTTCGTGGTGTAATGGTTGGCAAGCAACCTCTTGCAGATCCGTTACTACTGAATTGCGAGTTCGATCCTCACTAGATGCCTCATACTTTTGCCCTGATATCACATCCTACCCTTGGCAAGCGGGTTGGGGAAAAGGACCGTCCTTCGTGGTGTAATGGTTGGCAAGCAACCTCTTGCAGATCTGTTACTACTGAATTGCGAGTTCGATCCTCGCTAGATGCCTCATACTTTCGACCTGATATCACACCCTACCCTTGGCAAGGGGGTTGGGTGAAAGGACCTTCCTTCGTGGTGTAATAATTCGCAAGACTACTCTCGCAGATCCGTTACCAGAATGAAAAAAAAAGTTGCAAACCATGAAGTTGACAGTAATACCAGTCATCGTTGGTCCCCTTAAAATAGTCACTAATGACAGAAAAAACAGAGTCAGGGAGCTGAATGTCCAGGGAAGGGATAGTTCAAGAATAATAATAATAATAATAATAATAATAATAATAATAATAATAATAAAGCGAAAAGATTGACAAATACTTAGACCTTGCCAGAGAACTGAGGAAACTGTGGAACATGAAGGTCAAGTTAGTACCATTTGTAATTGGTGCCCTTGGAACGATCCTCAAAGCACTGGAAAATAATTTGGGTGAACTGGAAATCAGAAGACCCGAGACCATCCAAACTATAGCACTGTTGGGATGGGCTAGAATACTCAGAAGAGTCCTGGAGACTTGAAGATAACTTGCTGTCACTCGGCCTCCAGTGAACCACCTGCTACGACAAGGTGTGAAAAACTCATAATAAAAATGATATTTTTTATATACATAAATACTTTTGTTTTATTCCAAAATAATGGCGCAATTTTGTTGTTCTACCTACTGAGGGCATACGAGGTATTTTATCGGTTGGGTATCCCTATGTCACTGTGGCTAACGTGTCGGTCTGCGACATCGTCGAAAGCGAGTTCGAACTCCAGTAGTGCAATTACGTTCACTTTCGGACTAATACTCTTGGAAAGGGTATTAACCCCTCATCCCCAAACCATGGGTTGAATAGTACAATTACTGTGCTTCTACAAGGATGGCTTTGGCACTAAATAACCTACGAAGGTTGATATGCCATTTAACAACTAAAACAAACAAGGCGTTTCTTACACGCACCCAAGACGCAATGTTACGTCAGTTGTGATATGCTTTGATAGAAATGTATTCAATAAAGATTCCGTAGTATTTAAGGAATTGTATTTCTTTGCTATTCAAGCAATTGGGATAGGAAAGTCGAAAGGCAAAAGATGGAGTAGTTGTCAAGACAACAAAAATGTACCAAATAATCTACATGCAATGCGACATTGCTAGAAAAAAAAGTGGATATTGTTTTTCTTAAATTTGTGATTGTTTTGACTCCGCCCATCAAGCTGCGACTGATAGTACCGGTGGAGAGCAGAGCAGGAATTTCATCTTACCATTTCTGATGATTCAGGGGGTGATTCTGCGTGCAAATATGTTCGCCAGTACCAAGGAAAAAAAAAATTTAGAAAAAGACCTTTAATTGCTGCATTCCACAAACTATCTATGTTTCGGTTCATGAGTATACATGTATGTAGCTGGTTTGATGCCAAACCTTGTTGGGTTATTTTATGCCGAGGACATTTTGTTTTATTCATTCTTGATGGGCACTCAATTCTTTTAAAACTGAATTTCTCTATTTAACACAGAGGCTGTAAGCCAATGTTTTACAAAAAAAATTTAAACTCATTTTTTTTTTATTTAACCCATAGATGGGACCCCAAAAGGTACTACCACTCCGGGTAACAGTGGATCTCGTAGTAATGGTGATGAAGGGATACTCCACATTCCCCAGAGCGCCAGAACTGGAACTTCACCATCAGATTGATTTTAACGTCATACCATAAAATATCTGTGTTTCGGTTCATGAGTATGCATGTATATGGCTGGTTTGATGCTGGTTTGACCCAACCCTGGTTGGGTTATTTTATGCCGAGGACATTTTGTTTTATTCATTCTTGATGGGCACTCAATTCTTTTTAAACTGATTTTTTCTATTTAACACAGAGGCTGTAACCCAATTTTATAGTGAATTTTTTAAATTCATTTTTTCTTCTATTTAATCCATAGATGGGATCCCAAAAGGTACTACCTCTCCGGGTAACAGTGGATTTCGTAGTAATGGTTATGAAGGGATACTAAACATTCCCCACAGCTCTAGAACTGGAACTTCACCATCAGATTGATTTTAACGTCATACCAAAGATACTAAGACCATCCGACACCGCCTTCTAGCACATATATGATAAAAAGAGTTGGGACTTGCTATAAGTGCAATATGGTTACACGTGTGAGAGAGAGTCTATAAAGGTGCGTAGTGTCACGGTTAGTCGTAAAAGATGGACTCGTCGACCCTAGTTCAAATCTTGGACAAAGCTGTTTGCATTCTACAAAAGTCCGGGAAAGGTATGCATCCAACTACTCTCCGTCTGACTATGAGTAAATAGTAGGGGAGACTGGACTCTTTAACCTCGGTTAGATAACCAGTTTAGGAGAAAAGAAATCTGAATTCAAACCTTTAAATTCCGCTTAAAAAAAATTGACCTTGTGTGCGGAGGAGTTGATATATATATATATATATATATATATATATATATATATAACAGTAATTATTGGCATGCTTCTGATTTGTTTCGTTTCTTTATCAACTTTCGTGAGTTTTTAACGTTAAATCCATTCTTGTAGAATAACAGTAGTGGTGCTATTTAACCCATAGCCGGTGAGGAAGATCTTACCTTTTCCAAGAGTATTAGTTAGAAAGTGGGCGTATTAATACTATTATAATAAAATGTCGATGACGGAGTCAACGATGCTTTTCCTTTCTTTGTTTAATGGCATATCATCTCTTTGGGTTATTTAATGTCAAATATATCCCTAAAAAGAACAGTATTGGTGCTTTCGTACCATTCCCCCCTAGGGCATTAGTTAAAAAGTGAACATGAATAGAGTGACTGAAAATCGAACTTGATTACTACGATTTCGCAAACCTGTACGTTAGCCACTACGGGAGGGGAACCATAAACATTAAACTAGCTATATCAATATCTGTTCCTTTTAAGCGCTGACGTGGGCTGTCGTCACTACAAAGTGCCGACATTGTGGCAAGACTAAATACGAAGGACAATTCATCTTTGAGAATAATCTCCTCAAGGGAGGAAAAAATCTCTCTTATGCGTTTGATGATCGGGAGAACATGTGAAAACTGAAAATACAGCTTCAATCTCGATACTTTTATGACACACCTTGTATATATGGTGTGTGTATATTATATATATAATATATATATATATATATATATATGGTAAGTAAAGTCATCGGTAGCCTAAGGTCGGTATAAGCCAATCAGCGAGGGGAGTATGTCCATTTCACAGCGCTAGACCAAGGAGATTGTTTTTGCGTCTGGGGTGGGAGCGTCAACACCTACAGGCCAGCTCCTTATTTTTTACGCACAGATCCCTGTGTTACTCATATGCTGTCGATGAGGGCCCGATATCGACTAGGAACCTTGTGGTTTCTAGCTGAACGCTCCACCGACTGAGCTGAGTGAGAGAGAGAGAGAGACAGACAGTCAGACAGACAGACAGGTATGTAAAGTACATATATGTATATATATATATATATATATACATACATATAGATAGATATGTATATAATACATATGTGTGTGTGGGTATATATATATATATATATATATATATATGTGTGTGTGTGTGTGTGTGGTATATATATATATATATAGAGAGAGAGAGAAGAGAGAGAGAGAGAGAGATTGAGAGACAGAGAGAGAGAGACGGAGATGTATGTATGTAAATATACATATATATATATATATGAGTGTGTGGGTGTTGTGTGTGTAAGTATTTATGTGTATGTGTGATTAATTATATATATATTATATATATATATATATATATATATATATAATATATATATATATATATATATATCGTGTGTGCGCCACAACTAAAAAGCTGCCTCACGAAAAAGATATATTAAAAAGCACGAATCAATTAGACAGTTTCGCTTAAAGGGAAAATGTCTTTCATTATTTTTTCGTATCCAATTTTTGAAAAAGTAAAATTTAAACTCCTGAAATGTTTCCTGCGAAAATCATTTTTTGATGATTTTGCATTTAGAAATCGGCGTCATTGCGCCCATATTTAGAAGAAGAAAAAAAAACTACAAAGACGTCACATCCTTCTTTTCTTTCTTTTCTTTCTTTCTTCTTTCTTTCTTTCTTCTCTTTCTTTTTATCTCTTTTTCTTTGAGTGTTCGTTTTTTTTTGTTTTTTTTTTATAACTGTTGAACAGAAAATAACCTAATTTAAACGCAGTAGCAGCAGCAGCAGTTTGATTATAACTAACAAAGAAGGGGTTTGTTTTCGTTTCCCTTTTGGATTTACCTGCCAACTATTTAAAGAATTGAAAAATTTAAACGATCTTCAGTGTTAGTTTTCCAATTTGGACATTAATGCAAAAACGATTTTTTTCTATAAAAAAAAGAAAAAAAAGAAAAAAGCCTTTGTTCTTTTGACAGTTGAAGATATGCAATGAAAATGAAAGAGACACAATCATTTAGAAAAGTGAAGAGAAGAAGAAGAAGAAGAAGAAGAAGAAGAAGAAGAAGAAGAAGAAGAAAAGGGTGAGATAGAAGAAGTAGAAGGAGAAGAGAAGAAGAAGAAGAAGAAGAAGAAGAAGAAGAGAAGAAGAAAAGAAGATAAATGAGTTAATAGAGAGGGGGAGGAGAAGAGGAAGAACATTAATGAGAAGAAGAAGAGGAAGAAGAAGATAATTAATGAAGAAAGAAGAAGATAATTAAAGGAAAAGAAGAAAAAAAAAAAAAAAAGAAGAAGAAGAAGAAGAAGAAGAAGAAGAAGAAGAAGATAATTAAAGAGAAGAAGAAGAAGAAAGAAGAAGAAGAAGAAGAAGAAGAAGAAGAAGAATAATTAATGAAGAAGAAGAAGAAGAAGAATAGGAAGAAGAAGAAGAAAGAAGAAGAGAATAAATTATTGATGATGAAAGAAGAAGAGAAAGGAAGAGATTATTAAGAACGAGAAGAAGAAATAAGATAATTAATGAAGAAGGAGAAGAAAGAGAATTAATAGAAGAAGAAGAAGAAGAAGAAGAAGAAGAAGAAGAGAAGAAGAAGAAGAAGAAGAAATCAATAGAGAAGTAAGAAGAAGAATCAAATCATAAGGCATCCCCATGAATAGAATGTTAAGAATAATAATGAATGAAAAAGAAAAAGAAGAACAACAGAAAACAACAAAACAAAACCAATAACTATGAAATGGAAAGAAGAAAAACTTAAATTATCTCGTGGACCTGCCTCTCGGCCATCAGCCAAAGTCAAAGTAAAAGAAAATCCGAAAAGTTGAAAAATACTTAGAGCCTTGCCAGAGAACTACGAAAAATTAAAGAGTGGTATTTATATTGGTGGTGAATGCTGTAGACAGACGAAGAGAAAAGATCTGGTATGCGTGCTGTACCCTGCTAATATTCAGTGAGATATCTTGGAGAGAGACGACGAGAGAGGGGGGGCAGAGAAACGGCAGGCAAGACAGAACAAAGGTGAGAGGAAGAAGTGATATATATATATATATATATATATATATAATATATATATATGAAGGAGTTGAAGATTGAGTAAAACCAACAAATTCTTACAATTAATTTTTGACACAACTTTCGTTAAATACCGTGGCAAATATCAATTGAATTTAGTTGTGTTGTTATATCCACTTTTCGCTCAATTTTCAACCACACACACACACAAACACACATACACACAACACATACACACATTATATAAATATATATATATTTACACACACACACCATATGATACACACACACACATATATATAACACACACATATATATATATACACACATACACACACACACAATATATATATACACAACACATAATATACAGCACACACACACACACAACACACACATATATATATATATATTATATATATATATATATATATATATAGAATTCAATCTGTTTAGTGATAATTGAAATAAATAACACTCATTTATTTGAACCTGTGTTTTTTTCAAAAAATTCACTATTATTTACATAACCGTCGATTTCACTTCCCATTTTCTCTTCATATATATATATATATATATATATATATATATATATATAATATAATATGATTATATGAGAGTATTTAAAAATAATTTGCTTGAAAGCATTGTGTCTATATTGGTTAGGAGGTTGATTTAGAAGGGTATCACAATGCAGATGTATGAAAATAATAATAATACGGTAACAAGGTGGTTGTGTGTTAACCTGTATTTTATATATAAATATATATAAAATACAGGTTAAAGCACAACACCATTGTTTACAGTATTAATCATCTAATTTTTTTTTACATTTGCATTATGATAGCCTTCTAAATCAACTCCAAACAATTATATATATAATATATATATATATATATATATATATATATATATATATATGTATATATAATTTCTCTCTGTCGACTTGTAGAGAAAGAGATTCCAACGCAGTTGATGTCTAAAACTTGTTCCAACATTTATTTTTGCTTTCAAAGTATACAATGACGAATGTGACTGTGTCTGTGTGTTTGTTCATGTCCGCTGTTTCATTTATATCAGAGGGTGAGCGCTCGCTGATCTGTTTCAATCAAACCATGAGGAAAAGAATAAAAGAACGAAAAGAGTGAGAGAGTTAAATCAAGATTTTTACATATTGAACTATTCAGCAATAGTCTTAAGTAACATATCAAACATTGTAATAAGTATATTATTATACTGTGGTATATCCACAGGTCCTGAATAGTATATATATTAGATGAACAACCATTTATATGTAACAGTTCAAACACCGTCCATCCTCTGCTGTCGAATCACAACAGTGGGCATGACTTTTTTCATTGATTCTGGATTTCCTTTTTTTTACAGTAGCAATGAACATGTCCCCACATACAGCTACGGGAGTCTGTTAAGACGACCCTTGATTCAAACTGACAGCAATTACTTCAAGATTTTTGGCTCCTGTATTGTCAGCACAATTAATAACTGCAGCCACAAGGAAAACCCTAAGAGGCATAGGGAGGAAGAATGTGTTAAAATCTGTAATTATTTAACTACGCGAATCGTGACTTTGGCGTTCTGTGTGTACAATTCTTCGGTTCCTCTAACTGATCTAAATTAGATTGATATATTAGCAATGCCTAATCACATAACCTTTACCGCAAATACTTGGAAATTTTGCGCTGATTTTTGTTTTGGATAATTCTGACTTTCTTTCATTCTTTGACTTTTCCAAAGAAATTTCTTTTATAAGTCGAAAAGATTATTTAACGGAAAGTTTTTCTTTTTATATTCTTTTTATTTTGTTTATTTAATTTTTAATTTTTTTCTTTCTTTTTTCTTTTTCTTTTTTCTTTCTTTTTCTTTTTTTTTTCTTTTTCTGTTCTTTTCTACTCGTTTTCTTTTCTTTTTCTTTTCTGTTTTCTTTTTTTTTTCCTTTTCTTTCGTTCGGCTGTACCACCACGGTCTCTTAGACATCTTGAACAGGAAATAGGGAACACAAGTATTAATATATCATCATCATCATGTCGCGCGCTGTTGGCACGGATATCCATGAAAATCTCTCTCGCTCATCATTCCCGGGAGGTCCTCTGTGCAAAATCCCGCATCCGCACAGAGCTGATCAATGTACGTCTTTGCTGGTCGGTCCACACTAGCGTGCCGACGTGCTGGCTTCCACAGAAGGATGTCGCTTATGAGTTCGTCCTTGTTTCTCCAGCAGTGTACCGCGTGTCTTGTCCGTCTTACTCGGATGGTTGGGTGATATGTGGCAGGTGGCCGTACAGCTGCTTTCTCGTGGGGTGCTGTTTCCACGTCTTGTTCAGGATCACCCGTAGCATTCTTGTGCAGCCCCCATCTAGTTTATTCTCTAGTCGCTTCATTAGGGTCAGGTGGTGCAGGCATACAGCAGTACTGACACGAAAACGGCCTGGAAGAACTGTCTCTTTAACTTGTCTGTGAGATTGGATTTCCATATGACGATAATTTATTCATAGCGGCCCATGCCTTTCCTATTCGTGCATTAACGTCGTTTTTCTGTGGAGGAGATATTACTGCCCAAGTATCTAAATTGTTCTACCGAGTTTAGGAGTTTGCCATCGATGGTTGAGATGTCGCTTTTGTTTTTGAAAGATATATAGATTAATATTATTATTATTAGAAACTGAAGTAATAAAGTTAAAGTAAAACTTTTGGATCATCCTGTACTGATTATATAAGATTAATGTGATTGTTTTAGATCGAATTATCAGAATTCTGAATGAGATCTGCAACGGAATTACTTGAATGTTTCACTATCAATATGTTTAAATGTTCTTTTATGATTATTCTCATAAAATCTAATTGAACTTGCATTGACATGTGCGGCTCAAATCTTAGTTTTCACTTAACTATTAAATCCATCTCATTATCTACATACTTCGATTTATTGTTTCCTTGTATAAATGCGACAGCAAAAGTATTTTGACACTCCTGCTGGTGGAGCTTACAGTATATTTGATACATATTCATACGCATATACCCATGTTTGGTACATACATAAGTGTTCTTTTACTGGAGACAGAAAGAGGAGAGAGAGAGAGAGAGAGAGAGAGAGAGAGAGGAGAGAGAAGAGAGAGAGAGGGGGGTAGATAGACACAGGCAGATAGAGAGATTCATAACTTACTTCTTTGGCCATTGGTGATCTCTAGTCGTTTCTATTCTTTCTCTATGACTTCTATTTCTCTGTTCTTGCTGGTTGGTCGTCCTTGATTCATTTCTTCTTTTAGGTCAGTCTTGTTGCCAAGACATTCATCAACCACAAAACCATATTATTTATCTAAACTTTTATTTGCTTAACTAAACATCTTCCTCTAACTAAACACAGCGTGCGTGTGCAAGTGAGCTCCAGCTAAGGCAGATATGCCTCTCTGCCTGACGTCCAGCTGAAACTAATACCCAACCATGTCCCACGTGATTTCACGTATTTCACGGGCTTTCTGTAATATTCTATGGAAAGTACCGCCCCTGATATGAAAGGGTAATCCCTTCAGAAATACAGGGGATTGACAATAATCTTATGCAATCGCATAGATTATACAACATATTGACTTTATCCCCTTCAGAGGATTAAGACCCAACCACAAAAGGAGTGTCACTAAACTACAATGGATGGTGAAGCTCCAGTTCACGAGAAATGGGTAGTGTAGTGGTTAGTTTGTTGGTTGGTTTTTACGGCATGTCAACCCTTGGTGGGTTATTTTATGCCAAAGATGTTTTGTTTTATTCATGCTTGATGGGTATTCGTTTTGTGAACTTAATTTTAAACACCTTTTTTTTATAAAACTCTTTTTTCTATTTAACCCATAGATAGGATTCCAACAAGTGCGACCACTCCGGGTCAGAGTAGACCGAGGGGTAATGGTGATAAAGGGTTAAACCATCAGATAGAGTCTAACGTCATACGAGGACATGAAAAACCCTCAGCCGCCGCCTTCTAGCACATATATGATAAAAAGGGTTCAGGTGACCATAAGGGTAATAGGATCGGAACAATCATATAGGTGCTAGGGCTTGATGTGACCAGCCGATTGATCGGAGGAGGCCTCTCCAGCCACCCGTCTAACATAAGTAAGGGCCAAAGTGGAGTGTTTCATGTCGTGGACGGCTCATACACTAGGATTCTGTCCTCAAGCATCACAGGTCAGTACCCACAGCCAGCAGGTGGCCCCATTGGTGTGTCTTACCCCTATGCAGAGGTGCAGTTGTGCATTCTACTTCCCAAGCCAACAAGGCTCCTGGAGATCTGGGTAGTGTAGAGTGATATTTAATTGCTATTACACCCATGAGCACTCTAAAACCGGAGTGGTAGTACCTGTTATTGTTTCATCTATGGGTCAAATAGATCTGTTTAAAACTATTCATATTCAAAAAGCCTCACCCAGATATTTTATAACTTCCCGGGCCTTTGTTTTGTCCATTTTTAGATTAGTCGTACACATCCCATTTTTTGCTTTTGTTTTGTTCCTGTGTTTAATGACATATCAACCTCCGTGGGTTATTTATTGCCAAAGCCATTCTTGTAAAAGGAGAGTAGTGATACTATTTAGTAACTTCTTTTGGTTTCGTTTCGTTTCTGCATTTAATGGCATATCAACTTTCCTAGGTGATTTAATGCCAAAGCATTTTATAGAAGAACAGTAACGTTAATATTTAACCAATAGTTATGATTTGAAGGAGTTTATAACTTTCCAAGTTATTGCTGGTCAGCTCATTCCGGTGTGTCCATAATTAGATGTCACAGGGGATCTTACGTTTGAGTTCTTCCTTACATCTCCAGTCATGTCCAGCATGTATTGTCGGTGGTTTGTATGATAGAAGGTAAGTGGCCGTACAGTGTGTTTTTTTGTGGGTGATAGCTGCAGGATTTGTTCACGACAAAGAAACCCGCCGGGACGGATAGTGAGTGAGAATGAGAGGTTCATGAAAATCCGTGCAGTCAGCGCAACCTGATGATGATGATGAGGAGAGAATTAATTGAAATATACCATATTCAAATCATAAGCTTAAGAAAGAGAATTGTTAAAATAAAAAAGAGAAAATGAAAAATATCTTTGATATAGCCTGAACATCTACAGAATATTTCATTAGTAATTTCTGTTGTTTTAGTTTTTGCTTTTTTGTTTTTCTCATTCATTTATCTATCTAATTTTTTTTTCTTATGAGATTGACTTTTAAAATAAAACGCAAAACCTTTCTTATGATAACACCGTTTATTTATCCTATAGGCATCAATAAGACGCTTATACATAAACGGAGACAAATAATCACTTCATCAAAATTATGAAAAATAACAAAATATATAAAAATCTTAAACTTAATACTGTAAAATGTCCACAGTTCATGGCGAAATAGATAAGAATTTATATCAGTAATTTGTCAGCACACAGACACAGGAACACACACACACACATACACACACAAACACACACACACACACATATATATATTATATATATATATATATATATATATTGGTTGGAGGTTGATTTGAAGGCTATCACAATGCAGGTGTAAAGAAAAAATGATAAGGTAACAATGGTGTTGTGTGTTAACCTGTAACACAACACCATTGTTACCTTATTATTTTTTTTTCTTTACACCTGCATTGGTGATAGCCTTCAAAATCAACCTCCAAACCAATATATACACAATTCCTCAAGCAAATTATAAAACTACATAATCATGGCTGATACTGATCAATATTCGATTTTGTAGAATTAAGTTTTTTGTTTGTGAACTGATTTGACATTTTTCTCCGCCCCAAACACCACGGAGTAATGAGCTCTGATGATGATTTTTGTAAAATCGAAATATTGATCAGTATCAGCCATGATTATATTATAAATTGTTTTCTATTTAACAGCATTGTGTGATGTTTTCATTCCACTTTTCATACATACATACACACACACACACACACACACACATACACAATATATATTATATATATATTATATATATATATATAATTAATTATATTATTATTTTTATTGACATTGATTCTGTCTGTTAGTAAGGAAAACTATGTAACTGCTTACGTCAAAATACCCCCGGATTGCCTAGTTTATCAATGAGTGTTTAATTTGTATCACAATCATTAATACAAAGAATAAATCTTATTTTTTAGAAACCACAAGGTTCCTAGTTCGATACTGGCCCTCGCCAACTCAGCGTATGACTAGCACAGGGATCTATGCGGTAATTAAGTAGCTGTTGGAAGTGTGGCCTTCACCTCAGGTGCAAAAAACAATCCCATTGGNACTCGCTCCCCGGGAGAGAGATAAAAGCTATACGGGAACTTTTGTAGCCTGCAAAAGTTATTAAATGAGTAATAACCAAACGGGGTTGGAAATTAAATGTAATTGAAGAGACATTAACAAAATACAATACTCGCGCAGCGGCATGAAGAAGGTAAAGAAAACCAGTGCTAATGGTAAATACAGACCTACTAGTCAGCACAAATACTTCTTTATTTATGAGGATGACAGTACAGCATTAATGTTCAATGATTGAGTATATTAACAGAGAGTAAACAAGAATGTATGCCATCTGTCTTAAATACAATTTAACATTACAATCAGCATCGTAATAAGATCGGCAATATGAAGTATAGAGCCAGAGGAAGGGTATTTGGGGCCCTTCTGCAGCCACAGTATTACGTAGGTGAGTTAAATAGTAAATCGGCCATTTGTTTAGGACAGGTATATATTATCAACACGGGAACATGTATCATAATCAAAATGAAGCTGGTCCTTTGTGGGATCGCCTCCCTACGTCTCCACAATAATCACCGTTTCTCCTGAATCAGCAATGTTCCACCTTCGAATCGAGAGCATATATCCTTTCAGTAAGCATTTTTACTGTTCTTTGAGCCACTTCTTGATTACAGATGTACTTTCTCACTTTTCAATATTCACTTCTCGCCCATGAAAGAGGATTTGAGAGGCAAACATTATTCCAGTGACGAGGAATGGTGAAACCATTAACATGACAGGCCAGTGCGGGATACCAGAAAGACGCGAGCTCTGTGTCAAGATACTCGGATGCTGCCAGGGGCGATGACTCCAGAAGCAACGACTGATAGGGACGGTTGCGAGAGATTGTCATGGATATCCGTGCACTAGCATGGCATGATGATGATCGATGTGAGTGTTTTCCAGAAATTTTGGAAAAAAATGCTCCTAGTGCATTTGAAAATACCAACCAGATTTATCTCTGTTTTTAAAATATCAGTCTTAATGTAATCGAAAACTTTGAAACATATTACAAATTTGAAAGCTAATATCAGAACAATTCGTAAAAAGCCCCATGCCGTCTCGGTCATAATGCTATTGATTCAGATTCGGTTTTTGTAAACATATGCACGTGTGTGACTAATCTGATTTGTCTATCTATTTTGAAATGGGTTAAACTTAAAACCATCGCTCCAATCTAAGCACCAAGGATATTTGAGCATGAGGAAAAACATTTGGGTACTCTTGTGGCATGAAGTCAGTAAGTAGCAAAGAGTCTATCCTCCTAAACAATCTGTCTAGTGTAGGACCCAATCACTGCTCTTCTTTTATGCATTATATTAAAGGAGGGAATACTGAAATCATAGTAAGGCCGAGGTCGAACTTCAGTTGAGCTTAATATGACACATGGGGGATTGGGTACGGGTACCGTAGGGGGGGTGGGGGTGGGCTACGTGAAGCGTACCTCACACACACACACACACCACAACACAACACATATATATATATATAATAGTATATGTGTGTGTGTATGTGTGTGTATGTGTGTGTGTGTGTGTGTGGATTATGTATGTATGTATAGGGATCTATTCTGTTGTATTACAACTTAGATAATAATAAAGCATTGAATAACACACAAACACACACACAACACACACATATATATATATATATATATATTATTATATACTATATATTCAAACGAAATTTGGTTAAAAATAAATGTATCCCCTTATTGTTTTCAAAATATTTTTTTGTTGCAAATTTTCTAAAAATTCTTAAGATGTTATTCATCTTGAAAGTTGTTATAATTTGTCCGAAGAGTTATGAATTAACGATGATCGAGTACTAGTTCGGTTCTTTTCCCGAAACTATATATACACTCAACTACAATCAACTATATATATTAAATAGATCATTTTATATATATATATTATAATAGTAATATATTCCATGTTTGCATTATCAATTTAGATAAGATAAAGTCAGAAGATACACGGGTGGTGAGAAGTAAGTAAAACCGAAAGACAAGAAGAGAACGTGTCAGATATTTGAAGTTTATATAGTCGTCAAACGGACGTACAATTTTATTGAGTTTTCACTGAGGATCTGACGTAACCAGCAAGTATCCTAACACTTTAGGATTCTTCCAGGTATTCAAGCTTCTGGTAAAGACCAGCCTTTAGGGCCGAGGTATGAGTCCATTGTTTCAGTTCTTTTCAGTTCTGTTAAAGTTTTCTTTTCCAGGCCATTTGGACGAAACAGTTCAGGCGGGCAAGCACTACATTGGTTTTCACCGCCTGTCATTTGATGTCCTACACAGTTTTTCAACTCTCTGTTAGATTTCAGGTATTAGTTTCTATGTTTTCGTTTCCTTTAATTTTCACTCTAGATGGTCCGCAGGAACAAGCGAATTATTAGTTGCAAGTTATTTTCTTCGAGATTCTTACAGCCCTGTCGGCTGCGGCTTTAGAATATCATCCAGCAACTGCCCCAATCTGGCAGGGTATAACAACCCTTAAATGGTGCCACCCCAGTTGTCCGTAGGCGTGCCACCCGTGATGCTTAAAATGTATCTCTGGTGGCTGAGCAGCCAGATATACGATACTCCACATAATTAGGCTAATGGGCGGTTGAAGAGGCCCCATTCATTTAATCGGCTGATCACATCAAAAAAGACCTAGGACATAATTGATTGTCCCAAACTATTGTGCTTATAGCAAGCAACCAACCTTTTTTTTATCATATATGTACTAGAAGGCGGTGGCTGAGGGTTTTAGTGTTCTTGGTATGACCTTAAATTCTATCTGATGGTGAGGATTAAATTCTGAAGCTCTGGAAAACGTGGAGTACTTCATTACCATTATCTATAGGTCCACTCTGACCCGGAGTGGCAGTACCTGCTAGAGTAAATGTGTTTAAAACAAATTCAAATTATCCTCTCTCTCTTTCTATCTTTTTATCCTTTCTTTCTTTCTTTTCACATGTTATTTGCTTTTCTTATAGCATCAAATTGATAATACTTAAATTCTTAATTCTTTATTAATTTTAACAAATATCAAAAAAGGTTTTAATAACTGATCCCAAAAGGAAACGCAGAATTGCCCATGGTTGAAGTAAAACAAATCAGTTGATTCTTAGATTTCTATTATTATTGTTAACAAATATTTAAGTTTGGGTATAATTAATATATCTCTCATTAACTTAAGATTAATAAAAAAAAGCGTCATTACACCACGAGGGAAAGGTCCATTTACCAACCGCTTGCCACGGGCAGGATGTGTACAAAGTTGAAATTAAGGAGCATCCAACGAGGATCGAACTGTTATTCAGTAGTAACTGAATTGGCGAGACTATCTTGCTAACTCATTACTCAACGAATGGGAAAATACAAGACTAAGAAGGCATGGGCAGTCCTGGTGAATCGAACCCACTAACAATGGCATGCTTTGTCTAACTTCTTAACCATTAGAACACAAAGACGCCGATGGGTAGTATGCAGTGGCTCATAAAAGAGTATCTTTTTAACGTACGTGTTAGACTGCAATTTTTTATGTGCAAAATTTTGCCAGCAGGTAGGTCCTAGTTTTACACAAAGATAACATTATCCACAACGGATGGCGTCTTGGTTTGTCTGGATGGACACAAAGATCCTTTTGAGATATCCATAGGAAAACATTTAAAAATAACTGTAAATTCAGAAGATTCACGCTAATTCTTAATGTTCGTAGCAGCATTACAAGGAATATTAGGTTTCAATTTATTTTACAGAAGCAACAATTAAGGTACATACTCTTACCAGAGTTGCATCTCACTTCACTCTAATGCCCTTGTGAAATGTGTGAATCCATATATTCTTCCCCCTCCAGCTATGGGTTAATAGTAGGGCAGACTGGGTTCTTGGTAAATAAGCAGTGTAAAAGAAGGAAAATGCTGAATTCAAACCAGCTTACTCGGCTTAAAAATTGACTTTATGTCACATCCTGCCACTGATGGAGGTGTTGGATAAATAGTTTTATACTCTGAACAATATACCCCTTACTTTCGACCTTGTATCACATCCTCCCCTTGTAAAGTGGATTGTGTAAAATGACCTTCCCTCGTGGTGTAATGGTTGGCAAGCAACCTCTTGCAGATCCGTTACTACTGAATTGCGAGTTCGATCCTCGCTAGATGCCCATACATTCAACATGATATCACATTCTACCCGTGGCAAGCAGGTTGGGTAAAAGGACCTTCGTTCGTGGTGTAATAATTCGCAAGACTACTCTCGCAGATCCATTACCAGAGTGAAAAAAAAAGTTGCGAACCATGAAGTTGACAGTAATACCAGTCATCGTTGGTCCCCTTAAAATAGTCACTAATGACAGACAAAACAGAGCCAGGGAGCTGAATGTCCAGGGAAGGGATAGTTCAATAATAATAATAATAATAATAATGATAATAATAATAATAATAAAGCGAAAATATTGACAAATACTTAGACTTAGAACTGAGGAAACTGCGAACATGAAGGTCAAGTTAGTACCATTTGTAATTGGTGGCCCTTGGAACGATCGTCAAAGCACTGGAAAATAATTTGGCGTGAACTGGAAATCAGAAGACCGAGACCATCCAAACTATAGCACTGTTGGATGGGCTAGAATACTCAGAAGAGTCCTGGAGACTTGAAGATTAACTTGCTGTCACTCGGCCTCCAGTGAACCACCTGCTACGACAAGTGTGAAAAACTCATAATAAAAATAATACTTTTTATATACATAAATAATTTTGTTTTATTCCAAAATAATGGCGCAATTTTGTTGTTCTACCTACTGAGGGCACACGAGGTATTATATGGGTTGGGTATCCCTGTGTCATTGTGGCTAATGTGTCGGTCTGCGACATCGTCGAAAGCGAGTTCGAACTTCAGTAGTGCAATTACGTTCACTTTCGGACTAATACTCTTGGAAAGGGTATTAACCCTTCATCCCCAAACCATGGGTTGAATAGTACAATTACTGTGCTTCTACAAGGATGGCTTTGGCACTAAATAACCTACGAAGGTTGATATGCCATTTAACAACTAAAACAAACAAGGCGTTTCTTACACGCACCCAAGACGCAATGTTACGTCAGTTGTGATATGCTTTGATAGAAATGTATTCAATAAAGATTCTGTAGTATTTAAGGAATTGTATTTCTTTGCTATTCAAGCAATTGGGATAGGAAAGTCGAAAGCAAAAGATGGAGTAGTTGTCAAGACAACAAAAATGTACCAAATAATCTACATGCAATGCGACATTACTAGAAAAAAAAGTGGATATTGTTTTTCTTAAATTTGTGATTGTTTTGACTCCGCCCATCAAGCTGCGACTGATAGTACCGGTGGAGAGCAGAGCAGGAATTTCATCTTACCATTTCTGATGATTCAGGGGGTGATTCTGCGTGCAAATATGTTCCCCAGTACCAAGGAGTGTATGTTAGATTATGTCGATAATGCAGAAAAAAAAGGGGGGGGGGTAAAATTTTTAGAAAAAGACCTTTAATTGCTGCATTCCACAAAATATCTATGTTTCGGTTCATGAGTATACATGTATGTGGCTGGTTTGATGCCAACCCTGGTTGGGTTATTTT
This sequence comes from Doryteuthis pealeii, assembly GCA_023376005.1. Taxonomy (NCBI): domain Eukaryota; kingdom Metazoa; phylum Mollusca; class Cephalopoda; order Myopsida; family Loliginidae; genus Doryteuthis; species Doryteuthis pealeii. The sequence goes on from CM042152.1 coordinate 49,961,029, forward strand.
ATGCCGAAGACATTTTGTTTTATTCATTCTTGATGGAGCACTCAATTCTTTGTAAACTGAATTTTAACGCATTTTTTCTATTTACTCCATAGGCTGTAACCCAATTTACAGTGAATTTTTTAAACTGCATTTTTTTCTTCTATTTAATCCATAGATGGGGATCCCAAAAGGGTACTACCTCTCCGGGTAAACAGTGGATTTCCGTAGTATGGTTATGAAGGGATACTCCACATTTCCCCACAGCTCTAGAACTGGAAACTTCACCATTCAGATTGATTTTGAACGTCATACCAAGATATAAAGACCATCCGACACCGGCTCTTCTAGCAAAATATGAATAAAAAGAATTGTGACTTGCTATAAGTGCAATATGGTTACACGTGTGAGAGAGAGAGGCTATAAAGGTGCGTAGTGTCACGGTTAGTCGTAAAAGATGGACTCGTCGACCCTAAGTTCAAATCTGGACAAAGCTGTTGCATTCTACAATAGTCCTAACACTCTCAGGAAAGGTATGCATCCAACTACTCTCCGTCTGGCTATGAGTAAATAGTAGGGGAGAACTGGACTCTTTAACCTCGGTTAGATAACCAGTTTAGGAGAAAGAGAACTCTGAATTCAAACCTGTTAAATTCCGCTTAAAAATTGAGCTTGTGTGCGGAGGAGATGATATATATATATATATATAATATATATATATATATAATAATATATATATATAACAGTATATATTTGGCATGCTTCATGATTTGTTTCGTTTCTTTTATCAACTTTCGTGAGTTATTTAACGTTAAATCCATTCTTATAGAATAACAGTAGTGGTACTATTTAACCCATTGCCGGCGAGGAAGATCTTACCTTTTCCAAGAGTATTAGTTAGAAAGTGGGCGTATTAATAGTATTAATAAGAAAATGTCGATGACGGAGTCAACGATGCTTTCCTTTCTTTGTTTAATGGCATATCAATCTTCTTGGGTTATTTAATGTCAAATCTATCCTTATAGAAGAACAGTATTGGTGCTTTCGTACCATTCTCTAGGGCATTAGTTAAAAAGTGAACATGATAGAGTGACTGAAAATCGAACTTGATTACTACGATTTCGCAAATACTGTACGTTAGCCACTACGGGAGGGGAACCCCATAAACATTAAACTAGCTATATCAATATCTGTTCCTTTTAAGCGCTGACGGTGGCTGTCGTCACTACAAAGTGACGGTGGCAAGACATAAATACGAGGACAATTCATCTTTGAGAAATAATCTCCTCAAGGGAGGAAAAAAATCTCTCTTTATGCGTTTGATGATCGGGAGAACATGTGAAACTGAAATACAGCTTCAATCTCGATACTTTTATGACACACCTTGTATATATGTG
>CM042152.1:49967401-49969901 GCA_023376005.1 Doryteuthis pealeii
TATATATATATATACTCGGAACATGAATTTTGGTGGACTAATCCACGAATTCCAAACCAAATATTAAAAAGTTGGCCAGAAAACTTGCAAAAATCGCAAATAAAATTGTTAAACAGGAGATGTGTCTTTTGTTTAATTCAGCATACATAAATAAAAGAATGCTGCCCAAATACAAACACACACACACACACACACACGTATATATATATATATATATATATATATATATATATATATATATATATATATATAAATATATACAATGATGCTAATAGTTTTTTTGATTTAGTGCGATCTGGGACGCACATATTTGCTTTGAATGAGTCCCCGGGAAAATGTATGAGTCCCAACTAATGGCATTTACCTCCTACCTCGTAACCTATCCTATGTAATTCGTTTCTAAGAAACTATTAAGATGTATTTACAGTTAGGTTGAAATAGTGAAGGAAGAAAAAAGAAAAACACTGGGATGCATGGATACGATTTTACAGCATCCTTTTAGATTTTTGTGCGTCAGGGATGCAAGACGCATACCTATCAGCATCTATATATATATATATATATATATATATATATATATATATATATAATATATTGCAACCAGTTTTCTTGAGAAGTCTATCATTTTTTCTTTTTCTTTTCTTTCGTCGTATCATCTTTTCAATCACTTCAAATAAAAGCTAACAGGTCAATGGACAAAACCGAAAAGCGTTAGGATATCATATTAGCCACGTGAGAACCGGCGAGATTGGAAATATTTTCTCTTTTATCGAGATTGAATCAACCGGGAATTTGTGTTGAAAAATAATAATGGTGGATATAACAGTTCGGAAATATACGGTACTAGAAGTGGCTACCCGGCGTCGCCTGGGTATAGTGGGGATTTTAAAAGTTAGTTTCGCAGATCCAATATTACTGAATTGTGAGTTGGATCCCCGCTGAATGCCCCATTAAAATCCCTACGTAAAAAAAAGACCTTGCGTTGATCCAGTCACTCTGAAAATAGAAATTTATGTCTACAATATCAAATGGAAAAAATTCCATGTTGTTATCATTTGAATTTTATTTTTTAGATATCTTCATGAGTTTAAATCAAATCTTTATCATTTTTGCTCAAAAACCAAGTCTGGTGATATTTAATGTGTATATATATTTACTTTGTTGTTAATTGTTTTATTTTCGAAGTTTCCTCTGGACATACACATACTCACAACTGCCCTTTATATATGTATAGATGAGGTAAAAGCTTTCCGTCTCAACTCCAGATAAAAAGAAACGTCTTAAAAACAATAAATCTGAAATTCTCGAAGCATATGCTTACGATCAAGTCACGTTGAAAACCGATTGAAACAGATTAGCGTTAGCGCTTCCGCACGGCTACCCCTTATCTCTATTTTCCCCTACTTTCTTTTTCCTTTGCTATTATATTTATTGTGTATCATGTCCCTTTTCTTCCCTTTCTTTCTTATGATAAAAACGAAATAGACCATTATTTAGCTGAGGTGACGGCACTCATAGAAAATAAGAATTCGTCGGATGAACAACACCAGATATTCAGGATTTACTTTTTTGCATTTCATCTTGGACGATTTGGACGGTCTCATTTTTAACCAGATGGTGTGCAAGATGAGAACGATCGTGTAATTAAGGAACACGAGTATTAATTATATTTCATCATTATTGTCATACTATTCAAAAAATTTGGGACATTCACAGGTACAGACACTGCACTTTTATCCTTAGGTATTCCATCTTAGTTTAATGGTTAGCAAGCTAGTTCCGCAGATCTATTACAACTAAATAGCAAGTTCGATCCTCGATGGATGACCCACACTGGCGACCTTGTGTCACATCCTGTAGAAAGTGTAATCAGTATTTACCCAACCATTTCGGCAAGGGAAGGTTTGATACTTACTGCAAATTATACGAGGAGCAACTAATGGGTACAATCGTAGGAAATGGATTCGCCGACACGAGTTCAATTCCTGGACGAAGCTGTTCGCATTTCATATAACGCTAATACCCTTAGGAAATGTATGAATCCAATTTTCCCTCCAGCTATGGGTAAATAGCAGGACAGACTAGGCTCTTTAACCATAGCTAGGTAACCAGTCTAGGTGAAGGAAAACTTTGAATTCAAACCTGTTAAACTCTGCTTAAGAAATTGACATTGTGTCGCATCCTGCCCGTGCGGAGGGTTTGGTAAATATATATACGAGGAGACAACATTTACTAAACATTTTTTCAAACTCAATTTTTAAGACTGAATTATTTTTTTCTGTTTAATCTATAGATGAGCCCCTAACAGGTACTACCATTCCCATAAAACGTGGGTCCCTTTTATTGGCGAATTCAAGCAAAATAGCTTAGTCATGTACCAGTCTCATGAGTTTGATTCATGGCTAAACGTTTATAGCGGCGATTATAAAAAAATCTACTAATATACTTTTGTTTTAATCGATGGCTAAGAAATTTGTTCGATATTAACACGTCGTGAGTT
>CM042152.1:49982401-49994901 GCA_023376005.1 Doryteuthis pealeii
GTAATATATATTGGTAGAGAGAAATTGATGGGCTTTATTTGATAGATAGATATAAGATAGATACACTTATATATATATATATATATATATATATATATATATATATATAGGGGTTTGTAATTTGCTTGGAGCATTGTGTTTATATTGGTTTGTTGGTTGGTTTTGAAGGCTGTCACAATGCAAGTGTAAAGAAAAAAGAAGGTAACTATGATGTTGTTTGTTAACCTGTCACTTTATTCTCAATATTTCGGGATGAAAAATCCCATCATCAGAAGAATATTCGAACTGAAGTGGTGCTAGCAGTTGCTCAATTTGTTTTGTCTCGGGTCTTCCAAATTCTGTGTGTGTGTGTGTGTTTGGGGGTGCCTGTTTATGTGTGTGTTTGTGTGTGTAAGTGTGTGCGTGTGCATGTGTGTAAATGTGTGTGTGTGTGTGTGTGCGTGCTTATGTCTGTGTGATCATTTCTTTTTATTTTATTTTAATTATTATTCCAGATTTGATTTGCCTCTAAGTAAGTTTTTTTTTTAAATTATTTTTATTAAAAGGATCATCTAAATATATACTAATCGTATCCATCTATCTATCTATCTATCTATCTATCTGTATAGATAGATTTGAATAAACTAATGGAAATGTAAAGATAGGGAAAACCATTTCAGCTACATGTTCGTATTTATTCATCTATAAGTACAATCGCATCCCTTGAGGTATACTTTAGTATCTTTATTTTCATTGTCGAGATTTCTTCCACAATATTTTTTTTAATTAACTTTTTTCACCTCTCTATCCAATCAGCTGGGCATTATTCGAATAAAAGATCGGAAAGACCAAAACACGAATCACCCCCATTCCTCTCTATCCGCGTGTTTCCTCAGTACCTTATAGCGTGTTCACTCCGCTGAACGTTCCATGGAACGCTCCGTGTCTGTTTGTCGGTTCTGTTGCACATTCGGCGTGCACTTGTGGGTTTTCAATATAACCATTACATAATTCGTATGTTGGGGCTGAATATACATATATATATATATATATATAATATATATATATATATGTGTGTGTGTGTGTGTGTGTGTGTGTGTGTGTGTGTGTGTGTTGATTGTCTTTTTACACGCTGAATAACAGTTCCTTACGATATTCAAGAATTGGAAAAAATGGAAAATAAATAAAATACAATGAATAGAAATGAATTAAGAACACGAGGATTTTCAGCGCTGGTTTTCAGGAAAAGCAGGTGATGTGTCTTTTCGGAAAGAAAAAAAATGCAACAATATAATTTTCCAGCTTTGTATTTAGCACAATTGGTCCAATATCAGATTAAGATAAAAATAAATATCAACACAAACATTTTCTTGTTTTTTCTATATATTCTTGTGTTAGATCTTTCAACCATTCTTATTACTTTCTTTTTCTTTATTTCGTTAGTGTTTATTTAGCTATTTATTTATTGAATACAGTAGAACTCTGCTTAAGACTTTTATACGTTTTGCAATTGTGATTATAATGGGTTTGATCATCTTATGGTGTCCATATATTATGACCTCGTGTCAGTATAAACGATATATATATATATATATATATATATATATATATATATATATATATATATATATATATATATAGACTTATCAGATTATATATATCTATGTATATATATATATATATATATATATATATATATATTAATATATATACACATACATGTAGAATCATCAGATTATATACATCTATGTATATATATATATATATGTATATATATATATATACATACATATATATATATATACTCATCAGATTATATATATATGTATATATCTATATACACACATATAGACACATCAGATAATATATATGATATGTATACACACACACGTATATATGTATGCATATATATATATATATATTATATATATATATATACATAATATATATATACACACTTATAGACTCATCAGATAATATATATGATATATTACTCATAATATATATATATATATATATATATAATAGATAGGAGACTCATCAGATAATATATATAATGTAATATATATATATATATATATATATATATATATATAGACTCATCAGATAATGTATATATAATATACATACACATATATAGACTCATCATATTACATATATGTATATATAATATACATACACATATATAGACTCATCATGTTATATATATATATATATATATATATATATATATATGTGTGTGTGTGTGTGTGTGTGTGTGTGTGTGTGTGTGTGTATATAAAAAATTGGTACCCCGGCGTAAGTTAAGATCTAACACGCCAGTAAAACTATGACAGTGTTCAATATACGAAAATTGAAATAAAAGTGTAGGCTAAATCAAGTTATAAATACACGAATCGGAGTTTCACGAAGACGATCATCAGGTGGGATACTTATAATCACGTATAAACACACACACAACCACACACAATATATATATATATATATATATATATATATATATATATATATGTGTTGTGTGTGTGTGTGGTGCACATTGTTATGGACCCATATTGATCCAATTTATTATGCTGTCTGATCAATAAGAAAAAAGTTAATTCACACAGGTATCTTATCAAACTAAATTTGCACACGCACACTTACTATATATATATATATATATATATATATATATATATATATATATATATATATATATATATATACACGTTGGCCGAGACGTATCAACGTAAGCACACATACAAATATACGCGCACGCACATCCACGTGTGTGTGTGTGTGTGTGTGTGTGTGTGTGTGTGTGTGTGTAATATGAACATTTTCGAAAGTACTATTGTATACATGGGGAGATTAAATGTTAAAGAAAATGGAATATCTCCCTCTCTCAATATAATATATATATATATATATATATATATATATATATATATATATATATAGTGGATGTGTGTAGTTTTGAGCTGTATGATCTTATTTATTTCATCCATATTTATCCTTCCGGATTGGGTTATCATTTTATATCTTCACCCCTAGTTGGTCTCGTGTAGGCTATCTATCTATCTATCTATCTATCTATCTATCTATCTGTCCCAATGTCTTCATAGCTGTATTCAACAACTCTTATCCATTTCAGCTGTTTTCTGTCTATGTACATCTACTTATATCTATCTGTATATTTATCTTAGTATCTCTATGTTTTTTTCTATACATACATGTGTGTATTTACACTTTTCAGATATGTACGTTTCCATGGACTATATCACACACAAACACACACACACACACACACACATATATATATAATATATACACATGTATATATATTCTTGTATTATTATTATTATTATTATTATTATTATTATTATTATTACAAATCTAAGTATAGTTTATTTGAAAGGAGATACTATGCAATCTTGTTTAAAGTTATTCTCGTGTTTATTTAAATAACTGCACGAGTCAGTGTTTCCATTTTCGACCCATCTATTATTTTCTACATTTAGCCCCGTTTATAGCGAAAAGGGGGGAAATGGGTTTTAAATATTGTGTTGCGCGAAACCTCCCAGGGAAAAGGATCTGTATGGCCACGAAAATCTGCATTTGATGTCGAAGCATCCTTTTAAATCGACTGGAACCCTGACCAAGAGCCATCTGGGTTAAAAACAGGGTCATCTTCACAAGAAATAATTTAATATTCTGTTACACGTATTTAATAAGCTTAGCCCAATGCAACAAAAGTGGAACATCTTGTGAGGATTGATCTTATTATTTCCCAATGGTTTAAAATAGGTATACCCATTTTTTCGTCTGGTTTTCATTTTAAAAACGAATTAAAATTAATTAAATCGATTATTTAAGGTCAAATTTTTGTCTTAGTCCAAAAGTAGTAACATAATAAGCATCAGTAAAAAAAAAAAAGCAAAATAATATTACACATGTAATTTTTTTTTCGATATATTTAAAACTATTTTTCGGTCAATTTTGATCAAATATGACTTAATATTAACAAGACAAGGATTCTGACAGTTATTTTACGGAAAACACGGTATTATATTCATAATTGGGTGTTTCATATAGGCAAGTGGATGAGTAAAGATTTTACCCTTTGTGTTTGATGGTCAGAGTTTTATTTATTTATTTATTTATTTATTTTGCATGCGGGTGTGAATCGGTTTCATTGCTATCAAACGTGAGTAAGATTTTGTTAGTTTCAATGTGTATATTTCGTTTAAGCGTACGGCGTACAGTACGCTTATTGATTTGGGACTTGACTTATTGCAAAAATAGATGGAGAAATTATTTTCACACTGGTCGGTTTTGTGAACGATTGTCGGATGAGTAAAAAGAAAGAATAAATACCAGATTTAGAGAATGAAGTAAAGTAAATTTTATTTGTATATGAATGTACATAGATGTGTATATCTATGATGATACATTTTAACTGTTGCATCTAATATCTGGGGTAAATTTTTTAATTTTTTTTTTTTGTTTTTTGTTTTTATTAACAAACAGGTTTGAGGGTGACAAAAATAAATACAAAAGAGAAATCGCAAAAATATTAATCAAAAAGTGATTTCAAAATTAGCAAAGCTTCTATATAGTATTGCTGATGTGTTTACCCCTTAAAAAGAACTGTTTTACGCTGATGAAGATGAAAAATAATATACTGAAATACATTACCATCTGCGTTTATCTTTTACAGTTGAAACACAATCATCTTTTCAAATTTACTTTCATTTTCCCTATATTAAGAAATACAAGTGTGTGTGAGTCACAACTTTCGTTCGTTCATGCTATGATTTCTGAATTGTGCACTCTTTTGGTAATTTTAGTTTTTTTTTTTATTAGTAAAGTTTTTTTCGGGTACGTATATGTGTAAATATGTATGTAAAATTCAGTAGTTTTACAATGAAAAGTTGAATTGTGAAAACAAAACAAAGAAAATAATAATACCTCGATACACTTACCTTAAGCATGGGAAGCCTCCTTCACCGACGTTACGTAAAAATGTGAATTTGGTAGATTAGAAGATAGGTATATTGTTTAGTAGGTAGATAGCCCTTTTTGTGATTTTACAGTTATATCCTCAGCTGTGTATTACAGGCGTTTGTTGTTGCTTTTGTTATTGTTGTAGTGTTGTTATTTGCGTTGCTGCCTTTGTAATTGGTACTGATGTTGTAGCCAGAAAAAAAATTAGATCTTTTTTTGTTTTGTTAAAATGAGAAGATATATATATATATATATATATATAGAGAGAGAGAGAGAGAGAAAGAGAGAAAAAGAGAGAGATAAACTATCGAATATTTTCCAAAGGACAGAAAAATCGATAAAGCTAGAAACAGATAAAAAAAAGATAGATAGATAGATTCCTAGGAAAAGAACGAGATAGATAGATAGATAGATAGATAGATACTATTCGTAGAGATAGATAGATTTGTCTAACAGAGAAAGATTGAAGGAAGGAGAGACGGAAGTAAATAGATGGAGACAGAAACCTTTAAAAGGCTAGCAATACTAGAAAGCTTTTAGGAATTAAAAAAAATTGGATCAAAGTTGCAAGAGAAGAAATGAACGAACGAACGAAGAAATACAAAATGGACGAGAAAAAAAGAGAAGATGGGAAAAAAAGGAAAGACCAAAATCGTCCCTTCTTGGAACTCCTTTGCTAGTTTTTTTTTTTTTTTTTTTCTTTTACTGATGTTTTGTCAGAGATGGTAAATTTCTCAATCCTTCGGCGTCCGTGATGCAAACGAGCTGAAGTCCCTCTTTTTAAAGTAGTATATCCATCCAATGTTATTTACAGAGACTGGCCATTGCTTTCTTTCAGCTCTCTTGCTTTTACGGTAACTGTTGTTTGGTATTCTTTCGCTAAAGGAAGAGAGAGAGAAAGACAGAGAGAAAGAGATTTTAATATTGTGGCCAGTCGGTCGATTTCTGGTGGTGGTCGTGTAGTTGCAAGTGCGTGTATAGTTGTGTGTGTGTATGTATGTATGTAAGTATGTATGTATGTAGGCAAATGTGCTCAAATATATTTTTTTAAAGAATATATTTCCAATATGTTGATCGATTTTTTTTTAAAGATGAGTTTCGGCTTTTTTAAATTTTTTAATTTATTTTTTTTTTTTAGAAACTTAATCCAAATAATTTTTACACGTTTATACTAAAACCAAAAATTGTAAACTTAAGTAAAAAGAATATAAGAAAATAGTAGTCTTTTTTTTTTTAAATCTATTTTTTAAAAGTTATGTCAGCATAAAATATATATGTATATCTACACGAGAAAAATTTTTTGTTTGTTTGTTTTTAGAGTGTGTATTTCTTTTTGGGATTTTGTTGTTGCTTTTTATTTACTTTCTATATTTTTTGTTTTGTTTTGTTTTTTTCTTTTTTTTCTTTTTTAAGCCCTTTTTCTGATTTTTGTTTGCTTGCATTTGATTATTATTATTATCATTATTATTATTCGGTCTCAGGGTACTTGTTTTAGTAAAGGATCCCGTGGATAAAAAGACACCGCTGCCGGCTATAAGTACGTTTGCTTGACTGGCCGAGCTATCCGACACCCCCTGTATTTCTACAACAACAATAATTACTACTACCACCAGCACCAGTGCCACCACCACAACTACTATCAGTACAACAACTACTTCTACTACTACTACAGCTACCACTACGCTTACCAAGACTTTGTTACCTTAACAAGTTGACCACCACCATTATCAACACCCGACCCTTCCCAATTTTAACTGGCACTAATAGAAGAGGTAGTGTAAGTGGTAGTAATAATAGTTGTGGGGGCGTGCGAGTCGCAGTATAGCCGAATGGTGGAAGCAGGTGGAGGAAGTGTGTCGAGCTTTGACTGTGTCACTAATAAAAATACTACTATTCATGGGAGCAACTACTATCGAGACTGCTGCTCGGTACGAAGGAAGAGGATTCCTCATGTAGAGGCAACAGTAAATGGAGGAACGAAAGAAAGGACTAAGGAACGAAAGAAAGAATGAACGAATTGAAGAAGGAAAGAACGAAAGAAAGAAAGAATGGACGAATTGAAGGAACAACGAATTGAAGAAAGTAAAGAAAGAAAGAAAGAATTGAAGAAAGTAAGAAGAAAGAAAGAAAGAACGAATTGAAGAAAGAAAGAAAGAAAGAAAGACAGACAGAAAGAAAGAAAGAATGAACGAATTGAAGGAAGAACGAATTGAAGAAAGAAAGAAAGAAAGAATGAACGAACGAACTGAAGAAAGAAAGAACGAATTGATGAAAGAATGAAAGAAAGAATTGAAGAAAGAAAGAGAGAAAGAATGAATGAACGAACTGAAGAAAGAAAGAAAGAACGAATTGAAGAAAGAAAGAGAGAATGGACGAATTGAAGAAAGAAAGAAAGAAAGAAAGAATGAATGAACGAACTGAAGAAAGAAAGAAAGAAAGAAAGAATTGAAGAAAGAAAGAAAGGAAGAAAGGAAGAACGAAAGAATGAACGAAATGAAGAAAGAAACAAAGAAAGAAACAAAGAAAGAACGAATTGAAGAAAGAACGAAAGAAAGAATGAACGGATTGAAGAAAGAAAGAATGAACGAATGATATAACGAAAAAAGAACCACAAAAAAGAACGAAAGAAAGAATCAACGAGTGAAAGAAAGAAAGAAAGAAAGAAAGAAAGAAAGAAGGCAAAATTGAAATAATTTTTTTATAGAAAAAAAATACTGTGTATATAAAAGGCGTTAAAAAATAAACGGATTTATTTACTTATTTATTTTTTCAGAAACAGAACGCTGTTGAGAAAAATGAAGATACCGACAAATAATGTGAACGGAAGGACTTCCTCATTATTATTATTATTATTATTATTATTATTATTATTAGCAGTCATTTGGCAACATCTTTTTACGCTCACTCATCCTGTCAGTCATTAATGTTGTTCACGTAGGATTTAAGGTCCTTCGCCGGTGATCAAGCGCCAACAAGTATATTTACGTTTTTGGTGAACTTTGCAAGGCGCTGCAATATTGGAACCGTTACTGAGGACTATGCACATCTCCTAACAACAGTCTGCGAGATTATATTTCCTATCTAGTAAATAATTGCTCCACCAGAAAGGGATGATGACCTAGGTTTTGCGTAGAATAACACAGGATCTCTCATTTTGAGCCACAAATAAAGTTCAAATATATTCAAAGGTCTGCCAGACTATGCCATGATAAGATGTTCGAAGCTTAGCCTGGCCTATTAAAAAAATACGTTTATAGAGTAAATAAGGATCGAACTTGTTAGTGCACTGTTAGATCCTAGACGAACCCACAGTTCACATAGTGCTAATACCCTTGGGAAAGGTATGTATCCAACTATCCTCCCTCCATCTATGGGTAAATAGTAGGGCAGACTGGACTCTTTAACCTTGGCTAGGCAACCAGTCTAGGAGAAGGGAAACTCTGAATTCAGACGTCTTAAATCTCCGCTTGGGGTGGCCACTTCTAAAATAGGCTCAGCCCTATTTAGTAATCTCTATATCAATTAAAAAAAATATTTCAAGATACGTTTAGAGGGCAAATAAGGATCGAACTTGTGAGTCTACTGTTGCTATTTGAGGTTATCCTTCCTCACCATAACTCCACAGTGAGAATTGCTGGTTATGTACTATAACTAGCTTTGCATGGCACAAGGTCAAGCGCGAAAGTGTCCTGTGGGGATCTAACTCTCTATAACACAAGTAATTTGCTAATCATTACATCAAAGCGGGAACATCTGAGATTACCATTTTCTGAGAAGTAATAATGATGACTAAAGTTTTAGCTGAGTAACAGTAAGTGTTTTCTATGCTGTCTATCACATTATTATTATTACTATCAGGACCTGTGGATATACCATAGTATGACAATTCAATTATTACAACGTTCGATATGTTTACTTAAGAGCTATTGCGAAATAGTTCAATATGTAAAAAGTATAATAATATTGATCCTTATGTTCAATTGAAACAAATTAGCGTTATCGCTTCTGCACGCTAACCTTCTTCCTTTCTGTCCTATTATATTTTTCTATTTTTCTGTGTAGTATGTCCTTTTTCCTCTTTTTATTTCTTTATAATAAAACATAATGGTCCATTATTTAGCAAGGTCATAAGAAATAAGAATTCGGCGATTAAGCGATACTAGATAGTCAGGATTTATATTTTTGCATTTCATCCTGGTCATTTTGGACGGTCTCATTTTTGACCAGAGGGTGTTGCAAGATGATAACGGTCAGAAGATTAACGAGCAAGGGTATAAATATATAGATTATTATTATATTATTATTATTATTATTATTATTATTGATTTTTTCACTGGAGTGACAATAACTTTCCTCAGCTCTCCAGGACTCGTCTGAGTATTCTAGCCAATTTTAACAATGCTGTTGTCTGGATGGTCTCAATTCTTCCTCTATTATTATTTACTCCTTTTGAGTTTTCACATCAGTGTTAGTTGATGGTCTTTCACTGGAGTCTGACTGACAGCAAGTCTCCTCAGGTCTCCAGGACTCTTATTATTATTATTATTATTATTATTATTATTATTATTATTATTATTATTATTATTCCTAGTGATGTTTTAACACCAGTGTTAGTTGGTGTTAGCTGGTGAGAGCCTGGGTGATAACAAGTCTCTCAAGGCCTACAGGACCCTTCTAAGTATTCTAGCCAATTTTAATACTGTGGTTTGGATGGTGTCGGTTCTTCCTCTAATTTCCTATTCCTCCAGTTTCTTTCTTTTCCAAACTCTTGGGGACCGTTCCAAGGACATTATTATTATTATTATTATTGGCTCTTTTTGAGTTTTCACATCAGCATTAGCTGATGGTCTTTCACTGGAGTCTGAGTGACAGCAAGTCTCCTCAGGTCTCCAGGACTCTTCTGAGTATTCTGGCAGATTGCAGCAATGCAGTGTTCTGAATGGTTTCAATCCTTCCTCTGATTTCCAATTATTATTATTATTATTTATTATTATTATTATTTACTCCTTTTGAGTTTTCACATCAGTGTTAGCTGATGGTCTTTCACTGGAGTCTGAGTGACAGCAAGTCTCCTCAGATTATTATTATTATTATTATTATTATTATTATTATTATTATTATTATTATTATTATTTGTTGCATTAGTAATATAGTAATAGTAATATAGTATAGTAATATATTAGGAGTGAAGATACATTTCAAGTCTATTTTTTGTCGTTTCTATGATTTTATTCTTATTATTTTTTATGATTCTTTTTTTAATTTTAAATTTTTTATTTTTGTGGCAAAATTAGGAAAACGAAAAGTTGATTGATATCGTTTTGTTTCTGGTTTGATACACAACCAGATCATCGTGTATGTTGTATGTGAAATAAAACAAGGCCTGCTGCACCCGAGGTGTGTGCTGCCTTTTATAAGGCTATGTCCATCTTTATGCTGTTGTGCAGTATACACCGCCTCTTAGTTTTGTTTCACAATAGTCGACAATGGCTTATTATCTGAAGCCCCCCTCTCCCTCACACACACACACACACACACACACACACACACACACACACACACATTTGTTATTTTTTCGGTCTGTCTCTCTTTCTCCACCCACTCTGTCTCTCTCTGTCTCTCTGTTTCTGTTTCTGTTTCTGTCTCTGTCTCCGTCTCTCTCTCTCTCTCTCTCTCTCTCTCTCTCCTCTCTCTCTCTCTCTCTCTCTCTCTGTGTGTGTGTGTGTGTGTATGTCCTCTTTATTTTTAATTATAGCTCTCCCCTCTTCCTTTTTCTTTCTTCAGCTTTGATTTAACTTTCCTCTTCTTCGTCCTTTTTTTTGAAAGTTTATTTCCCCCCTCTCTCTCTCTTTATCTCTTATTAGTTCTTTTCCTTTAGGTCTCTCTTCACCACCCCTCTCTCTCCCTTTCTCGTTATTCTCTCTTTATTTTTAATTAGAGCTCTCCTCTCTTCCGATTTCTTTCTTTTTTTTTTCTTTCTTTCTCCAACTCTGATGTCTCTTTCCTCTTCATTTCCTTTTCAAAAAGTTATATTTCTTCCCCCCCCCCTCTCTCTCCTATTAGTTTTCTCTCTCTCTCTCCCTCTCTCTCCCTCCTCCCTCTCTCTCTCTCTCTCTCTCTCTCTCTCTCGCTCTCTCGCTGTCTTTCTGTCTCTCTCTTGGTATTCTATCTTTATTTTAATTAATGTTCTCCTCCTATCTTATTTTCTTTCTTCTTTCTTTCTTTCTTTCTTTCTTTCTTTCTCAATCCGTTTTTAACTTTCCTCTTCTTCCTGCTTTAAAACTTCTATCTATTGTTACTCTCCTTCAAAAATTAATGTATCTCTTCCTACTCTCTCTCTCTCTCTCTCTCTCTCTCTCTCTCTCTCTCTCTCTTATCTCTCTAATCCTCCCCTCTCATTCGATTACGTTTCTTTCTTTCTCACTCTTTCAGCGTTTTCATGGGCACTCCACTTCATCTTTTGAATTAGGGAGACTCGCTTCGTGATATGTTAGGCTATCATACTGTTGTTAGTGAGTTCGATTCTCACTGTGTGCTCCATGTTTATGGCCTTGTGACAAAGCTAAGCCGACTATATAACGACGGAACACCCAGCTTAGACTTGTGTCGTACGAATCCTAGCTTCAGGAAAACACACGTACCCTTTCGCTAGTGTTGTTGTTGTTTTTCTCAGTGAGTTTTCCTCACTCTAGTAGTATCTTCATGGCTTGCACAGGAGAACAACTGGTAGTAAGAGTTCGGCATCCTTGCTGATAACGCTGTGATGTTTGTCAGGATTGTCTTCTTTTTTTCATTATTATAGATTATTGAAGAGGAAAGAATTATTATTATTATTATTATTATTATTATTATTATTTGAGATTTTCGCATCAGCTTTAGCTGATGGTATTTCACTGGAGTCTGAGTGACAACAAGTCTCCTCAGGTCTCCAGGACTCTTCTGAGTATTCTAGTCGATTGTTGCAGTGCAGTAGTCTGGATGGTCTCAATTCTTCCTCTGATTTCCAGATCTTCCAGTCTTTTTTCCCAAGCTATTTGGGACCGTTCCAAGTGCACCAATTTCAATTGGTATCACTTTGACGTTCATATTCCATAGCTTTTTCAGTTCTCTGGCAAGGTCCAGGTATTTGTCCATTATTATTATTATTATTATTATTATTATTATATGTTCACTACTGTGAGTTTTTCACATCAGCGTTAGCTGGTGGTCTTTCGCTGGAGACTGAGTGACAACAAGTCTCCTCAGGTCTCCAAGGACTCTTCCGAGTATTCTAGCTGATTTCAGCAATGCTGTTGTCTGGATAGTCTCAATTCTTCCTTTGATTTCTAATTCCTCCAGTTCTTTTTGTTCAAGCTTTTTGGGACCGTTCCATGTGCCCCAACTACTATTAGTATCACTTTAACCCTCATATTCCACAGCTCTTTCAATTCTCTGGCAAGGTCCAGTTATTTGTCTATCTTTTTGTTTTCCTTCATCTTCACCCTATTATCATTATTATTTCATATCATGTGAGTTATCCACACCAGAGTTAGCTG
>CM042152.1:50000582-50013082 GCA_023376005.1 Doryteuthis pealeii
CTACGTGGTGGGTATGCAGCCGGGAGAATAAAGCCAAAATCATAAAACTACCTTTTGTCTTCGTCTCTCCTTCTTTCTTGAATTCCTTTTCAGCAGGGCCACCAAATATGAGGAGTTAAAAGCAAACGCTAGGAACACGCACCAGGAATACAAGTTACTTGTAACCTAAAAGATTAAACTCCTGCCACCTCACACATTCTCGTTCATCCAAGACAAACCGCACTAAATATTACCGGGCAAATAACTTAAGAGACCTCTCAAAAAATGTCAAACCAGAAGGCATCTTAAATTTTCTAAAAAGAAAAAAGCAACCTTTTCAACAAGATTTAACCAAACCGATTCTTTCACCAAAAACTGACCAAATATAACCAAATATCACCATAAAACACGTAATCTAAAGCCCGAAATACCTATGAAAAACAAATCTATATATTATCTGTATATAATCATTAATAAGCGTGCGTAGTTATTGCGATTGTTGACCCGTTAACAGCATTGGTGACTTTTGTCATCTTCAGACACAGCCAAATTGAAAAAAACACGAACCCAGCCTTCTTCAACTTTCCTGTGAACCAATAAACAATGTGGGAACAGGAAGTCCGAACGAGCAGGTTCATCATCCTATAAGGAAGCGCGTGGTGTAATGGTTAAAGTCATGGGAAATGGACTCGTCGCTCCGAGTTCAAATCCTGGATGTGGTAATTGCAATTTACTTAGCGCTAATGCCCTTGGGAAAGGTATGAATCCTACTCTCCCTCCAGTAGGACTGACTGGGCTCTTTAACCTTGGCTAGGCAACTGGTCTAGGAGGGGAAACTCTGAATTCAAACCTGTTGAATTCCGCTTAAGAAATTGACCTAGTGTCACATCCTGCTCGCGCGGAGGAGTTGGCAAATATATACGGGGTTCGCATCACAACACACACTTATAGGATGACATTTGGTTCCGTGACTATCATAGGACTACAATTTGGTACCGTGCCCGTAGCATAGTACCATAATTGGTACTGTGACTAGCATAGTACCACAATCCTTTCTGGCATTAAATGACCCACAGAGGATGATATGCTCTTAAACAAACATCAAACTCAAAGTTTTTCTTTCTTTAACTCATTTATTCTTCATTCATTCAATTCTTCTTTTTTCATTAAAATTTCATTCTCGACAAACTTGATTCTTTTCTTTATTCACCTTTTCTTTCCGTTCACTGATTCTTTTCTGTTAACTTTCCTTTGCTTTCTCCTTTATATTTTAATCTTTTCTTATCCAATCGTGAACTTCGTTTTCGTTTTATTTATCAGTCGACCCATTGGATACTTCAGTTTTTATTAATCAAACTGTTACAATGACAAATAATAATAATAATGATTATAACAAAAAAAAAGTGAACTTGTAAACTTTTGTAGACTTTGCGGTTTTAGCAGATCACGGGGTGAAGATGAAGGAAAACGAAAAGATGGACAAATACCTGGACCTTGCCTGAGAATTGAAAAAGCTGTGGAATATGAGGGTGAAAGTGATACCAATTGTAGTTTGTGCACTTGGAAAGGTCCCAAAAAACTTAGAAAAAGGCGGGAGAATCTGGAAATCAGAGGAAGAATTGAGACCATCCAGACAACTGCATTGCTGCAATCTGCTAGAATACTCATAAGATTCCTGGAGACCTGAGGAGATTTATTGTCACCCAGACTACAGTGAAATACCATCAGCTAACGCTGGTGTGAAAAACTCTCATAATAATAACTAGCGGGACCTGTAGATATACCACAGTATGATAATTTAATTAATACAATTTGCAAAATAGTTCAATATGTAAAAGTATCTCTCTCTCTCTCTCTCTCTCTCTCTCCTCTCTTTTCTTTTCATTATATTCGATTCAAACAATATTAGCGTTATAGCCCTCTCTCTCTATCTTTCCCCTACCCCCTTTCTTTCTTAATTTTTTACTGAGTAACATGTCCTTTTTCTTACCTTTCTTTCTTTATAATAAAAACGGAATGGTCTATAATTTAGATGAGTTGACGACACTAATAAAAAATAAGAATTCAGCCGATAAGCAACACCAGATATTCAGGATTTACATTTTTACATTTCATCTTGGATGAATTGGGTGGTCTCATTTTTAACAAAAGGGTTTTGCAAGATGATAACGGTCGAAGGATTAATGAACCAGCATATTAATATTTAGATAATAATAGTGAATGAACAGCTGAAACTAGTGACAATTACACCATTGTGTTAACGAACGCATTTACTACAAATATTCTAGTAACTTTATTACGAAGACGGTCACTGACACTATTGGTACCGCTATTATTTTTACAATTTCCCAACACTAATAATATTTATAGGCGCTTTTGAAGAACTATTGATGCCATTGTGAAACTTGAATTGCTCTTTGGAGCACGAGTTGAACAGATGCAATAGAATCCTCAGTGTATGGACACACACACACACACACACACACACACACACAGACACACACACACATATATATATACATGAAAATAAACAAACAATGTGTTTGAGATGGCGAGGATATGTGCTTAATTGAAGTCATACCTAATTTTTGAAAATTAATTAGTTGATAATTAATGAATTAGGCGGACATATCTGTTCAAATGTAAGGCGTAAACAAATCGGGGAAAAAGTCAATCTCTGTATGTACATTTCGGCATATTATGCCTCATCAACAGAGTTATAGACAGAAAACTGCTATGTGTGTGATTCGAACCCTACCTGCCATGCTGACAGGCGGGGATTCTAACCATTAAACTAGCTGGTTTTTCCAGATTTCTCGTTGTTTTGAACTGCGATATACTACATTTTTGGTAACTTACTGCACGACAGTATGAAAGTAAACAAACAATGTGTTTGAGATGGCGAAAGCCGACAATTTTTGGGAAGAATATGTGCTTAATTGAAGTCATACCTAATTTTTGAAAATTAATTAGTTGATAATAATGAATTAGGCGGGCATATCTGTTCGAAACAATGAGAAATCTGGGGAAAAACAGCTAGTGTAATGGTTAGAATCCCCGCCTGTCAGCCTGGCAGGTAGGGTTCGAATTTTATCTGAGAGCGTTACCTATAAATTGAAAAAGTGCTCAAATGTTGGCCAGCAGAACAGTAAGAAAAATAAAAATGAATTAAAATCTCATGGTTAATAACCTTAAACCTGACATGATACTTGACTGGATTTGGATTACATATTTTCCGTGATTCCTATATTGGTACTTGTTGCTCAAGTGTACAAAATCTCCGGTTCTAAAACGAATTAGACAATTCTTTATGAATTTCCGAACTTTTGGCCTGCTCTTAATGCTGCTACGGGTCGAGAAAATTCAAGAATGCCATTTTTTTTCATAACAAAAACAAGTAATTATATACTTGATTCTAATATTAATCATTTTCACAGTTATATAGTATTAAGTAGAAAGAAATAGAGAAAATTCTTAGGAAAAACCAAAACGGATTCCGTAGAAACCGTTCCACAACCTCTCAGATCCTGACTATACGACGAATCATAGAAGGGATTCGAGCAAAGAATCTAGAGGCAACGCTACTATTCGTAGTTTTTCCAAGGCATTTGATTCCATACACAGAGGAAAAATGGAACAAAATCTACTAGCATACGGGCTACCAGAAGAAAGTGTTGCTGCTATAAATGATGCTCTACAGACACACAAGCAATGTACGCTACCGCAGCCGATGGCGACACAGATTTCTTCGACATCGGAACTGGAGTCCACAAGGAGATACACTAGCACCATATTATTTTTATCATATGCTTAGGCTATGTACTCCGACACGATTTAGATACCATAAAAGAAGGGCTTCCACTAAAAAGGCAAGAAGCAGGCGATATCCCGCACAGAAAGTCACAGATGCAGACTACGCTGATTACCTTGCACTCATTGCAGATACACCTCCACAGGCCGAGTAACTACTGCATAGCCTAGAGAAGGCAGCAAATAATATTGGCCTTCATGTAAACTCCGATAAAACAGAGTAACATATGTTTCAAAAGAAAGGAGACATAACCAACTCCGCACGGTAAGCCCTTAAGCCAGTAGAACAATTCACAAGACCTAGGTAGTAATATCTTATCCACAGAAAGCGATGTAAATACACGAATAGGAAAAGCGTGGTCGGCCACAAACAAATTATCAGTAATATGGATCCGATCTCACTGTGAAGCTAAAGCGACATTTCTTCCAGGCGGTGGTTGTATCAGTGTTCTGTACGGATGCACCCGCGGACCCTAACGAGGCGCTTGAGATAAGCTGGACGGGAGCTGCAAGAATGCTGCGTGCAGTCCTGAATAAATCGTGGAAGCAGCACCCCACGAGGAAGCAGCTGTATGGCCACCTGCCCCCCATCTCTACAAAACCATACAAGTGAGACGGACAAGACATGCCGGGCACTGCTGGAGAGGAGGATGACCACATAAAGTGACGTTCTCGCTGTGGAAGCCAACACAGGACATGCTAGTGTGGGGCCCGCCAGCAAGGACCTAAATTGACCAACTAAGCCAAAAGATGCAGGTTTGCTGCGCAGAAGACCTCCCTGGAAAATGAATGATAGGAAAGGTTGCGAGAGATTGTCCATGGATATCCGTGCTAATAGCGCGACATGGTGATGATGATGAAGTAAAGCGCGTGGTGTAATGGTTAAAGTATAGGAAATGGACTCGTCGCCCCGAGTTCAAATCCTGGACGTGGTAATTGCATTTCACTTAGCGCTAATACCCTTGGGAAAGGTATGAATTCTACTCTCCCTCCAGCTATAGGTAAATAGTAGGGCAGACTGAGCTCTTTAACCTTGGTTAGGCAACCGGTCTAGGAGAAGGAAAACTCTGAATTCAAACCTGTTAAACTCCGCTTAAGAAATTGACCTTGTGTCGTATCCTACTCGTGCGGAGGGGTTGGTAAATATATATATAGTATTAAGTATTCCTAACTAATATTAATTTTTAGTGTTAGTCAACAGTAACTGGTACTAGCAATCGGGATCGTAGTCTATGTGAGAGTAATGATAATGAGGATATAAGCCAAATTCCAAGAAGTCTAGAACTAAGGCTTCACCACTGGATCCAGTTTAATGTCATACACTGGGCACTATTCGCTCGGTCTTACCACTGTGAAAAGATAAGATTGGCGCAATCTAATCCACACAGATAGAGATGTTGAAATCAAAAGTGGATTTTACAGATCAGTAGGTGCACAAGCTCCAAAATAAAGAGGTGTATCAATAGAACTCATATTAATACAATGGATATCCACCTGAAGTGTTAACAACTGACCTGCCCAAGCAATTATTTGCCGTGCGAGTAAGCTAGGATCTTATCATTTTTTCTTTTTCTTTTTTAAATTTAGTGTCCTTTTTATGGTTTGGCCTGGTTTCTTTGTTTAATGGTATATCAACCATCGTTGGTTATTTAATATAGAGGGAAGAAAAGGGGTAGGAGGAGCTCTCAAATTATTTTTTCTAAAACGAGAAGAGAACCGCTTTGGTTTGAATTCCACTGAATATATATATATATATATATATATATATATATATATATATATATATAGGCGTATACATGATTCCATGAAACAGACTGCCATAAAAAAATACAGAGGATATACCTCCAGAAACCTGAAAAATCGCATTTTACGACATAAACGCAACTATAGATTAGTATATATATATATATATATATATATTATATATATATATATATATATATGCACACACATCTATATATATATCTATACATATACATCTATATATATATATATATATATATATATTTATACATCTATATATATATATATATATATATATATATATATATATATATATATATATATATTTGTGGCGGAAGTGAAACTACAACATAACATTTTTTGAAACATCAAGGATTTCATTTGGAATTCATATCACAGGACTATAACATTTTAAAGAATTAAAAAAAATAAAAAATAAAAATCTGTTTTCAAATGCCTTTAAAGTAATAAAGATTTCATCATTCGCATCTGATGAATCGGGAGAGTTAGACTATTTGTCTAAGCTTCCTGAAATAGACTATAATGCTAATCCTCTAAGTCTTTTGTTATTTTTGTACTTATATATTTGCTCTGTGACTCTAACATTAAGAGCACACATTGAGCTCTCAAATTTCGACAGGTTAAAAAAATAAATAAATAAAACTCTTGTGGCGTAAGGAAGATTTCTTCTCTGGACTTTTGGATTATATATATATATATATATATATATATATATATAGTCTGTATGTGTTTTAGAAGAGATGATGACTTGACGGGGAAGACAATATATAATATATGTGACACACAGAGACACCCAAGCGATTTACATTAAGCAGTTCAAATTTGGCACACAATTACATCTTCCATTCGCTTGAAGTATTCATAGTCACTTGCACGCATACTTCCAGATAGATAAATAGATAGGCATGATAGATAGATAGTATTCGTTCATATTTGGGCTGTATATGTATACCAATACATATATCGTGCTTTGCAATATTGTAATAATCTATTATTTTCACATAAAGTAATCATGTATTTGAGTCTTCCCGACTTCACTTACTAACTCAATTCCTTACACTATCTCTACAGAGTATCCCCATTATCCCCGTTATCCCCCCCCTCTCTCTCTCTCTCTCTCTCTCTCTCTCTCTCTCTCTCTCTCTCTCTGTGTATATATCTATCATATATATAAAAGAATGTTTCTGGTATGTACATGTCGACTTATAACTTTGAAAAGAGATGTCATTCTGATTTGAAATCTCGCAGACACATTAATGTGTTTCTAAATAAGAAACACACAAAATTCGGTTTTTGATTTTTACTAATTAAGTGATATAATTTCATAATCAAACAAATTCACCAATTTCTAGAACTCTAGAAGGAAAAATAAAGTAAGGAAAAATAAAGTAAGGAAAAATTGGGTCAATAAGGAAATGAATTGGAATAATACATCTCGCTTTAACTCAAACAGGCTAGGTACTCTCTCTCTCTCTCTCTCTCTCTCTCTCTCTCCCAGTCTGTTCCCCCTTCTCTCTCTCTCTCTCTCTCTCTCTCTCTCTCTCTTCTCTCTCTCTCTCTCTCTCTCTTGTATTCGTCTCTCTCAAATAAAATTATGTTTTAAAACAAGTTTAGGATTACATTAAAAAAAAAATAATTTAAATGTAAACAAAAAAAAGCATTTCCTAAAAAAACAACATTGTAATATACAAATTCTCGGCGATTTTTTAAATTTAATAAAATATTTTTCTCTTATTCTCTCTTACTCCTGTTTTCTCCCTTTCTCACTGGTGTTCCTAAAAAAATTGAGTCCGCTCATGGACCGCGTACTTTTGCTTGTATATATATAATAGAAAGTTTGGTTTGTACGTATCGACGTTTAACTCAGAAAAGAGATGTCACTCAGATTCGAAATCTTGAATATACCTAAATATACTTATAAATAAGAAACACTCAAAATTTGGTTATTGATTTTTACTGATTAAGTGGTATAATTAATAAATTAAACAAAAAACCAACCGATTTGTCGGACTGTTCGCATGGTGCTGTTCCTGATTATTTTTGTCTGCTTATAATGTTTCGCCTGCACGCTGATTATATAGCATTACTGGCTAATTTTAGTAGAAAACTTCGCACCCTAATCGGTTCAGTTCAGAATTTATTGCGTATTCCCGGTCCAATCTTTAAAATATTTATTTGGTTAGAAAGAAAAGAAAATAATCTTTCTGAATATATAATTTTATGTGTTTCTATCCATTGAAATTTTTTTTTACAGCGAATTAAAAAAAAAAAAAATTAACGATAACTCAACTTTTTTTATTAATATTTTCATTTTAGAATAATTTTTTTAGTCCATTCATGGACCGGGTACTTTTGCTAATATATATATATATATATATATATATATATATATATATATATATATATGATTATTATTATACTAAAGCCGAAAGAATCAATGTTTCTTTAGTTTACTGACACTGGAATAATGTTTGCCTCTGTTCGGACCCATGAAAGAGGGTTTGAGTGGCAAACATTATTCCAGTGACAAGGAAGTGAAATCTGTGTTGATGAAGTGGCTCAAAGAACAGTCAACAGAATTTTACAGGACAGGGATATATGCTCACATTTGAAGGTGGAACATTGCTATTGAAAGAAACGGTGACTATGTGGAGAAGTAGGGATGTGATCCACGGAGGACTAGCTTCATTATACAAGTCCTAAACAAAATGGCATTACCTTTTGACTCACCCTAGTATATATATATATATATATATATAATATATATATATATATATATATATATATTATCCATTGCCGCTTTAACTTTTTCGTCACAGTGGCGTCTGTAAATAATCCAAAAGTGGTCAATATATTAAAAATATAGAGCAGTAATAATACTAATAATATTGTTAGATGTCAAATAAAGGGTCTACCATGGTTTCAATGAAAAATTGGTCTCGTCAGTATTGAAAGAAAAATAACGTAGCGTTCAACCGTTATTATATTCAATTCAATGTAGAGTGGGGTCCTGACGAGATCAATTTTTGATTGAAACCATGGTAGACCCTTTATTCTACATCTAACAATATTATTAGTACTAGCAAATATATGCACCCTCCGGGTGCAAGTATTTAAGTTTTAAGTTTTGATATAATAAAATATCATATTAAATTAGAAAGGCTAATGAAACTGACTAAGAATGCAGATAAAAAGATCTGCAACAGAGGGGCTATAATCGAAAAATAGAACAACTTTGAAACTAACTATTCCATCATTTTCCATTACTCCCCTCTTTCCTTGGTTAATTTTCCTAATTTAGCTATTTAGTTAAAATAGGAAGTAAAGGATAATATTACAGTTATTTCTTCTTGTAAATAAATTTCTTTTAAGATTTATCCACGAGATTTTTGTTTATATTTCTTAAGATAAAACCAAACAATTAGAAATCAATAATACCAAGCACATATTTATTAAAATAAAATTTTAAATATCAATATGCAAATTAGCCTTCTCGTTCAAACTGCAAACTGCTATTTTGTTGTATATATAAATACAATTGCATGTTATTAGTACGTAGATATGGTCAACAGTAATAATAATGTGAAACAATTTTTATTAATAACTGAAGGTTTAAAAGAATGAAATTATGGAGAATTTGACGTAAATAATTAAGGGAATTGTGAGTTGAGTAGTAATATAGTTTCGGTTACAGACAGAAAAACACACAATCTCCATTATAATAAGATTATATATATATATATATATATATATATATAATGTTGTTCTGGTTACAACGGGATAAAATTTAATATTTTATAAAAAGAAGAAGGTCCGCAAAATGCATTATGTTCTCAGAAAAAAAAATTCTATTCTTTTTATCTTACATACGCGTATGTAAGATAAAAAGAATAGAATTTTTTTTTCTGAGAACATAATACATTTTGCGGACCTTCTTCTTTTTATAAAAATATATATATATATATATATATATATATATATATAATATAGATGCTATATTTATAGGTACATAGTGCTCAATATCATTGATAGAGCATTTTTCCAGTGACGAAGAATTGAAATCTGTAGTTAGAGAAACGGCGACTCTGTGGAAAAGTAGGGATGGGATCCACAGAGGACCAGCTTCATTTGATGAATGATACATGTTACTGTGTTGTTAATTATAAATGTCCTAAACAAAGTGGCATTACTTTTTGACACACTATCGTATATATAATATATTATATATATATATATATATATATATAATATATATATGGCGACGTAAACAGGAAACAATTTAGCTTTTTTTTTGTCCGTGGCAAGTTTGAAACTTGTGATTTTTCTTGCAGACATTTTTGTTTCTGTGACACGGACTTCCTTAAAATAATGATCTGATGCCAAATGACTTCTCTTACTTATTCTCGGCGCCTGTAAACTGTTTCCTGCAATAATTACCGAGTTTCATAACCACAAGTAGCAAAAGGACACATAGCGTAGTGAATAAATGCGTTTGTTAAGACAGTTCTAAGTGATCCAGTTATCTCTAGGCTGCAGGTTCAATCCTGGTCAAGGGCGACAGTAACATAGAGTAATAATTAACACAGCTTAACACCTGTACCCCAGTCATAGTTAGCGGAATGAGAACTGGATACCCTCGAGGATTGAATAAAGGGTTCGGTTCAAAGATCCGTAATAGCTCCCAATTATAACAAGAACGTTCCCGAATACGAAAAGAAGGTTCCTAAATATGAAAAAAAAATGTTCACGATTGCAAAGAGAAGGTTCCCAATTACCAAAAAAAGGTTCCCATGTTTGAAAAGAAGGTTCCCGAGTATGAAATGAAGATTGCCGAATTCGAAAAGAAGGTTCCCGAGTTTGAAAACTAATTCCTGAAGAAGGCCGGGGGCACATCCGCCGAACCGTTTTACAGATAAGAACAATAGTCCGAATAATCCAAATAATACTAAGTATCAAAAGGCATGCAAAGCTGTTATAAAAAAAAACATATTTTAAAAGGTGATAGAAGTTCTTAATGTCCTGGGTATGACGTTAAACTATCTGATAGAGAAGTTCCAATTTTGGCAGCACCGGGGAACGTGGAGAACCCCCTTTATAACCATTACTCCAAGGTTTATCCTTTTGCTCTAATAGCAAAACCCCAACCCTTTTTATCATATGTGCTAGAAGGCGGTGGGTGAGGGTCTTAATGTTCTGAGTATAAAGTTAAATTAAATCTACTGATGAGGTTCCAATTCTGGAGCTCTGGGGAACGTGGAGTACCCCTTTATCACCAGCACTCCCATGTTTACTCTGATCTGGAGTGATAGTATCTGCTATGATGCCATCAGTGGGTTAAGTAGAAAAAAATGAGTTTGAAAAATGTGTTTAAAACAATTGATTTCTCTGAATGTTTGAGATGAGGCTTGATGATTAGTATTATCTGCGTTATTCGGACTATTGTCCTCATCTTCATTGTTATCTGTACAACGTTTCGGCCGATATGCATTGGACACATGGCCTAGTGGATAAGGTAGTTAGGTTAAGACAGTTCTAAGTGACAGTTATCTCTGGATTCCGGGTTCAATCCTGAGCAGCGGCAGTAACATAGAAAAATAATTAACACAACTTCTACCCCAGCTATGGTTAGCGGAATGAGAACAGGATACCCCCGTGGACTGAATTACGGGTTAGATTCAAAGTTTCGCGATAGCTCCCGATTACGAAAAGAAGGTTCCCGACTACGTCAAGAGGGTTCCCGAGTTCGAAAAGAAGGTTCCCGAGTCCGAAAAAGAAGGTTCCTGAGTCTGAAAAGAAGGTTCCCGAATCCGAGAAGAAGGTTCCCGTGTCCGACAAGAAATACTTGAAGAAGGCCGGAGGGCATATCGGCCGAAATGTTGTACAAATAACATTAAAGATGGGGACAATAGTCCGAATAACGCAGATGATACTAAAAAAATTGAGTTTAAAAAACAATTAGTACCCATCAAGAATGAATAAATCAAAACATCTTCGGTATAAAATAACACAACAAGAGTGGAGTAACCCTTTCATCGCCATTGCTTCCAGGTTTACTTTGACCTGTAGTGGTAGCACCTGCTAGTGTCCCATCTATGAGTTAAATAGAAAAATGAGTTGAAAAATGTTTAAATAAATGAGTTTAAAAACATTAAGTACGCATAAAAATGAATAAAACAACTTTAAAAAAAAAAGGAATATTAACTTTTGTCAGACTTGGCTCCAGCGATTAGGTAAACCTTCGACCGCTCTTGATATACTGATGATCTTAATGTTGGGAGCGATTATGAGTTTTAAAAAAAAGGTATCTACCACCTCGCGAAGACAGAGCAAATCAGACCCCCCCCCCAAAAAAAAAAAAAAACAAACAAAAAAACAACAAACAAACAATATTTAAAATCTATTTTATACACTCACATTCAAACTTTTCACCTACGCATGCGCAGATCGGTGCTATCTCGAACAAAAAAATAAAAAAAATAAAAAGGATTCACACACAAATACGGTCCACCTCACCACACTCAGTCAGCACACAAGTGTTCCCCTACACTAAGATATTGACACACACTCGTAAAAACAATTCCGCGTAGAAAACATTACACACACACACACACACACACACCACACACACACTCTCTCTCTCTCTCTCTCTCTCTCTCTCTCTCTCTCTCTCTCTCTCTCTCTCTCTCTCTTACACACTGAATAAAAGAAAAATAGTTTTGGTCCTTGATACTACTACTACTACTACTACTACTAATAATAATAATAATAATAATAATAATAACAATAATAATAATAACAATAATAACAATAATAATAATAAAAGGTAGTCAAATACCTAGACCTCGCTAGAGAATTGAAAACAAAACTGTGGAATATGACGGTGAAAGTGATACCAATAGTAGTTGGGACACTGGAAATGGCCCCCAAAAGCTTAGAAAAAAAAAATA
>CM042152.1:50020582-50028082 GCA_023376005.1 Doryteuthis pealeii
GTTTTATTTTTGTAAACTTTTTTTTTTAAATGTGAAACAGAACAATCTATAAATGAAGGCATTATGAGAAGAAGAAAAAGAATTTTAAAAAATGAACCAGTGCAAAAACGTTTTCGTACGCAAGAAAACTTTTGATTTAATACTTCAGGCAGGTGAGAATTTACATTTTTTTTTGTTTAGGAGTGTGTGGGGAGGAGGGTAGATATTTGAAGAGTGATTTTTTTTTTCTTTTTCAATTGATGTACTAAAAATGTTTAACAAAAAAAAAAAATAATTTGAATTGAATAAAAACGTAACAAATATTTAAACTATTTGTGTTACCGTTGGAATTTTTTCTCATAAATTTCTTTGATGTTTTTTGTTTGTTATTTTTGGTTGTATTTTTTATTTTTCATTTTTCAGCATCTTTTTTATCGCCATCTATTTTTTTTGGTTTGTTTGAGTTTTTTTTTTTTAAATAGAAATAGTTTTCACCCGAGATTTTCTTTTCTAATTCTGTGACGATTTTGACAGTTTTTCTTTCTTTTTAACTCGTGTTGATTCCTTTGTTTCGATTCGAATGTTAACTTTATTTGACATAGAAATCACAAAGTATTAAGGGGGAAAAAAAAGTATGACAAAAGCAAACATCATTGCAAGAAATATCTATGACATCATTTCCGGTTTCTAAATCTTCATATTTCGTCTTTTCAACTGTTTAGATTTTCAAAACCCTCTATTTCATATTTTTATTCGACACTTGCTGAGATCTAAAACACACACACACACACACAACACACACACACACACACACACACACACACACATATATAATATATATATATATATATATAGAGAGAGAGAGAGAGAGAGTAAACTACAGACACGTGTTTCGAGGTATCACCTCTCATCAGTGCAGTTATACCATTTTTAGCAGCTACCTCTGGCCGGGTTCGAGACCCGAACGAACTTACGCTCGCCAAACCTCTTACCCATACGGCCACAATCAGCTGCCAAGTGTAGCGGGCTATTTAATCGCTACATTTCTAAGCGGAAATGAACTTCACCTAGAGGTCTCAAACTTTGTAAACAAAGTGAGATTCAGCTGAACGCCGAATACGGTGAATTTGCAATTAAATCCCTCCTAAATAAAGTGCTCAACCGAAATTGGGAGCATATAATAGAGTAAACTACAGACACGTGTTTCGAGGTATCACCTCTCATCAGTGCAGTTATACCATTTTTATATATATGGTGTATTTAAATTATTTAAAGCATACACGGACTTTATGGACACCCTGTGCACATATAAAAGGTGTGTCAAAAAGTATCCAAATCTTTGTACTTTTTGACACACTTTGTAATCTGAAAACAAATAACGCTCCATTCATTCTTCATTTCAATCTTGCTAAATACAGTTTTAAACTTGGTACTTTTTTGACACCTTGTTCTGAAAAATATAATGAATAGAACTTCTTTTTTTCAGAATACAAGGTTTCAAAAAGTACAACAAATCTCGATACATTTTTGACACGCCTTATATATATAAGGGTAGGTCGATTTTTCACTTTTTTAGAATATCAAATTTCATGAAACACCGAACGTTGTGTATTGGTCTATTAAGTACTGATACCAAAGATTAGATCTTGAACAAGCAAACAAAATGATTTAGAGACATATTTATAAAGTTAAAAGTAAAAACCTCTCTACATTCATAAATAAATTAATAAAGACTATTTTATTTATGTTTGTTTTATTATTTTTCATAGTTGTCTATAAATCTATAATCCAGCAAATACAGATTACAGATTACAATTTTCCTTGTGGGAAAACCTTGTCTACTCGTTTTAGAAACAAAACAAAACAAAACCTGCTATACAAAATCGCTTACGCTCGCCACACAGAGGCCAGTGGCGCAACACTCTCAGCCATCAGGTAAAACCAGAACGTGTGTGCACATCCACCCATTTGCCCACATTCATTTAACCTATACAGACAAAGTGGGAAAGGGGTAACCCGTGCAATTCAACATGCACTGCAGGATATTCGAGAAATTCTCTGGCCGGCACGATCGCCAAACCTATTACTCATCGATCATGTACAGAACATGATGTGACTTGACCTTAAGCTAACGCACTCCCCATCTCAAACACTTATTGAATTGAGTCAACAGGTGCGAGATATGAGGGATAACGTATCGCAGCATACTATCCCTAAAAGCAGGGATCACCAAACTGTTTTCACAGTGGACCGGATAATTAAAAAAATAACAAGCACGGGCCACATTATTATTGTGTTCAATACTTGCTAGCCAGAACGAAAGTGTAGAATACAAAACTAAGTTCCAATTACCGTCGAATTGGTATGACACGGCAACAAGTAGTAACTGAATATGAACCTATTTTGCTGCAATCCTAATGCAGAATGACAGGGTATTTATGAAACTCCACAACATCATAGAAACCAAGCAGCCAATCAGAACTCAAGCAATGGTATCACCCAAATACAGGAAAGGACTATTCTTGATTTCCATATATACCACCTGTCTTGGACACTGCTTTAGTTGTGCTTAGCCAGTTGTTGTTGTTCAAACCAACAGTAGACTGACTGACTTCAATAGAAAGCTTTGAGAAAAAGACGTAAAACAAAATTTATCTTTCCGTGTTATATTCGAGATCACACCTCCCATTAACCAAAAAGTACTTGTGGATATGCCGCCTACACCATCAACTTCTTATTCTCCACAGATTCCATGAGCATCACCATCATTAACCGTCTGGAGTAGAAAAGGTTTGAGAGAAAAGAAAGCTGTAAAACGGCTACGTCCACATCTAAACAAGAAGAAATATTAAAAGTTAAATTCCAACAGAAGAATTTAGCTTGTGGGGTGATATAATGGAATGACCCATCTTCCCCGTACCTCAGCAGTGGGGGTGGTGCTAGCCACTATTTAAGTACACACAGATCACTGTGTGTGGGACTTATGTGAAGAACTCTCCTCATAATACTCCCGTAATCAACCACTCGGTATAATTGGTCATTACGATATAACATTTTCTTAGTTATATTCATGGATGAGTGGCGTAAGATGCACAAAAGCAAATTTAACCAACATATTTGTTTTCAAACATTATCAAAGAACGCAATATTAGTAGAAAGGTTTAGTGAGATTTGTGAAACTGAAGTTTGACTTTCAAGATATTGTCAACGTTTGGTTAGGAATTGCTATATCCAATCAAGAGAATTGCGTTGAAATGTTTACCAGTCAATTTAGTTCGATGGGTGGATTTCACATATTTCAATTGTAAAAAAGGCTTGTAGGCATATATAAGTTGTTGAGTAAGTTTTAACAAACAAACTCAAGCCCGGTTTCGACTGGGGGTCCGGCGAGCTTCGGCCGCTGGACCGGGTTTTTATAATAATAGCATCGATCCCAGGGGGCCATCCCCCCAGGCAACACCTGCCCCCTTGATTTAAAGGGGCAGGGCTGGGTTTATTGCCCAGTGCCTGAGGCGCCCCCCTTGAGGGGGAATGCCGACGGGATCGACGCAATTTTTGCACCTGCCATTCCATGAGCTTCGGCTTGTGGGTGGTCCCACGTTAATAGGGACTTTGTGCCTGACCCGTACAAGTGGGGTACGCGGTAAACACAACAAATTCAAGTACCGTCGGTGGACATGATAAAGGTTGGCGGAGTGGCCTACTACCGGTATCAGCCGGCAGCGAGAAAGCCTATCCCCTTTTCGCTAGCGCTAGATCATGGACAATGGTTTTGATAAGGTGGAGAGCCACACCTACCGTCAGCTCCCTACTTTATCGCACAGATCAGATAATCCAATCTTTAAAGTTATTTTTTTTATTTAACGCGTTGATCCAATTAATGATAAATACTATTATTATCTATTATTTCACTTTGTAAATAGATTTGTATTTTTTAGTTTTAAATTTTAAGCAATAAATGATAGTAAGAAATATTTGTGGAAATTCATTCTACGCGTGTACTGTATCATTTAAGCTGACCAGAGATACAGAGAAATACAATAAATGTTGTTTGTTTTTATAAATAGTCAACTTTACAGAATTTAATTCCATTGCAAATGAATAATAACTGTATTTTCTAGTGTAATTAGGAGTGTTTTTTAATTGTCAATTTTCAATAGATGATTATACGTTAATTTTGTTGCAGTTTTTAGATATAAGGCGGGTGAAAGAAGCCTACTCCTAAATATAGACTCATTGACTACCACGTGACCACCGAAGGCATTTCTATTGTCCAATCACTGGCACTGCTGCTGCTGCTTCTGCTGTATGAATAGAGGCACCATTCTGAGCTTATTTCATTGACATTTGGATTCTCTTGGACGACGGACTTACAAGGAATACAAGTTAACACCGGATTCTTATTGGCTTGCTTACTTATTCATTACATCTGGAACGAAGGATGGCTGCCAGATACTTAACAAATTTGTCAGGAACCGTTATCGAACTCGGAACCTTGCGATTCCTAGTCGAGTGCTCTACCGACTGAGCTAAACCGACCCCATTACGATTACGAAAATGTGAGAGTACACGACTCTGTTTACACTCGAGGAGTATCTGCAGGATATTCATATGGTGTAGGAATAATACAGATACATCCCTTATTTTGGAACCTTTATGCATTGACCTGTAAAAAGTTGTCGGGGTGGCCTAAAGTCGGTATCAGCCTGACAGCGAGAGAGTCTATCCCCTTTTCACTAGCGCTAGACCAAGAAAATTGTATTTGGCGTCTGAGGTGGAGCGCCTCACCTACCATCAACTCCCCCCTTTACTGCACAGATCACTCTACTACTCATACGCTGGTTTGGCGAGGACCGGTATCGAACCCGGAACCTAGGCGGACGCTCTATATTTCGTCAATATATATCAACGTGGACACAATCTAGACAACACCAAATTCAACCTAATAGACACAGTGTTCTTTTCCCTACACACAGGTTGAAATTAAAGAATTAAAGGGATATATATATATATATATATATATATATATATATATATATATATATATATAAAAGTCATCGGGGCGGCCTAATGTCGGTATCAGCTATGCAGCGAGGGAGACTATCCCCTTTTCACTAGCGCTAGATCAAGGAGATTATTTTAGCGTCTAAGGTGGGGCGCCACACCTACCATCAGCTCCTTACTTTACCGCACAGATCCCTGTGCTACTCATACGCAGAGTTGAATCCCTTTAATACCAAGCTATTAAAGAAACATCGAAAGATAAAAATGCAGGTAAATGAACAACATACTCGTTACCTTTTTCTTCCTTCGTATCATTGTGATGAACCTTCAAAATCAATCTAAAAGCCATATATATGTATACACATATATATATATGTATATATATGATAATCAACTGCAATTAATCAATATCTTTATTAATCCAGTGGATTTAACCCTGAAGATCCTTATGGTGAAACTCGAGTAGGTTATTACAGTGTACCATTATCTAATATATATATATATATATATATATATATATATATATATATAAAAATACAACTTTAATGAATGCATAAGCTACGTTACTATTTACTCCCCACTCCCGGTTTTATTTGTGGCATATCAACTCTTTGAATGTAATAAAATAACTTTTCTTAAAAAAATATTTTTCCTAGTGAGGACTTAGGTCGAAAGTTGTTGAGAACGATTAAAAATTAAAAATTAATTACTGAGGAATATTGTTTGTCTTATCCCTCTTGAAAATATTGAATATTTCAAAGAATTTTGTCGAACTTATAATTTATTGAAATGGCTGTGACAAGCGTTACATTTCAAACTATGAATATTCGGTGACAGTTTCCGATTATTTTCATCTTCGGATATACCCAACTGTAAACCACGCTGACAGCCAAACAGTCTAACCTTTTTTATTTCATCCCAAGTAAAAATGCCTAGGAGAACAGGCACTTATCTTACGTCTGTTCTCTTTAACCGCTTAGTCCAGACTGACAACTCCTCACTCTCTCTATCTCTCACTTTCTTGTGCCAAACAGTCTGACCTATCAATCAAATATTTACATCTCAAAGTCTGTGTATTGATTTCAGAAAGATTACGAGAAATGCCGATTACTCGGTTACTTTTTGATTTGAGAAAACCCATATTTGGCAAGATTTCGATATTTCAACAATTTTGACGATTTATCGGATTTTTGGCCATTTTTGGTGCGGCTCCCAATGTAAACCTTTTTGAAATTTGACGTCTCCCCTAGCCTATATCATGGGGGGGGGGGAGTCACCATGGCGTATTGGCTAACGTGTTGAACTGCGAGATTGTATTTAGCGCCACACCTAACGCCACCTCTCCACTTTAAATTATTAGATTATCCAATCTGTGCTTCTCATGTGCTGAGTTGGTATCGAACCAGTAACCTGGCGATTCCTAGGTGGGTGTTCTACCGCCAGAACTAAACCGGCTTACAATCGGGTGAAATTTAGAAATTAAAACCTGTATCTTTTAAAAAGACGCATTTTTACCGTTTCTCTTCACTAAAAATATGCACCAATAACAAAGGAAGAGTGAGAGGTGAAAACGTTGGTGCGAGTTTGGAATTATGCGTTGACAGAGTGAGACTTGGTTCTCACTCGACAGTTGGCTTGGGGTGGGGAATAAAAATCTCATGAGAAAAAGAAGTGGCACAATACAATATGTTTCCCAAACACTTCAAGTTGGTTTCCAGACTCCGAATTTCTAGGAATTGTCGGCTGTTACAATTTTATGGGCAATCCCCTAGGCCTTAAGCAAGAGCGCTTGTCCAGTGGAATTGGATCCTTGGTAGTCCTCTGATAATGAATCCTTTGGTTCTTCTGGTAAAGAGTCCTCAGTTCCTTCGTCAATGGTCGTAAGTTCCTCCGCAATGATTACAAGTGAACTGTGGCAAGTATCAGTGTTTAAGTAGTGAATCAACCACGCATTATGGTTGTTGATTGACCAGATGAATAAACCAAGTGACCTTAGCTAGTCTACAAATCCAGGTGTGGAATTTGAGCACACCATAGATACCAGAATAATTCCAACATCAGCCAACTCAGCATCGGCCCAGCAATTAATTTTACTATCAACACGCCATCCCTCCATTCCGAAATGAGAGCATGACGTTCGTAAGGAACCAGAGAAAAAGTACCTATCGAATTTATTGTTTTCAAAAGAGTTCGAACTCCGACCCCTAAGCGCCGGTGAGAAAAATGATCTTGCTCACTACAGTAAACACCAATTTATAAATAGAAAATATCCATAAGTTTATCTTCACTCTCACTTTATCTTTATTACTATCGATGTATGTATTTACCAAGCCCTCCATACGTGCAGGATGGGACACAAGGTCAATTAATTAAGCGCAATTTAACAGGTTTTAATTCAAATTTGTTCTTCTCATAGACTGCTTACCTAGCCAAGGTTAAACAGCCCAGTCTTTCCTACTATTTACCTATAGCTGAACGGAGAGTAGTTGGGTGCATACTTTTCCTGGCTGAACTTGC
>CM042152.1:50033082-50078082 GCA_023376005.1 Doryteuthis pealeii
GAGACCCTAACGAGGCCCAGAGCAAGAATCCGTCGAGTGAGATCCAACTTGCCAACCGACAATGTCTTCGCTCTGCATGACAATGCTCGACCACACACAAGCATTATGACAAGGTAGGAAATCGCCTCATTCGGATGGACAACTTTACCGCATCCTCCATATTCACTAGATTTAGCGCCTTCAGACTATCATCTCTTCGGTCCCATGAAAGAGGGTTTGAGAGGCAAATATTTTTCCAGCGACGAGGAATTAAAATCTCTAGTGAAGAAGTGGTTCAAAGAACAGTCAACAGAATTTCACGGGTCAGGGATACATGCTCTCATTCGAAGGTAGAAAATTGCTATTGAGAAAAACGGTGACTATGTGGAGAAGTAGGGATGTGATCTACAGAGGAACAGCTTCATTTGATGTATGATACATGTTCTTGAGTTGATAATTATACCTCTCCTAAACAAAATGGCATTACCTTTTGACTTAGCCTCGTAAGAACAAGTCCTGTCAGTGTAAGATGATCAAGACATGCAAGACACTGCTGGGGAATTAAAGACGAACTCATAAGCGATGTTCCCCAATAAACTCCTACATTAGTATACCCCAGTGTTGGCCAACCAACAAAAGCTTACATTCATCAACTCTGTGTGGACACTGAGTGTCGTCTAGAGAACTGATCAAAGATGGTCGATAGGGATGGACGTAGAGAGAGAGAGAGAGAGAGAGAGAGAGAGAGAGAGAGAGAGAGAGAGAGAGGCAAAGAAATCCATACTGTCATCTCAGCATGATGATGAGAGCATTGTCCGATTTTCCGGAACAAAAGAAACATGTTATTTTTAAAAACAGTAAGATATAATTCTTTTTTATTTCTCTGAATTTTTGAAATGAGGTTTGATAATTTGTATTATTCGGACTATTTTCCCCATGTTTAATGTTATCTACGTAAAGTTTTGGCCGTTGTGCCCTTCTTCAGGTGTTTCTTGACGGACTCGGGAACCTAATCTTCGAACTCGGGAGCCTTCATGTCGTAATCGGGAGCCTTCACAGAACTTTGAACCTAAACCTTTATTCAGTCCATGGGGGTAGACTGTTCTCATTTCGTTAAGCATGACTGTATATAAGTGTTAAGCTGTGTTAATTATTCTATGTTACTGTCGCCTTTGACCAGGATTGAACCTGCAACCTGTAGCTTAGAGATAACTGTCACTTAGAACTGTATTAACTCAACACCTATATCTACTACATCATGTGTCCAATTGGACAATTCAGACTGAATTTTGGCAACCTATAAAACTAATGTCCTATTTTACCTAGAGTCTTTACCTTTAAACTTACGTGTGAAATTTTACCTTGATTCATATTCCGTTTTTAATATTAATTAATCATTTTGGCATTATAGTTAATTAGAGATTCACAAGTAGGTATTTACCCAACCCTTCGACACGGTTAGGATGTAACAAGGTCAGTATTATGGGGCATCCAGCAAGGATTGAACTCACTATTCAGTTGTAACCGATCTGCGAGACTAGCATGCGAACCATTACACCATAATTTCATAGGTATAGCGCATTTCCTATTGTTTTGGCTGGTTGTTTTACGGCATATCAACCCTTTTCGGGTCATTTAATGTCGAATCAATTCATTTTGATAAACAAAGGATTCAGGTTGCCTACAGTACCTGCTGTTGCCTAAGTGGCCACCCAATTTAGTATTGAACTGTCTTATCACTGCTTAACTTCGGTGATCTAGCGGGAGTAGGTGGTGGTTTCTGGTTGGTCGGTTTATTCTACGTCATATTGTTACGATTGTTGTGGCCACTTTTAGGCTTCAAGTGAGAGCACTTTACAGTAGAGATCCCTTGTGTTAAGCAGGGCGCGATATTTAGTGATACTTTTCGACACACCTTGTAGAATTATTCTTTAAATCTATGAAAAGACATACACTCTTGAATTAGGAATATTTCAAGGTCATTTTACGTATTTAACTTATGAGCACGAATTAAGGATATAATTTGCGAATATTGAAGTCATTCAGTCAGTCTACTATTGGTTTGAACAATGTGACTGACCAAGCACAACTGAACCAGTATCAAGACAACTGGTACTCATGGTAATTCAGAACAGTCCACTCATGCATTTGGGTGATTCCATTCCCTGAGTCCTGATTAGCTGCTTGGTTTGTATGATCCTCTGAGGCTCCATAAATCATGCCACTTTGCAGTGGTCTTTACACCATACCAGAATCGTATTTCAGTTACGACTGCTTGCTGTCTTGTCTTGCCAATTCGACGGTAATTGGACTTAGTATGTTTGTTCCTTGTTGTCCCTTAGTATTGGGTATGCCTCTTTGGTTGTTCCTTAGTGTTGGGTAAAATCCTTGCGTTGAGCAAAGTCCTTGGTTGCAGGTCCGTTCGTCAATGTCGAACAACGGCTTTCAATATCGGCTATTCACTACTTAACTAACCACGCATTCGGGTTTTAATTTGCTGGGTTTAATCCACGTGACCACGCCGAATATATAGGTTTAAGTGCTGAACCCCAGCACACCTTATATGCCAAAATATTGTAAGCGCGTGGTGTAATGGTTAAAGTCATGGGAAATTGACTCGTGGCTCCGAGTTCAAATCCTGGACGTGGTAATTGCATTTCACTTAGTGCTAATACCCTTGGGAAAGGTATGAATTCTACTCTCCCTCCAGCTATGGGCAAATAGTAGGGCAGACTGGGCTCTTTACACTTGGTTAGGTAACCGGTCTAGGAGAAGGAAAACTCTGAATTCAAATTCCGCTTAAGAAATTGACCTTGTGTCGCATCTTGCTCGTGCGGAGGGGTTGGTAAATATATATATACCAAAATATTGGGCACCTAACGTGGTGTAATGGTTAGCAAGCTAGATTCACGGACCATTGTTAGTGAGTTCGATGCTCATTGGGTGCCCATACTTCTGGCCTTGTGCCACATCTAAGCTAAGCTTAGTAAATAACTTGGGCACCTCATGTGGTGTCGTGGTTAGCGAGCTAGAGTAGCAGAGCATTGGTAGTGAGTTCAATCAATTCATTTTGATAAACAAAGGACCACTCATTGAGATTATCACATATTCAGCTGAAGGAGAAAGCTTATCTTGGCCTTGTATTATAAAGGATATCTTTATAATTTTAATAGGTGTCATTGGTTTTGTCACAGGCACATATACTGCCATTCGAGATATCATTAAGTCTTTATAAAAATACCTTTTTTTTTAATTAACAAACAAAATTGTTTATTTTTCTAAATGTTTTTTTTTTAATTTTTTTTTTTTATGATGTGAAACTCAATTTCTCTGTCCAATTTTTGGGGTTTTTTTGATTCGTGGCTGAGAAGGTTGTCTATATATAAAAATGTGTTCAGCAGGAATTTAAGCCTAAAGAATGCCCCAAATAAATTTTGAAGAGAATATTCCATGATTTTGATTGGCTGATATATTGGTCCCTCCCCTCCCCACTCCCATGTCAGCCATCTTTCTTACCTTTTTAGGATTTCTTTTTATGGGTGATTGTGTCCTATCAATGCTGTCTGCGTCAAAATTCGATTTTTATTTTCAATTTAGAAAAAAAATATTTTTATACAAAGAAAAATATTAAAAAGTGAAAAGAAACTAAAATAATTTATGTAATTTGATTAACAAAGAAAAGGACTTGGGTTTCTTACTTTACCTGCTGTTGTCTAAGTGGCTACCCAATTAAGTATAAAGTACTGGCTCATCACTGTTTAACTTTAGTGACCTAGCGGGAAGAGGTGCTTTCAGCGTGACTTGACAGTAATTGATATTGTGTTGGGTGCACGCGCGTGTGTGTTTGTAGTGTGGGTGGTGTCACTAAAATCCAGAAGTCTGAAGCATGACATTATTAGATTAAACATTCCCAGAAAGATTGATTGGAAGGCACGATGCACTTGGAACGTGGTTGTGTGAGATTTTGTTTTAAAAAAAGAAGTACGGAGACTTATCTAGTGAGGCAAGTAGTCTAAGCGATTTGCTGGTGGAGCGTCATTATTATCGTAGGTAAGGCGAAGAGCAAATACACTCTAAAGATCGGGGACAAAAGTAGCACAGGGATCTGTGCGGTAAAGTGAGAAGCTGATGGTAGGTGTGGCGCTCCGCCTCAGATGTTAAAAACAATCTCCTTGGTCTAGCGCTTGTGAAAAGGGAATAGGCTCCCTAGCTGTCTGGCTGATACCGACTTCAGGCTACCCCGACGACTTTACATTACATTATGAACTATTTAGCAATAGCTCTTAA
Source organism: Doryteuthis pealeii (assembly GCA_023376005.1). Classification (NCBI taxonomy): domain Eukaryota; kingdom Metazoa; phylum Mollusca; class Cephalopoda; order Myopsida; family Loliginidae; genus Doryteuthis; species Doryteuthis pealeii. The sequence continues at coordinate 50,037,349 of CM042152.1, forward strand.
GTAAACATATCAAACGTTGTAATGATTAAATTATCATACTGTGATATATACACAGGCCCTGCTAGAGAAAGATTATTACACATATCTGCTGAATTCCCTAATTAAATGTTTAATATCTGGGTTAGTGAAGCAGATAAAAAACGCACAAACACAGATTCTTGCGAGTGCAAAGACATACACTCAAGCCTACACACATTAAGCACATATATAACTAAGAAGGGGATCGAATCTTTTGGACCCGATGTCGTGTTATTAGATTTCCCTCATATATATATATATATATATATTATTAAAGAAATGGATACAATAGAAACCTACTCGAGTTTCATCATAAGGATCTTCTGGGTTAAATCCACTGAAGTAATCGAGGTACCGATTAATTGCAGCCGATTACACGTGTGTTCATTGAGTAATCGCCTGCAATTAATCGGTACCTCGATTAATTCAGTGGATTTAGCCCTGAAGATCCTTATGGTGAAACTCGAGTAGGTTTCTATTGTATACATTTCTTTAATAAATTTTCTCTATTTGTATTGAGCACTTTGTATTTTTTTTTTTTTGCGGACTTAACCCCTGGATTTTGTGAACATCCAACGATCGTGCCCATATTCACCGGTAAACCACCTTTTATCTATATGAATACAATATATATATATATATATATATATATATAATATATATATATATATATATATATTAGTATAGTATAGTATAGTGAGAAATTTGAAAATACATAGGTTTAAATAAAATGAGTGGTAAGTTTATTAGCCGACTGCTGCAGTGTTTCGATCTGTTAAGTAGATCTTCTTCAGAGCTTTTGTTGATATATAGTCAGAAGTTGGGTAGTAATAAAGTTTCAGTTACTGACAGGCTAACACACAATCTCCATTATAATAAGAAGTAGTAATAAACTCTTGTTTACTGACAGTCTAACACACAATCTCCATTATAATAAGATATGCCATTGGATTTCTAATGTTGATTCTACAGTATGATATTGTTATTGCAATCCTTTTGTTAAAGACATTTACAGCCAACTTACAGCTAATGGCGATCAATGGTGTTTTATGCAGCAAAATATTATTTCATTTTCGTCTGATTTCCAAATCACTAAACCAGATTTTGGTCTGTATTTTCACTTCGTGATATTTACGTGTGGATTTGTTTCAAAATACCACCGCCATTTTGTTGACGTGACTGACCCTCTTAAGAAAAAAAAGGTTTTTTGATCGTTGCATTATGCTGAGATGTTTACATTTCATGTTCTGTACTTTCGAATATAGCTGCAAGCGCTCGTCATATCCGGGAAAAATTATTGGATAATGAAGAGGTTCCTCCCTTCTCGAATAAATCTATCAATGCTGTTGTCTAAATGGTTTCGATTCGTCGTCGGATTTCAAATTCTTCCATCTCTATAATGATTCGAATTGTCCAATTTTTCTTCATCATTCGAATTGTTTAATTTTTCTTCTTCATAATTTTTCTTCTTCATCATTTGAATTGTTCAATTTTTCTTCTTCATCATTCGAATTGTCCAATTTTTCTTCATCATACGAATTGTCCAATTTTTCTTCTTCCCCATCATTATAATAATAATAATAATAATAATAATAATAATAATAATAATAATAATAATAATAATAATGATAATTTGGAAAGTTTGGATATCAAAGGAAGGATTGAAAACATTCAGAACACTGCACTGCTGAAATCTGCCAGAATACTCAGAAGAGTCCTGGAGACCTGAGGAGACTTGCTGTCACTCAGACTCCAGTGAAATACCATCAGCTACCACTGGTGTGAAAACTCAAAAGGAGATAATAATAATAATAATAATAATAATAATAATAATAATAATAATAATTATTATTATTATTATTATTATTAGCAAAACACAAACCCTCTGGACGATGTAAAAAATTAATTTTGAAAGATTTTTCCTGAAGGCGTGGGAGTTAAAAATTCAGTGTCAAATGATTTGTATCATAAGTAAGTAAAAACTTTATTAAAGGTGTAAAAATATACAAGATTTAGAAATGAAAATTTAGTTATGTTTTGAATATTTTACACCTAAATTTTACACAAATTCATAGGTATTCATTAATTTGTAAACTTTTTAGTTAACCTCTTCATACTGAAAAAATACTATTTCTTGCTTGTAAATAATTTTCTCGTAAAACTCGATACGTTAGATAACTTTGAATATTTATAAAACTAAAACTATATATAATATATTGCCGGGCATGTATTTATCAAAACTCATTTTTGTTGCTTATGTGTCTACTTTCTTCAAAGTTTATCCCTTCTTATTCAGTTTGAGTTTGATAAGCCTGTGGGGATTTTTAAAAAAACGAAAATAAAATAAATAAACGAAAATAAAATAAAAAATAAAATAAATAAAAACACGAAAATAAAAAGAACAACAAACTCCCATGGGACCTTGACCGGAAGAACGAACACCTTTGTGCATGTCCGACAAAAAGTGCTGACTCCCTACCCCCAAAAGGATACCTCGGCCATTTGAATTTAGGCCGCAAATGAGTGCAGTCGTTTTCCCGGCCATGGGCATGTCACCTTGCAACGGCCGACTATTCCCCGTTCAATAAAGCCTAAGTCACAAAACTACCTGTTGCCTTTGGCTCTACCCTTTTCGTTCCTTAAATTCCATTAGCTCCATAAGCCTGGCCTAAAAAAGATGATTGTTTTAATTATTGAAAGATGTATCCACATCTTTATTCTTTTAACCTTTTAAGCAGGAACATTACCTATCAATTCACAATGTGGTCTGGTTAGTTGTTTTGTTTTGGGGCCGGTTTGATTCTGTCGGTAGAGAGTCCCCCTTGGAACAATAAGTTTTCGGGTTGGATACCGTCCCTCGCCAACTCAATATAAAAAGTCATTCACTGATAAATCAACACTGAAAATTTCATTAAAATCGGATAATTCCCTGATTTTTGGTAATTTCTTTTCAAACGGGGAGGGGTACATTTGGGACCATATTACCTTTAGGCACCCCTTTTTGATCTCGATTAAGAAAGGACATGTTTTTCAGTTACATCGTCAATATCCGGTTATTTGTTAGGGGTTAAGGTTCGGGGTTAGGGTTAGGGGTTAGTTTTATAATTAAAAAAAAGATCTAAAAATAATGCTAATCGGATATTGACGGTGTAAATGAAAAACATGCCCTTTCTTAATCGAGATCAAAAAGGGATGCCTAAAGATCCTAAATTTGTTTTGTAAAAACACGAATTTTTCAATAAATTGGGTATACCTAGTGTATTCGTTCTTCGTTGGATGTCTCCTACTTATGACAGTCACATCCTAGCGGTGGCGAACGGGTTAGGTACAAAATAAACAGTGTCACATCCGAGTGTAATGGTTCACAAGCTGGTTTTTGCAGATCCATTACTGCTGAATAACGTATTCGCTCCTGACTGGATGCTCCAAACTTGCTTCCATGTGTCACATCCTACTCTGGCGAAAGAGTCGTAAACATACGAGACAACTATTCTTTAACCAACAATCACTTTACAGTCTGAATTTTGTTATTGTTTATTATACATACTAGTACAAAATAAAAAAAACACCCTCTATTCATTCTATTATGATGATTTGGGGTAATGTGACGTAAGCAGTGACGTAATTTTTGTTACAGACAAAAACCGGAAGCGAATCTCTATTATTATCATTATAGATTCAGAGATGCTGATAAGTAGGCATCCTCCGTCCCTGACACAGAAAAATCGTTTCCATGCATCCCAGTGTTTTTCTTTTTTCTTCCAGCACCATTTCAAGCTAACTGTAAAAAGATTTCAATAGTTTCTTAGAAATGAATTACACAGGATAGGTTACAAGGTAGGAATTAAACAGCTTTAGTTGTTTTCCCCAGATCATAAATAAAAACCACACAATCTATTAAGAAACTTTAGTTGGAACCTATTAATTTTCTTGAGGACTCATTCAAAGCAAATATGTGCGTCCCAGGACGCAATAAATCAAAAAGCTATCTGCATCACTGCATATTATGATATACAGAAGAAGAAAGGGAAAACGCAAAGCTGTACATTATCTATCTATCTATCATCTATTAAAATGATTCCCAGAACGCATTTGAATGTAATTCTAGGAACGGGTAATTAACAGTAGAGGCGTCAATTACGAGTGACTGCTGATAAAACTTTGCTCGGATATATTAGGGTATCAGCTACAAAATTCCAGTTTTGTTCACATATAACAGACATTACTAGCAGTACCTGGGGATATACCACAGTATGATAATTTAATTAATAAAACGTTTGATATATTTACTGAAGCGCTATTGCTTAATAGTTCAATGTGCAAAAAATATAATTATGTTAATTTGATTCACCTTTTCCTTTCTTTTCATCTATTTCTTTTGTTTGATTGAAACAGATTAGCGTTATTTCTTCCGCGCGCTCTCCCCCTCACTCTATCTTTCCTCTCTTTCTTTTTTTATATTTTTCTGTGTTGCATGTCCTTTTTGTCCCCTTTCCTTCTTTATTATAAAAACGGAATGGTCTATTATTTAGCTGACGAGAGTAATAATAAATAATTCGGCGAATGATCAACACCAGATAATCAGGAATTACAATTTGTATTTTCGCGATTGGGGCGGTCTCATTTTTAACCAGAAGGTGTTGCAAGATGATAATGGTCTTACAATAAAGCAACACAAGTATTAATATATAGATTAAAATATTGTTTTATTTTCGTTCTATAGTGAATGATGTGCCAAGCTATCGCTTAACATAGTTATTTACTAAGCTTAGCTTAGATGTGGTACAAGGCCAAAAGTATGGGACACCCAGTAAGAATCAAACTCACTAACAATGGTCTGTGAAGCTAATTTGCTAACCATTAATTATTTACTAAGCTTAGCTTTGATGTAGCACAAGGCCAGAAATATGAGACACCCAGTGAGGATCGAACTCACTAACAATGATCTGTGAAGCTAGCTTGCTAACCATTAATTATTTACTAAGCTTAGCTTTGATGTGGCACAAAGCCGGAAATATTGGACACCCAGTAAGAATCGAACTCACTAACAATGGTCTGCTAAGCAAGCTTGTTAACCATTAATTATTTACTAAACTTAGCTTAGATGTGGCACAAGACCAGAAGTATGGGACACCCAGTAAGAATCGAACTCACTAACAATGGTCTGTGAAGCTAACTTGCTAACTATTAATTATTTACTAAACTTAGCTTTGATGTGGCACAAGGCCAGAAATATGGGACACCTAGCGAGAATCGAACTCACTAACAACGGTCTGCAAATCTAGCTTGCTAACCATTATACCACGTGAAGTGCCCATATAGTTATTTACTAAGTTTAGCTTAGATGTGGTACAAGACCAGAAATATGAGACACCCAGTGAGTATCGAACTCACTAACAATGGTCTATGAAGCTAGCTTGCTAACCATTAATTATTTACTAAACTTAGCATTGATGTGGCACAAGGCAAGAAATATGAGATACCCAGTGAGAATCGAACTCACTAACAATGGTCTGCGAATCCAGCTTGCCAACCATTATACCACGTGAAGTGACCATATAGTTATTTACTAAGCTTAGCTTAGATGTGGCCCAAGGCAAGAAATATATGAGACACCCAGTGAGAATCGAACTCACTAACAATGGTCTGTGAAACCAGCTTGCCAACCATTAGGCTACTTGAGGTACCCTTATCGCTTAATATATGATCAGCTATCACTGATTCAATAGACTTTCCGAATTTTACAGTTTTCTAAAGTTCAGGAAGTTTTATTTGTAAAAAAAAGAAGTTGGCTATTCTTTAGGATTCTACCAAAATGGGTTTTGATTTTGTTCTTGTTTTAATACAATTTATTCAGAGCCAGACTGAGTTTCGTCAGAGGAAAAACAAAAAAATTAAGATTTAAAAAAAAAATCTAAACTTTAAATCTTAAATTAGATTTTGTATTATATTTTGGGCTGGGTTACAATCTTATCAGGAGTTTTAAAAGCATTTTCGAGTCCCTGAGGGGGAAAAAATTGATGGTTTCCACGTGAAAGTTTGTTTGCTTAAATTCCGAGATAGGACGACTGATAATTTGAAATTGGTATTTGTATATCCAATGACAAGTATGCGAAAAAAAAAAAAAAATTTAGAACTTTTCGGTGTTGAAAACAAATTTTGTCAGGTCACTAATATCCGAGAAGGACATTTCACATAAGAAAAAATATTTAAATTTTGGAGTTTAGAAGTTAGAATAATAGACTGGTAAACGCAAGTTCTTATCAGACAAAAACAATAATAATAATAAAAAATTAAAAAAAACAATTAAAAAAAACAACAATAAAAACAACAAACAAACAAGCAGTTGCGTCTGTAGAATGTTTTGATTGTCCATAGCAGAATCATTATTGCATGCATATCATAGTCTGGCACAATGGTTCCCAACCTTTTTCTATTACCCCCCCCCCCTTAAAAAGAATTTTGCTCTGACATAGCACCTATGGGGTTACAAGGTTTATGTGTTTTATAGTTTGGATACTTACTGCGTGTTCTTCAGGTTTTCTTTTTAACCCCTTCTCGTTTGGTGGTCGCGCTGAAAAGAAAGGAATTCTAGGAACGAAAAAGAAAAAGACAAGGACAGAATGTGATTTTATAACTTAGGTTTTATTCATCGTTCATAGATGCCCGTAGCAAGGAGATATCCCCCTGGCGGTAGTAGCGACTACACACGGTTAAGACCTAAACTCGAATGACCGAGAGATTTTCTTGGGGGTAGGAAGTGGGTCCTTTTTTTCGCACATGCGCGGAGCGTTCTTCCGGTGAAGGCTCATGGTAGTTTGTTATTTTTTGTAATTCTAATTTTATTTTAATTTAAATTTAATCCCTCCCACCCCTACAATTTATACTGTTGTTCAAAAATATAGAATGTGAATCCATACTATAGTTTTATCCAAAGATCATATATATTTCACTCTCTAAATAATAATAATAATAATAATAATAATAATAATAATCTATACATATATAAAGGGCAGTTGTGTGTATGTGTATGTCCGGAGGAAACTTCGAAAATAAAACAATTAAAATTAAAATAATTAATTATCAAAGTAAATATACATACAGATTAAATATCACCAAGACTTGGTTTTTGAGCAAACATAATAAAGATTTGATTTATATTCAAATATATCTAAAAAATGAAAAAATACATAGAAATAGCATTGACATTCTACTTAAAAATGTACAGCATTTGTGAATCTCAAAAGTAAACAAATCAAAACACCAGGTATTTCCCCTCTACCCAGGAGACACTGGGTAGCCTCTTCTAGTCTGAAATAAAGAAACGAAAATATAAATAATATTAATTACAAAAGAAAAAATCTAAATTTGAACAGACGCAAGACTAGCAAAAGGCTAAAATCAAGGGCACTTAGTGAGGATCTAACTCTATAATTCTCTACACAGCAGCAGCAGCAGCAGCAGCAGTAGTAGTAGTAGTAGTAGTAGTAGTAGTTGGATGCGCGTGGTGTAATGGTTAGTGTTGTAGCGTGTCGACGCGAGATCAAATCCTAGATGAGGATGTTAGCATTTCACAGTGCTAATACCCCTGGGAAAGGTATGTATCCAAATACTCTCCCTCCAGCTATGGGTAAATAACAGACAAATGTTTTAATACGCATAGTGTTAATGAGAATTATTTCAACCAGTTTGTAAAAATAAAAAAAGAATAAGAAAAGAAAATATTTTTCTACAAACTATTGATATATACATATATATCAAACGAAAACGTGGTGTAATGGTTAGGAAATGGAATCGTCGTCGCCAGTTCAAATCCTAGACGAGGCTGTTTGCATTCAACATAGCGCTAATACCCTTGGGAAAGGTATGCATTCAACTACTCTCCCTCCAGCTATGGGGAAATAGCGGGACAAACTCTGCTCTGTAAACTTAGCTCGATAACCAGTCTAAGAGAAGGAAAACTCTTAATTCAAACCTGTTAAACTCCGCTTAAGAAATTGACATTGCATCGCATCCTGTTTGTGCGGAGGGGGTTGGTAAATATATATGTATATATATATATATATATATATATACATATATATATATATACACACACACATACACACACACACACACACACACATATATATATATATATATATATATATATATATATATATATATATATATATATACATATATATATATATATATGAGGTAAAATATATGAGTTTTGTTCTTTCATTCCGAAAGAACAAAATTCAGACAAAAATGTGTAGTATATTTCGCTGGAGTTATGAACTCGACTTCTTCAGCTTTTATTGAATTACTCAGATCATACAATTCAATAAAAGCTGAAGAACCCGTGTTCAATATTCCAGCGAAATATTCTACACATTTTTATCTGAGTATGCTTCTCTGATGAAACGTGACCGAAAAAAAGATATCTTTTTCAGAAGAAAAAAAAAAATTGTGAAATTGTATTTATCATAACATCTCACAATGCACACGCTTTTCAAAACCATTTTCAAATATATATATATATATATATATATATATATATATATATATATATATATATACAGTGTTGTATAGCCGTATATGCCCAAGATCGTACGTCGATCATCGGGTATATAAACGAGAGAGTGAGTTCGGGTGAGAGAGAGAGAGAGAGAGAGAGAGAGAGAGAGAGAGAGAGAGAGAGAGACGTATTTGTTACTTCATTTCTTCCTGCTATCTTGTGTGGCTGTTTCCTTTTCTTCTTCTCTGGCCGTCATGATGTCTAGTCTCTTCTAAGAGCTTCTTCTGTGGGCTAGTTTTTAGTCATACAATTAATTATCTCAAAAGACTTATTTCCTTGATCAAGATTTATTTTTCTTGTCCATGTTATTCCGCGCGGGGAGTAAACAACCTCAGCAGAGAGAGGTCGATGCTCTCTGTCCCGACGTCAGGTTCACACTAACTCTAACTAGTTACGTTTTTCTCATATGGCGCGAGATTCGCGCCTCTCTTGGGTTTAGTTGTGGGTCATCCAACGGAAATCTACCCGCCTAAGCTTTTAACTCCAACGAACCTATTTCAAACTAACTACAGGGTCTTGTGAACAATTTATGCTACCACATAATGAGTGTCCGTAGCGCAGTGGCTAATGTGCTGGACTATGACATTGTAATAAGAGATTTCGAATTCCAGTTACACTTTAACGTTTGGACAAATACAAAAATGAAATGGCACCGGTGTTTAATGGTTATCGTTGTATGAAATAGACATGGCGAGACGAGTTCAAATCCTAGACGAGGCTTGTTGCATTTCACATAGCGCTAATACCCTTGGTAAAGCTCTGAATCAACAATTTCCCCAGCAGCTATGGGTAAAAAGTGGAGCAGTCAGGGATGTTTAACCTTGGTATAGGAACTGGTGAATGATAAAGGAAAATCTGAAGGCAAACGTGTTAAACTCCGCTTAAAATTGACCTTGTGTCACATCCTGGTTGTGTGGAGTTTTTTTTATACATACTACTGGGAAATGTATGAATAACCGCATCTCCCAGCTATGAGTTAATTTGTACCACTACTGTTCTTCTACAAGGATGATTTTGACATTAAACAACCTATGAAGGTTGATAAGCCATTAAACAAAAACTAAACCTAACCAAAACTCTTTGATTCTTTCTTTCTTTTTCCACTTCTTTCTTTTCCTATTTATTTATTTATCTATTGGTCAAATTTTAGTTGCTAGTACAATTCCCAGTGAGTCACCCTCTACTGCCCAGTGGAATTCCTTTGGTGCTAGTTTATTGCATTTACGTAAAATGTCGATGGCCATTACATTTCTCTCTCTCTCTCTCTCTCTCTCTCTCTCTCACTCTCTCTCTGTTTATGTCTCTCTGTGTGTCTATGTCTCTTTCTCCCTCCCTATGTCTTTCCCTCGTTCTCTTCCTCTTTCTCACTTTCCTTCCTCCCTCTCGGTGTCACACTGTCTCTTCCTCCCTCTATGTCTTTCTCTCCCTCCCTCTCTCTATATCACTCTGTCTGTCTCTCCCTCCTTCTATCTCTCCTTCCTTCTTTCTGTCTGTCTCCACAAAAACTACACTTGCTATTCTCCTGCCTCTTGTGCATTTACGTAAAATGTCGATGGCCGTTACATCTCTCTATTTCGCTCTCTCTTTCTCTCTCTGTTCATATCTCTTTCTCCCTCTCTATGTATGTCTCTTCCTCGTTCTCTCCCTCTATCTCACTTTCCCCCCTTCCCCCTCTCTGTTTCACAGTCTCTTCTTCCCTCTATGTCTTTCTTTCCCTCCCTCCCCCTTTCTATGTCACACTGTCTGTCTCTCCCTCCTTCTGTCTCTCCACAAAACCTATACATGCTATTCTCCTGCCTCTTGTGCATTTACGTAAAATGTCGATGACCGTTACATATCTCTTTCTCTCTGTTTATGTCTCTTTCTTCCTCTCTATGTATGTCTCTCCCTCGTTCTCTCCCTCTATCTCACTTCCTCATTCCTCCCTTCCTCCCTCTCTTTGTCACACTGTCTCTATCTCACTCTATGCCTTTCTCTCCCCCTCTCTTTCCCCCTCTGTCTGTCTCTTCCTCCTTCTGTCTCTCCTTCTTTCTGTCTGTCTCCACAAAACCTATTCTCCTGCCTCTTGTCTATTTTAGCATTTACATAATGAGTTCTTATGGCATTATTTTGTGTTTCTATTAATAAAGATTCAGTTTCTCTTTTTAGGTTTCTTCTACTTAACTATGTCCAGGTCATCACGTGTGCAATTTTCTTAGTTTGTCTGCTGAAGTGTCCTTATAGATTTTTTCTTCCCATTTTTATTTTCTTGATTTAATAATTCCTTTTCTCTGCGTCATTTTTGGTTCTACTGTTATTTGCTCTTGTAATGAATCTATATTTGTGTATTCCTTGAATCCCTGAATTGCTGATTCCAAATATTCCTCAATCTTGATATGCATAAACCCCTTAGTGTAGTAACACCTTGGGACACTTCTCTTCGAGTCTTAGCGCAATATTTAACATACTAGATAACTCACCACCTGTGTACAAATATCAATAAATGTATTATACTGAAAAATCGCCTTCTATCTAATCTATATCTATGTATACATACAGCTTAGGTGGTCTGGTCACTTTGTCAGAATGAATAAGAACACGCTTCCAAAGAAGATTTTATACGGACGATTACCAAATGCTAAGCGTTCTATTGGACGTCCTCTCTTACGCTACAAAGACAAATTAAAGGACAATTTGAAACGCCTTGATATTGTCCTGGGTGCTTGGGAAGATCTAGCATCGGATCGGAAGGAATGGCGTAAGACATGTTTTGATAGACTAAAGAGCTTTGAAGAAAATAGACTGAAGCATAGAGATCGGCTCCGCCTAACTTTAAAACAAAAACATTTAACTCCTACCTTGAGCATTTCGTTTGTCTGTGGCTTCATGGCTCGCAGTGGGGCTGGGCTGCTGTCACACTCGAGGAAACACAAAATGTATTCTTGATAGCATGCAGAACATCGGTGGAAACAAATCACTCACTGCTGACCCTCATGTATCGTTCACGATAGGAGAGTCCACCATATATATATATATATATATATATATATATATATATATATATATATATATATCCACTCACATTCACTGTCACCAGATCTTCCTTTTCGTTACTGATAATCATGAAGATTTGATCTGTATTTTCAAAGACAGTTAATATTAGATTTACGATAAAATAGCATTAGAATGGTGGATCGGCCATTGTTAGCCGTTCCAAGCTAAAACGTCATCAATTAAGTTATGGAAGATCAAAACAATCAATTCTTTTCATGTTAACTTCCTCATTTTCGTGTGATATATCATTTCCACATCTATACTTACCAATTTTTTAGGAACCCTGTGTCCAGTGGCTTCGTGATTTTGACCAGTTAATTATTAATACCAACGTGATCCCAGGGGGTCTATCCCCCAGGCAACACCTGCCCTCTCAATTTTTAGGGGTAGGGCTGGTTTATTGCAATGTGCCCGAAGCGCCTTGAAAGAAGAATGCCGAGGGGGTTCACACAATTTTTAAACACTGGCCACGCATGAGCTACGATTTGTGTGTGGTTCCTCACTATAATGATACGTTTATTCGACTGACATGATGGGATGTCAGTTAATAATAATTCCACATCATCAAATGCAAGTCCTTCTGCCTCCTTATCAATTTTCACAACCTGTGGTCCAGTTTAGGAAGGGCCCGGAATATGTTACCAAGACATTGCCCAAGTATGTATTTCTTTGATAGGCATTAATCTTTAATTTATAGTTAAAATCGTTAATTCATAAAATTAAAATAACACTGTGTTATATGCACTAAAATATTTGAATAAGCAATTTTTAGAATTGTTTTTATTCTAACCCCACCCTCTTTTTGTAAGTAGTTAACTAAAAAGTTTACAAATAAATAAATACCAACGCCTTTGTGTAAAATTCATGTGCAAAATATTAAAATATCTAAAAAATTTGATTAATAATTCATAGATACACGCAACATTTTATTTGAGGGTGACATGACTAAGTTTCCATTTCAAATTATTTTATTTTTTGTACCCAATAACAAATTTGATGATTTTACTTACTTATGTTACAAATGAGGGAATAAATTAGTAGTACCCAGTAATAAAACACCCTCTGACATTGAATTTATAACTCCCACCCACCTTAGGCCATATCTTTCAAAATTATTTTTTACATCGCCTGGAGTGTGTTGTTTTTGTTGCTTGTGTTTGTAAAAATGTTTGCATCATCCATATAGAGAATTTTTTCTTACGATTTTGTGGCTATATCATCCCTAAAGACAATGTAGAAGTGTGTAGAATTAAACAAAAGACACATCTCCTGTTTAACAATTTTATTTTTTATCTTTTCGAGTTTTCTGGCCAACTTTTTAATGTTTGGGTGGAATTCGTGGATAAGTCCACCAAAGTTCAGGTCCAGAGTACTTATCCACGAATTCCACCCAAACATTAAAAAGTTGGCCAGAAAACTCGAAAAGATAAAAATAAAATTGTTAAACAGGAGATGTGTCTTTTGTTTAATCCTACATGTATAATGAAAGAATGCTGCCCAAAACACACACACACACACACACTCACTCACACACACACACACCACACACACACACATATATATATAGATATATATATATATATATTTGCAAATCTCCTTGCAGGACTCTAGTGACAGGACAAGCAAGGATAAACTCATTAGTGACGTTCTACTATGGAAGCCATCACATGAGCACGCCAGTGTAGGCCGTCCAGCAAAGACATATATAGACCACCTCTGCGCGGATACTGGATGCTACTACACAGAGGACCTCTCAGGAGCAATGAATGATAGGGTTGGTTGGCGAGAGATTGTCATGGATATCCGTGCTGCTAGCGCGACATGATGATGATTTGTAAATAGCTAAAATGATTTATCTAAAATAATTCTTTTTTTTTTTAAATATTCGGATAGAATAGCGATTTTTTTTCCTTCTTCAATCACAACTTATTTTTACTAAAACTGATCCTTCTTCGAACCTTAATTAACCAGGGCTCCCAAATAATGTAACAATTCGAAGGAAATGGTGGTTAATTTGTAAAAAGAAATGAAATTTTCAAAATCTGTTTGGATTTGTTTTTTCTAAATCTTTGAAATCCGATTCTAATACTTTTCCACCCCTGTCGGCAAGGGTGTTACAATACACCGACTGCATCTCTGCACAAGGGCCACCACAACCGGGCCACCTGTTGGCCGTGTGTGGCGATCCGTGATACTTAAGGATGGGACCCTGGTGGCTGAGCTGTCCATGACACGCCATAGTCCACTGTGGTCCTTACTAGATGGGCGGTCGGAGAGGCCCCCTCCAATCATTCGGCTGGTATTTTTTATGTGTAGCATTTTTCGGCTGGTATTTTTTATGTGTAGCATTTTTCGGCTGGTATTTTTTATGTGTAGCATTTTTTATGTGAAGCTCTTTTCTTCCCTTTGTTTCATTATGATCAAAACAGAATAGTCTATCATTTAGCTGAGGTGACGACATTCAAAAGAAATAAGAATTCGGTGGATAAGTAACACTAAATAATCTGAATTTACATTTTTATATTTCAACTTGGCCGATTTGAATGGTCTTATTTTTAACCAGATGCTGTCGCTAGAAGACAACGGTCGTACAATTAAGGAGCCCGAGTATTAATATATAGTATATAGTAAGTGGGCCGGGTTAGCTCAGTCGGTAGAGCGTTCGGCTAGAAACCACATGGTTCCTAGTTCGATACTGGTCCTCGCCAACTCAGCGTATGAGTAGCACGGGGATCTGTGCAGTAAAGTAAGTAGCTGATGGTAGATGTGGCGCTCCACCTCAGATGCTAAAATAATCTCCTTGGTCTAGCGCTATTGAAAAGGGGATAGACTCCCTCGCTGACTGGCTGATACCGACTTTAGGCCGCCCCGACGACTTTACTTTACTTATATAGTAATACTCATGTTCCTTAATTGTTAAGTAAACATGTCAAAGGTTGTAATAATTAAATCATGAAACTGTGCTATATCCACAGGTCCTACTATATTAACTAGCAGGACCTGTGGATATAGCACAATATGATCATTTAATTATTACAATGTTTGACGTTTTCTTATGAGCAAAATAGTTCAATATGTCAAAAGTATGATAATCTTGATTTAACTCTGTTTCACTTTCTTTCATCTTGGACGATTTGGACAGTCTCATTTTTAAACCAAATGTTGCAAGATAATAACGGTCGCACAATTTAGGAACACGAGTATTAATATGTAGATAATAATTTTACATTGTTTTGACGGGTAGCGCATGTAAGCATATGAGCAACACAGGGATCTGTGCGGTAAAGTGAGGAACTGGTGTTAGGTGTGGCGCTCCACCTCAGACTTTAAAATAATCTCCTTGGTCTAGTGCTAGTGAAAAGGGAGTAGTCTCCCTCGTTGTATGGCTCATACTGATATTAGGTCACTCCAATGACTTTACTCATGTAAGTAATATCACAATGTTTTGTTTTATTAATTTGGTGGTTTAGCTCAGTCGGTAGAGCACTTGCCGAGGAACCGCAAGGTTCCTGGTTCAATACCGGCCCTCGCTAACTCAGCGTATGAGTAGCACAGGGATCTGTGCGGTAAAGTGAGTAGCTGATGGTAAGTGTGGCATTCCAACTCAGACGCAAAATCAATGTCCTTGGTCTAGCAGCAGAGAAAAGGGGATAGACTCCCTCGCTGTATGGCTGATATCCACATTAGGGGTATTTACCACTCATCCCACTTATGAGGACTGGACACAAGGTCTCATTTTAATGTGGGCGAACAAAAATTGCGTCGATCCCGTCGGCATTCCCCCACAAAGGGGGTGCCTCAGGCGCTGGGCAATAAACCCAGCTCTGCCCCTTAAAATCAAGGGGGCAGGTATTACCTGGGGGGATAGCCCCTGGGATCAACGCTGTTAATTTTAACTTAACCTGATCCAGTGGCCGAAGCCCACTAGGATCCTTCTGGTTCTTTAACTACGTGGGTAAAAATTAAGAGCGTCGATCCCAGGGGGCCATCCCCCCAGGCAACACCTGCCCTTCGATTTAAAGGGGCAGGTCTGGATTTATTGCCCAGTGCCTGAGGCGCCACCCTTGAGGGGGAATGCCGAGGGGATAGACCCATTTTTTAAAACCAGCCACCAATGAGTCTCGGCTTGTAGGTGGTCCCACGTTAATAGGGCCTTTTGCCTGACTTTGTTCAAGTGGGGTACGAGGATAATAACCTGGACCCCCGAGTGGGCGAGGTAAGTATCAGAGCACAGCAACTGGAACAGATACTACACTCCGATCCCCCACCCCATGCTTAGCAACCCCGCCGACTTATTGTTGTTCATGGTGATTTTTTTGTTTGTTTTTTGTTTTGTTTTTTGTTTTTTTCTTTCTGAAAAGCTGATTCTCATCTTGGTTCTAAAAACTGACATAATTTTTAGCGTCCCCGGCCAGACGGACTCAGAGCGTGCGTCAGACGTGTGTGTTCGGCCGACGCATGAAACAATCAGGCTCTTTCATCGGCCAGCGTTCAGGGTTACTCGGCTTTCTCCCTCGACCCCACCATTTCCTTTGCCTCCCCTTTCTTCTTCTTCTTCTTCTTCTTCTTCTTCTTCTTCTTCTTCTTCTTCTTCATCATCGTCCTATATAGGAGTTTTGGATTCCGCTTGTTCCCATCCCTCCTCGCCTTGCTCTCCACTAGCCCACGCCCTCAATTACCATCGTTAGCTGATGTCTAGATTCTAAAGCCCCAGTTTCTACGTACCGTCTCTCTCCACTCACGCCAGAGACGGGCGCCACTACCACCACCACTACCACGGCTGCTCCTGATGATGATGATGCTAATGATGCTGCTCCTCAGCCCTTTACTCTCCAACTCTTAATTCTTTTTTTTCACCCTTCCCCATCCCCCCTTTATTTTAGGTTTTACACATTTTCCAACGGTCCACACTTCCTACTGCTTCCTATTATTTTTTTTTTGAAAGTTCTTTTTCTTTTTTCTTTTTTTTGTTCCTTAACCACACTTTTGTCGCACTCCCTCACCCCTTATATTCACTATATCCACAAAAGAAAGGATTTTTAAAGGGCAGAACATTATATATTGAAAAGAAAAGAAAAGAAAAAAAAAGATGCTAAATTTCCCATAACCTTACAATAAGTAAATAAATAAACAAATAAATGAATAAAGAATTGTAACACCTCCTCCCTCGTATTTTCTTCTCCCACTCAACTACCACACGTGTATTTTGTTTTTCCTTGTATTCAGAATTCTTATTAGGTGTATACTTTTTTAATATATTTTTTTCGTTTGTATGCCTAAGTGTGTGTGTGTGTGTGTCTGTGTGTGTGTATGTGTCTGTGTATGTGTACGTGTATATACGTGTGTGGGTCTGTGTCTGTGTGACGAGTGTGAGAGCCTATGTGTGTGTGAATTTGTCTACGTGTGTGTGCTTGCCTGAGAATGACCAGTGTGTCTTATGTGTGTCTGCCTGTCTTTTATTCCATTTTCATTCACCCTCCCGCCACCGCCGCCACCACCACTAATTTTTCACGAGTTTTACTTTTTTCGGACTTTCTATTATCTATCATTTTCTTTCTTCTTTTTCTCCTTCGCCCAACATATTATTTTTCTTCCTTCCTATCTTCTTCTTCCTCCTCCTCCTTCATATTTTTTATAACTACATCCTTTTCTTCGTTCTTCTTCTTCTTCCTCTCAAACTACTTCTTTCTTCATATCTTTCAGTTAGTTTTTCTTCTGTTTCCTCCTTCTTTCATATCTTCATCTTTTTCTTCTTTTTTCTTCTTAATCCACCAACCTACTTTTTTTTCTTCAGATTTTAATCTTTTTCTTCTTCCTCCAAAACTTCTTCGTTCAAATCTTCTTCCTCCCAATCTTTTTCTTCCTTCATATCTTTATACTTTTCTTTTTCTTTATCTTCCTTCATACGTTCACATCTACATCTTTTTCTTGGTTTTTATTCTTTTTTCCATCTTATCTTTTTCTTCAATACTTTTTCTCCTTTTTTCTTCTTCATATATTTTTCTTCCTTTATATCTTTATCCTTTTCTTTTTTCTTATTCCTCCCAAGCTAATCGTGCTTTGTTCTTCACATGTTCATCTTTTTTTTTTCTTTTTTCTTCTTTTTCCTCCTAATTATCCATATCTTCAACTTTTTCTTTGTTTGTATTCTTTTTTTCTCCTGCTTTTCTTCTTCCACCTAATCTTCTTCTGTCATCTAAACTTTACTGTTATCGTTAATTTCTGTTTGACAACATTCATCCTCATCTCATTTCATAACCTCCTTCCCTTTCATTTCTTATTTTCATTCAACTTCTTCAGATTTCCTTGTCTTTTCGTTACTTATTTTTTATCATGAAAATAAAAAAGATTTTAAAAAAAGACCCCAAAAAACAAATGATTTTGTAACGAATTTTCTCCTTATCTGACCGTCTTCCAAGAACTACGCTGCTTTATTTTTTCATTCATGAATTAGAATCTTACTTCTGACTATTTTCATTTTTATTTTTGAGTTTAGCTTTTCTTTTACTAAATTCCGAAAATCGGCATAAGCTTTTTATCAATTACTCGCCATTCTTTTGTTGCTTTTTCATTCATGTTCCTTTCTATTCTCCCTATTTTTTATTTTTACTCCTTTCTTTCTTTATTAAACATTTTTTAAAATCAGCATTTATCTTTCTTCAGTGTTATTTTTTCACTTGCATTTTTTCCTACCACGCACTTTTTCGATTCTTCTTTTTTTTCTTTTGTTATATTTTATCTCTTTCATTTAACATATTTTTGTTTATCTTCGTTTTCATTCAAGTTCCATTTAACTTTCCTTCATCTATTGTTTAATTTATATTCCTTCTTTGTAGTTTTTCTTTTTTTCTTTCGTTATATTTTATCTCTTTCATTCAACATCTTTTTGTTTATCTTCTTTTTCATTCATGTTCCGTTTAACTTTCCTTCATCTATGTTTAATTTATATTCCTTCTTTGTAGTTTTTTTTTTTTTCTTTCGTTATATTTTATCTCTTTCATTCAACATCTTTTTGCTTATTTTCTTTTTCATTCATGTTCCATTTAACTTTCCTTCATCTATTGTTTAATTTATATTCCTTCTTTGTAGTTTTTCTTCTCTAGTATTTACTCTTTTCATTCCTCTTCTTCTAGATCTTTTCTTCTACTTCATTCTTTTACATTTTCTTTTTTCTTTCATTTACCATTATTTTCCTTCCTTTCCTTCTCTCATTCCTTTTATCCTTCAGTCATTTCTACGTATTATCTCCTTTCTTTTTCTTCATTTTCTTCTTCTGTTTCTTAGTTTGTCTTGTTATTTCTTTCTTTTTTTCTAGTTCGCTTCTAGTAGATCTTTTCCCTTTCATTATTTCTTCTTGATTCTTTTACGTTTTTCTTTTCACTTTCATTTAACATTATTTTCCTTCTTTCATTCTTTCTATCATTCAGTCATTTCTACCTACATTTTTCTTTCTCCTCTTCTTTCATCATCTGCCTGATTCCCACGCACAAAAGCCTCTTAAATATTAGCGAAAGAAAACTGCGAGCAAAGATCACGGTTGCAATTAGGAACGCCTAAAATGTTGGGAGGGTCAAAATGAAAAAAAAAAAAAAAACGATTTTAGATATTTATTCGTGGGCTACAGTGCAACGCTATTGGCCGTAAGGAAAAACATAGTATTTCATTTCTTAAAACTATGGCATGTATTTCTTGAGAAGTAAAAATGATTGTCGGTTACATAAGATATTTTGACTTTTAAAATTCAGTATGACCTCGCTATCCGCGGAATCTCCAGTCGTGGTTTCAATTACCCGCTTTTGAATTTATCAGCATAAATATTGCAGTCAAAGCTCTTATTAAACTTGAAATTACGATACGTTATTTTTAATGCCACATCAACTCCTGTGAGTTATTTAATGCAAAACCATGTTTTGTAGTACAGGGTGATTGTAAAGTAACTCCCTATTTTAAAAATCTTATGATTTATTTCTGAATCATTATTTTTACAATAGAGAAGAACATACATAACATGGAGTTTTGTTTAAATTTCTATATGAGCACCTGCATTCGCTTACAAACTCTCAAGCTGTTCTGAAATCGCATCAACCGATATTCCTTACGAAATCTTGTGAAATAGCAGAAATAAATTCTCGTATTCATCGTTCACGTTATTCCAAAGTCGTTAGTTTCGTAGAGAATATTTTCCCTTTTAACCAAGCATAAAGAAAAAAGTCGAAGGATGTTAAATCGGTTTCTGGCCGGCCACTCATGCGGACCACATCTACCCATCCATCTCACAGGAAAACGAGGATTCAGCCATTCACAAACAATTGCAAAATGTGGAGGAGCACCATCTTGCATAGAAATCTAGTTTGGTTTCATTTGTTTTACGGCATATCAACCTTGGTGAGACATTTAACACCGGCAAAGATTTGAAATAAATTCATTCTTAAAGGATACTCAATTTTTATAAACTCATGTTTTTTTTCTATTTAACACATTTAACATAACAATTACTACTGCTCCGGGTCAGAGTAGACCAGAGAGTATGGTAATGAAGGGATGCTCCACATTCCCCAGACCTACAGAACTGGAACATCCCCACCAGTTAAAGTTTAACGTCATACCCAAGACATGAAGACCCTCAGCCACCGTCTTCTAGCACCAATATGATAAAAAAGTGTTGGGGTTGCCATAAGGGTAATAGGGTCGGGACAATCATATAGGTGATAGGGCTCGACGTGACCAGCCGACTGATTGCAGGTTGGCGTCTCCGACCGTCCGTCTAGCTTAAGAAAAGGTCTAAGTGGAGTGTTGCATGTCATAGATTACTTATCCACCGTGATTCCGTCCTTAAACATCATGGGTCGCCACTCACGGCCAACATGTGGCCCCATTTTTTGGGGGAGGGGGGTCTTATCACTCTGAAGATGTGCAGTCAGTTTAGTCTAAAGCACCAGCCGACATTGCCGTAAAAATCTAGTCTTCAATATTATCCCAGGTTTTGCCAGCTGTTACGATTCCATCTTGCAACATGGTGGGATATCTTTCGGCATTCACGATATAGGGAGTTTCTTTTCAATCACCCTGTATACATATGTAAGCAAATGTTGTATATTGTACAAACGGAAATAGAAATTTCCGGTTGAATTAAACAGAGGGGGGACGACAAAGGTGACAAAGGACTTTTTCCTGGTGGGAGCGAATAAAGAAAACGCGTAGGCGTTTGAGATATATAAAAGGGGGTCAGTAGTGAACAGACCCCAGAGAGACGGCGGACGGAGAACGGAGTGACCGACGCGGTCACGCACCGCCACAGCTAAGGGCGGTGAGACGCCACCAGCCACCCCTTTACCTCAACGTCGCTAGATCCCAACAGTAGTAGTAGTAGTAGTAGTAGTAGATTGTCACGCTCGCCACCCACCACGTACAGCCGATGAGAAATAAAGTCAAACCTCCTCTATACGCATGTGTTGAGATTTCATTAAGCGACCACTACATATATCGTCTAGGAATAGTGACGATACCCGCTACGATACGTACGCCGATTTAGCAGCGTGAGTTTGAAGAAGCCGCTATATAACATATATAGAATTTGATGCCAGTATATAACATATACGATTTAGTGCCGAACAAAGAAGGCACTACGCAACACGAATAGTTGTATGTAAATATCTATTTTTCAAACGAATTGCTTTAGTGCGAGACAACATTTGGTAACCAATTTTGCTTTATAAGTGTCTTCTTGTAAATAGTTTCGTATATACATTTTATATCTAATTTATAACTTTTGGTATATTTTTATTTCTCTAAACAAGGATAAAATGCCATTTATATTTACATTTTCAAATAGATGTTTCATATTATTTGCGTTGAAAAATCGTTTTCTGATAAAAAGGGAAAGCTCTACAAACTCGCTGGCATCCTTCCATCTGTTAAAGACGATAGCGTAGTGTCCATTATTTTAACTGAATCTGCGCAAGTGGCTGAACAGGCCAATTTTTGAATGGCAATCTGTTGCAGTGACTGCAAACGAAGAGTGATGCTTGCTGGAATTACTATTATCTCTCATTCCTTCTGGCTCTCTTTTCTGTGACGGCTTCTTTTCTCTCTTTTTCACCCCCTTTCTGCACCAACCTCCTATGTGTTAGTTTTAATGTAGCCTGTCTTCATTGTTCTTCTTGCAGACAATTTTTAAAGCTACATACTATGAGGAAGTATTTAACAATACTGGGTGTTGGGCATGTTACACGTCGTGGTTTGTCCTCTTGTTTAGTATTAAAGAGTGAGTGGCCAATGCTCTCGGGATTTTTTTCGGCTAAACTTGCAAATCGGTCGGAAAATTAAAACATATTACAGGGTGACCCAGAAAAAACAGAACCCAAATTATTTATTTATTATCCCATTAAAATAACCCTAAACCCCAACCCTAACCCCAAACCCTAGTTAAATGTAACAGTTTTATCACACAATTTGTGGGCTCTGTTTTTTCTGGGTCACCCTAATTTTCCGACCGATTTGCAATTTTAACCTTTTTTTCTCATATCGCCGTTTCCATTTTTGGTGTTGGCTTAATTTATAATTTGTTCGGTGCGCTATCATTCCAACGTTGTTGCCATTTTTTATTGATACATTTTATTTATTAAGCCACTTAAAATATAATTGGAAGGATTAAGATATAAACAGGATTGACAAGGCTTACATAATAAAAGTATTTTTGGTTGGTGGGTTAAATTTTACGGCATATCAACCCATGTTGGTTTATTTTAAGCCGAAAACGTTTTGTTTGATTCATTCTTGATGGGAACTCAATTTTTTAAACATATTTTTAAACTCGTTTTTTTCTTTCTATTTTACCCATAGATGGGACCTTAACAGGTACTACCACTCCGGGTCAGTGTTAATAAAAGAGTAATCCCCAATTTCCCGGATAACTCCAGAATTTGAACTTCACCATCAGATAGAGTTTAACATTGCACCCTGGACATTAATATCCTCAGCCACCGCCTTCTATCACACATATTGTAAAAAGGGTAGCGGTTTGATATAAGGCCAATAGAGTGTGATGAACATTCGTTTTCCCTCCTGTCTATCTTAAAATGGACTGTTCATGCTTTTGAATAAGTCAAGCTAGGTGGGACTTGCAGGAAAATGCTGCGTGCAATATCAAACTAGACGTGGAAACAACACCCCACGAAAAAACAGCTGTACGGCCACCTGCCCCATATCACACAAACCATTCCGTGTGAGGCACACAAGACACGCTGGGTACTGCTGGAGAAGCAAAGATGAACTCATAAGTGACGTTCTTGTGTGGAAGCCAACACATGGGCACGCCAGAGTAGGTTGCCCAGCAAAAACGTACATAGATCAGCTCTGCGCGAATACTGGATGCTGCAGGGGCAATGAGTGATAGGGAAGGATGGCGAGAGATTGTCATGGATATCCTTGCGGCCAGCGCGACAGATGATGATGATGATGATGATACTACTAATCATGTGCTGAATAAAGCCTAAAAAGGTTTCTCTATTTGGCGTTTTTCATTTCATTACATAGGGTTGGGACAATCATATAGGTGTTAGGGCTTAACGTGACCAGCCGATTGATTGGAGGGGCCTCTCCGACCGTCCGTCCGTTTAGCCTGTTTTGGGGGTGGATTGCTGAAAATCTATCTATTTAATTGGATGTGTTAAATGAAATCAATTTTCGAGGAAATCAGTGTCAATATTTTCTGTAAACCTTTCATGCTGAGAGCACGGATTCCCACGAATCTCTTTTTCTCTCAAACCATCCCTATCGGTCATTTCTTCTGGCAAGTCTTCCGCACAGAGCTGATTGATGTAGGTTTTTACAAGTCGGTCCATTCTGGTGTGTCCATGTGTAGATGTCTACAGTATAACGTCACTTATGAGTTAATCCTTGCTTCTCCAGCAGTTTCCAACATGTCTGGTTCGTCTTACCCGGATGGTATGTGCGATAGCAGGAAATTGGCCGTACAAGTGATTTTTTGCAGAGTGCAGCTCCCAAGATCTCACACAGTATCCAAGCTTTTTCTCAATGTTTCTTTAGAATTTAAGTAGTGCAGGCAGACAGTAGCACTGATACGGCTACAGATTGGTAGAATTCCCGATTTATCTTATCAGAGAGATCATATTTCCCTATGATCGAAAATCTCTCTATATTGCAGTCCATATCTTTTCTATACGTATATTGACATCGCTTTCTGTAGATGAGATATTACTACATATGTATGTGAATTGGTCTACCACGTACTCTTCTGAAAATGTATGAATTTACCAATATTACTACCTAGGTATGTGAACGGGTCTACACAATAATGTTCAATGCATTCACTCAAATATTTACTACCTAGGTATGTGAACTGGTCTACACAATACTGTTCTATGCATTTACTCAAATATTTACCACCTAGGTATGTAAACTGCTCTACCCAATACTGTTCTGAAAATGTACGCTTTCACTACCGACAGGATGTGAAACAATATCAATTTTTAAGCTGAGTAAATTTGGTTTAAGTTTAAACCAAGTCTAACGATCCGAGTCTGTCCAATCATTTGCCCACAACATATTGGGGAGGAGAGAATAGATGGATTCATGTATTTCTCAAAGGATGAAATGCAAACAGCCTCGTGCAGGATTTGAACTCAGGTCACCGATTCCATTTCCTACGATGATAACCGGTAGGGGTGAGGAGTGACATGACATGCCGTGATGATTTTTGTGATGACTGTGCCCGCACCGAGTCGTAGCACCACCAACTGAGGCACGAGTTATAGTGACATGTCCCTCACCCAACTACGGATAATGGTTTTCTCTTCGCAGCGTGTCAACAGCACACACCGCCCAGTACACACCGCCCTCATCGCACCAACACATAATCAATCTAATTTATTTGAAAGAAGGAGACGTATCTATCAGTCGAAAGAATTCCACCCTACAACTGTTTTATAACTGTTTAGCTCAGTCGGTAGAGCACTCGTCTAGGAATCGCAAGGTTTCTGTTTCGTATACCAGTCCCCGTCAACTCAGCGCGTGAATAGCAGAGATTGGGTAATCTGATCTGCGCAGTAAAGAGAGCTGACGGTAGGTGTGGAGCTGCACATCAATCATTGTTGTCCATCATATCCGATGTTGACACCATGAGAATCATTTTCCTCGAATTTAATCGGTCTCTGGTTGCGTCTTGCCAAATGCCTATGGGGATGTTCAAGTCCTTCAGGTTTCTCTTGGTGTTGTCTTTGTACCTGAGCTTTTGTCGCCAATTCCACGTGACCCCCTCTCAGTTGAGAGTACATACTCTGCTTTGGTAGTCGGTCATCCCCAAGTCTGTTTAAGTGGCCAGCCCATCTCAAGTTGCGTTAGACAAGTATTTCCTGCATGCCAGGGAGTCCAGGGTGGTCCTGTTTGAAACATGTTGCCACCACTTGACATTTAATATACTGCGCAAGTGACGCATGTAGTAGACATGTAGTCTATGGGCATCTGCTTTGTATATCGTCCAGGCTTCCGCACCGTACAAGAACTTTGAGAGAACTATGGCACGTTATACTGCACATTTAAATAGGCGCTCCACATGAGACACAAAAACATCTCCCTGGTATAGCGCTAGCGAAAAGGAGATAGACTCCCTTGCTGTCCGGGGATACTGACAATAGATGACTCCACCAACTTTACTTCTATTATTTTTTATAGTAGGCCGTCCAGCAAAGACGTACATAGACCAACTGCACGGATACTGGATGTAGCGCAGAGGACCTCCCATGGACAATGAATGATATGAATGGTTGGCAAGAGAGTGTCATGAATATCCGTGCAACTAGAGCGACATGATAATAAAGAATTGGTTAATTCAAATTTAATAGAAGCCATCAAATTCTGAGACGGAAAAGGTCGAATTAATTTTTTAAAAATGCTTCGTTCGTTGACTTGAGAAATTATTTTTAGTTTGCCAGAGAAATCAAATATATTTCTTCGCTGCGGGACTTGCATTCGCCCAGTCATCGAACAGTGGAGGATAAATTAGCGCTCAGTCCTAATTATTCGTCGTCTTATCGTAGTGCTGGTTTTTGGCCTTATTAAATTTAATTAGAGGGGATATTTTTATGAATAATCGCGCCAAATCGCAAGAGCAGTGATGCAGAATGTACTGATAGGCCAAAGGGAAACCGTAAAGCGCTACTTTAACCAAAAAATAAAAAAAGATCTTTGAATATTAAAAAAAAATAAAACAAAAACAACAAAACAACAATTGAATATGATTTGCTATCATCCAGGACTGTGGAGTCGCAACATAAAACTTCCGACTCCGACTCTTCTATATTTGGCACCTCCGACTCCGTTTCCTTTTTATGTAATTATGTGATTACATAATGTAAATTACATTATGTAAATTCCCGCCCTGTCGGCTGGGGCGTTAGAATGCACCGATTGCACCTCTGCAGAGGGGTAAGACTCCCCCAATGGGGCCACCCGTTGGTCGTGGGTGGCGAACCGTGATGCTTAAGGGTAGAGCCCAGGTGGATGAGAAGTTCATGACATGCAATACTCCATTTTGGCCCTATCTTTGGCTAGAAGGGAGGTCGGAGAGGCCCCCTTTGATCAATTGGCTGGTCACGTCAAGCACCTATATGATTTTCCCAACCTATTGCCCTAATGGCAAGCCCCAACCCCTTTTTATCATATGGGTGCTAGAAGGCGGTGGTTGCGGGTCTACATGTCCTGGGAATGACGTTAAACTCTATCTGATGGTGAGGTTCCAGTTTTGGAGGTTTGGGGAATGTGGAGCACCCCTTCATCACATTGCTCCCTGGTCCACTCTGACCCGGAGTGGTAGTACCTGTTAGGGTCCCATCTATGGGTTAAATAGAAAAATGTATTTATAAAAAAATTGTATTATCCATTAAGAATTGATTTATTTCAAAACTTTATCGGTATTAAATGACCCACTGAGGTTGATATGCCGTAAAACAAACCAAACCAAACCATAATGTAAATTCCTTATAGATATAAAGCCAGGATTTGTTTATGATCTATCTATAAAGAGAATGAACTATAACTTTACAAACAAAACTAAGACCATATAAAGTCTTCCAATTACCCATTAATTGTTTCCGATTCGCCACCCACAATCAATAGGCATCCTCATTGGTGGTGGTGGTGGTGGTGGGGGGGGCTTAGCCCTCTGCAGAGGTGCAGTCGACGCATTATGTCTAAGTTATTAGTATTAGATTAGAATACTTGAAACCATATAATTGTGTACAAGTGAAAGCGCGTGGTGTAATGATTAAAGTCATGGAAAATGGATTTGTAGCTCCGAGTTCAAATCCTGGACGTGGTAATTGCATTTCCCTTAGCGCTAATACCCTTGGGAAAGGTATGAATTCTACTCTCCTCCAGCTATGGATAAATAATAGGGCAGACTGGGTTCTTTAACTTGGTTTGGCAACCGGTCTAGGAGAAGGAAAACTCTGAATTCAAAGCTGTTGAACTCCGTTTAAGAAATTGACCTTGTGTCACAATCTTCTCGGCGGGGGGTGAATATATAATTGCGTAGAAAATACTAAATGTATGTAAGTGAATTGTATTAAGAATATTTGAACTGTTAATATGTATACCTCCACCCCGATAAGGGTACGAAGCGGACCCCTAGCATGCAACACTCCAGTTCGCATTTACTGGGGCTAGAAGGACAGCCGGAGAGGCCCAAGAGATCAATTGGTTGGTCATATCAAGCCTAGCACCGGTATGATTGACTCGACAGTATGCGTCCTAGAATGCGGTAGCTGGGGGTTAAGCGCCAGTTTCTTAATTCATATATTTTTTAATACGCATGGTGTTAATGAAAAGTATTTCTACCAGTTTATAAAACTTTAAAAAAAAATTGAAATATTTGCTTACAAACTTAATATACTGATATAATATTTACAAATCTCTAAGAGAGCTCAATATATGATAAGTAATGAATTAATTATATACAGAGCAATAGTTATCTTGTAAAAGAGAAAGAAGAAATATATTATCTTATAAAAGAAAAGAGAAAAAAAATATACATATATATCAAACTCAAGCGCGTGGTTTGATGGTTAGAGTCGTAGGAAATGGACTCGTTGACTCGAGTTCAAATCCTGGACGAGGCTATTTACATTTCACATAGCGATAATACCCTTGGGAAATGTATGCATCCGACCATTCTCCCTCTAGCTATGAGCAAATATGGCGGACTGGGCTCTTTAACTTTGACTAGGTAACCAGTATAGGAGAAGAAACACTGAATTCAAACCAGTTAAATTCGCTTGAGAAAATTACTTTGTGTCACATCCTGCTCGTGCGGAGGGGTTGGGTATATATATATATATATATATATATATATATATATATATATATATGTGTGTGTGTGTGTGTGTGTGTGTGTGTGTGATAATCTAAATGACTAGTTGTATGGGATGATTCTATTTCGGATCTTTAAAACCTCACTGTATAACCATACTGTATGCTCTTGTAGTTGCAAACATGTACCCATACAAGGATTTTTATGAATCCCTAAAGAGAGCTCCATGTATAATAATCAATAAATTAGATTATATACAGAGGAATATTTAACTTTCAAAGAAAGAAAAACTTAACAAACCGACATCCCGTTATAATTCATTTCAACCAGAAACTTTAAATTAAAAAAAAAATTCTTATGAGCCCTTGGCATTAAATAACACACAAGGGTTGATATGCCATTAAATAGAATAATCAACCAAACATTTGTCAAGATGTACGTGATGCAGTGTATGAATGCCTAACACGGAAAGTGGAATCAGTGACACAAATTGAAATCACTGCTTAAAGAGTTAGTACTCACTCTGCGCTAATGCCCTTAGGAAAATGCATAAATCCACCTGTTCTTACCTTTAGCACACAGGTATGGATTAAACAGAAGGGTCGTGTGGGCTTTTCAAAACACGGTTAGAAGCTATTCTCGGAAAAGGCCAATTGTCTTGAGGTAATACCCACTCATGGGAAAGACTTAGGGTGTTAAACCTGCTGACAAATGTTGAGCAAGAGACCCTAAGGCAAAGCGCCACTTTATTCAACTTTGCTCTGAAAACACCTGAGATGTCCTCAGCTGCATCAGTTCTCACCTTTTCATTGGACAGCATCTGTGGCGGGGCGTGATTGCTGCATTGACAACCTTACATAAGGAATCTCTCTCCCTCCTCTCCTCTCTCCCCCTCTCTCTCTCCCCTCTCTCTCGTTTATTCAAATTTAAATGAAGTCCTATTATTATCGTAATAGGAGGCCATTTGCTCAATTATAATAAACGAATCATCATTTTTTGTACTTTGCTTACGGTAGGATCACAGTGGTCCGAGAGCCTCTGTGAGTAGTTTAAAGTAGGCAAAGAGTTAAGCATGTTTTCCTACTCCTAAAAGATTGCCATACCAGGGTTGAAGGGTCCGGTCTGTCCTACTATTCACCAATAAAGTGCTGACACATTTGTAAAATGTATGAATCCAACTATTCTCCCTCCAGCTATATGTAAAATATAAGGTAGACTGGGCACTTTAGCCTTTGTTAGGTTACCAGTCTAGAAGGAAAACTGAATTCAAAACTCCGGTTTGCCTGCTAACACACACACACACACACACACTTGGGATCATCAATATCTCCTGTAACATCCACAATGCATATTCATGTTGATACTAACTTATAGATTTATACGAGGAGTTTTACAAATCTCTAAGAGATCATAATATAATAAATAAATAATAAATATTATTATACAGAGAAAAATATTATCTCATAAAAGAGAAAGAAAAATATATAAGTTTATTATCTTATAAATTTATTAAAAAAAAATTATTTATCTTATAAAAGAGAAAGAAAAAATCTCTATTCTAGTTTTTCTCAGTCTTTATGTAGTTGGTTATGTGATGAGACTAGGCTTATATTGAGTTCTGGTCGAAATAAATTTATAATAGCCAAAAGACGGCTTGTTAAATTTTTCTTTCTTCGAAAGTATATATATTTTCCATTTTTCACATGCAATGATCAGGTCATCAGCTTTCGTAAATAAACGCACATATAAAAATTAACGGTTTATAACATATATTTACACATTCCCTATACACTTAACATTTTTCATTTTTCTCCCTCACATACACTTCTATAACAGTTTCCTGATGATTGTTTAATACCGAAATACTTAAGTATAGACACATAAAAATGCTCCTCTGATCGTAACATCCCGTATTTATTACATTTTTGAAAATATTTCTTCATGTATATATATATATATATATATATATTATATATATATATATATATATATTCACGACACTCCCCGTTGGTGTTGATTAATGTCCGGTTTTTGTTTTGTTTTTCTAATGATAATGTGTCCCTTAGCCTAATATTGAAATGCTTCAGACACACCCAAACGAAACGACATTTTTACAGCACATTATCTTAAATTAAATCATCTAGTAAAAATTAAATTATCTTGTACTATTCAATTTGTTTGTTTTTTATTCCAAAAGTATTTACTGATATCCAAGTATTTACCAACCTAAATCAACCAGACTAAAGTTAATGAAAATTGTATATACCAATTTGAAGACATTAAGAATCTGAAACAATTTTTTTTTTATCAAAATAACTTGTTTCGTCATTAAATGACCCAAAAAGGGTTGATATACCGAAAACAAACAAACCAAACCAGTTTGAACAAAGTCATCAAGAAAATTCTAAACAATATAAATCGAGGCGTCTTGCAAAAGCGACAATATGTATTTACCAAATCCTCCGCACGAGTAGGATGTGACACAAGGTCAATTTCTTAAGCGGAGTTTAACAGATTTGAATTTATACTTTTTCTTTTCCTAGACGGGTTGCCTAATTAAAGGATCAGGGCCCAGTTATTCAAACCATTTACCTACAGCTGGTGAAAGAATGGTTGGATACTACCTTTCCGAAGGGAATTAGCACTAAGTGAAATGCAAATAGTTTCCACTAGAATTTGAACTTCGTTTTCTACGACGATAACCATTACACAATGCACCGACAGAAACATTATAGAAATGTTTATCAAAATAACTTGTTAAGGCATTAAATGATCCGAAAATGTTTGATTTGCCGTAAAACAAACAAACCAAAATTTAACGAGCAGCTTGGCAGTATGTCTTGTTCGTCTTACTCAGTCTTCCTACTGTTACATAATCTATGCGGTTGCATAAGATTATTGTCAATCCCCTGTAATTCTGAGGATGACCCCTTTCATACCATGGCCGGGTCCTTCTATGGAAAATTACAGAAGCCCGCCAAATATGTGAAGTCACGTGGGACCTTTTTCAGAGTCCCCAGTTTTGCAGTTAGACGTCAGGCAGAGCAGCGGCCATTTTATGCTCTGCCTAAAACTGGAACTCACGCGCGCTATGTTAGTCAGATATTTAGTTACGTGAAATGTATATACCAAGTTAAGATGATAGAAGAACCAAAGCCGACCAGAAGAATAGATTTCCAAGATATAGAAGCAAGTAAGAAGTAAAGAAGTAAGAAAGGGTATACAACATTATATTGATTTGGTACCGTGAAAACCTCGGTATATAACACTACCCCCGTTTTCTTTAACTTTGTACAGTACTGAGTTAAGCTAAATATCGAAGAATGAATAATATAGGGTCGACCAATTTTGGTTTTCATATGCGTAGTTTACAAAATAAATCTAACCACCCCGAAAAAAAATTACAAAAAAATCAGGGAATTATCCGATTTCAATGGAATATTCGGTGTTGATTTATCAATGCATTAATTTTACAATGCATCAGCTATTTTATTTCAAAACTTTATGATTTTTTCAATTCCCTTAACTTTGACCCCCTCCCTTATTTTTGGGGCTCAAAATATCGGTGAGTTATATACTTTTGAAACTAATTACAGTATAAATAAAAAAAACAAGAAAATGAAGGTATGAATAGAAGAAAAAACATTTTTAAGGGAGCTACTCAGGTAGAAAATAAGTACCGAAAATCGGAAAATTAATTGTAAAAAAAAAAAAAAAAAAAAAAAAAAATGAATTTGATTCTTTTCTTTTTTTTACTCTGTTCCTCGACTATGCGATTGCCTATTATAAGTGAAAACTCATACATCGATATATTTGTTCTGTTTAAAAAGGGGCCTGACTTTTCAATTGTTGTTTCCAAAAATTATTACATAACAAAAATAAAGTAGACTAGCTATTAAATAGCTAATTGCTTTTAGAATCTACAAATAATGAAATTTGAAACTTAAAATGAGGCGTTTCATATTTTAAATGAATTTTTTATCTACTAATTAGATATATAAATTCTTGTTTTAGACAGTACTATGGCGGTCGTGAACGGTAATATTTATTTCAAAGAATTTTGGTTTATTTCTATAAATCAGTTTGATTGAAACGATTCAGTAATCAAAAGAAAATGTTGATTAATAAGTCTACACTTAAAATTTTATTAGAATCAATAATTCCCTGATTTCTGATAATTTTGTCATATACTCCCTCCTTAGGTCACGTGACATTTTCTCCGTTTTTTTTTGTTTTTTTTTGTAAAGAAAACCACAAGAATTTTTTGGAATGTCTTTTTGTCTGCGTGTTTAGACCAAAAAAAGATATTTCATTCAAATGTTATTAATTTTTCTGTACCGAGTGTATTTGATGTTTTCTATTGTTATTGATATCTATGAAGAAACTCTTATACGCCTTAAAATCGTAAATGATGTGGGGTTTTAGTCTCTAAATACATGCCAAAATGTGTGCATGTTTGCAAAATATTTGAGCGAAATTAATGTTTCAAATCTATTAAGAATAAAGTACATACAAGATGTGTAATAAAATTATCGGGAAAGCTGTATTTACCAAGATAGAAATGAACAATGAATGGAACGTTATTTTTTTTCAGAATACAAGGTGTGTCAAAAAGTACCAAAAAACTCTCGACACTATTTTGACACACCTTGTATGTAATATTATTTTCCTTTTTTTTTTACTACATTATGTTACTACTTTTCCACTTAGACTAAATTTGATCTTAAATAATCGATTTAATTCATTTCAATTCGTTTTCAAAATGAAAATAAGACAACATGGACCATGTAACCAATAAGCACCCCAAATCATCAACTTAATGAAAGGTTCATATTTTAACTCATCACCGGTAAGTTTCGCTTTAAAATATTTGAAAATAAACGACAGACGATTTTTGCAATTATATTGTATCTGACAAAAAACAAATTTACAAATTGTGTATACTATTTCTGAACGACATCCTTTTATATAAATAAGCATAAAAATATTTTGTAAATAAAAACTGTATTTTTATTTAAATAAACATTATTGCATTTCTCTTCTGATTAAGTAAAAACTATTTTAGTATAAAAACGTCTTTTTTTTTAATCATCGTAAATGTCTAAAAATATTCATAAATTTCTGATTAAAAAGTATTTATTTAAAAAAAAGATTTTTCTATTGAATTTTAATTTGATTACGGTTACCAACCATTTATTTATTTAATTTATCGTGAGTTCAACATCTCCATAAACATCTGATTAAAATCATTTGTTTACAAAAATTTGGAAGCGGAAGTTACCGGTGATGAGTTGAAATATGAACCTTTCATTAAGTTGATGAATATTGGTTTCAATGGAATTCTTGCTCTATAAACCGAAAATTGCATTAATTGATGATTTGGGGTGCTTATTGGTTACTTGGTCCGACAATGGCAATGTCTGGAATAATCTTAAAGGGGCTGTATCGATATAAAAAAAAAAAAAAGAAGTCGACATAAATTCCGGCTTACGAAAAAGCTGAAAACAAAACTGATTGTCTTCCACTAAAACCATCCGTTCATCTTATTTCGAACTTGTCGGTCAATTAAACAGTAAATATCTAAAAGATGTGTAATGGTCAACGATCTCAGAGAACATCCGGGCCTCTTGAAATAATGAGTCACTGTTTTAAATGGTTTTGATAATATTATGGCCAGATAAGACATAGAAATCCGACAGACAGAGATTGGCTAAGTGTTTACGTCACAAACGGTCTGATTAGATTCTATGCTACTTAATCACAATTCATTTCTTTGTTACACTCGTGAGAACACACACACACATACACATATATATATATATATATATATATATATATATATACTCAGAGAATTTATGTTTTCAACATTATTATTAGTATTAGTATTATCATTATTATTAGTATTATCATTATTATTATTATTATTATTATTATTATTATTATTATTATTATTATTTACTCCTTTTGAGTTTTCACATCAGCATTAGCTGATGGTCTTTCATTGGATCTGAGTGACAGCAAGTCTCCTCAGGTCTCCAGGACTCTTCTGAGTATTGTGGCAGATTGCAGTAGTGCAGTGTTCTGGATGGTATCAATCCTTCCTCTGATTTCCAGACTTTCCAAACCCTTTTCCAATCCTTTTGCGACTGTTCCAAGTGTACCAAGTATAATTGGTATCACTTTGACTTTAATTATTATTATTATTATTATTATTATTATTATTATTATTATTATTGGAGGTCCTATTTTGTACGACCGTTATAATCTTGCAACGCCTCTGGTTAAAAATGAAACAAGTCCAAGCTGGAAGATACCGCCCAAGCTAAGAACGATACAAAGCTAAGAACGTTCCAAGCTAAGAACGACACCATCCCAAGCTAACAACGGTACCAGCCAAGCCTAAGAACGATACCACCAAGCTAAGAACGATACCAGCCCAAGCTAACAACGGTACCAGACCAAGCTAAGAACGATACCAGCCCAACTAAGAACGGTACCAGCCATGCTAAGAACGATAATCAAGCTAAGAAAGATACCAGCCCAAGCTAAGAACGATACGCCCAAGCTAAGAACGATACCATCTCAAGCTAAGAACGATACCATCCCAAGCTAAGAACGATACCAAAGCTAAGAACGATACCATCTCAAGCTAAGAACGATACCAGCCAAGCTAACAAGGTACCATCCCAGCTACAACGATAACCATCCCAACAACGATACCAGCCCAAGCTAAGATACAGCCCAAGCTAGAACGATACCATCCCAAGCTAAGAACGATACCATCCCAAGCTATGAACGATACCGGTTCAAGCTAAGAACGATACCAGCCCAAGCTAAGAAATATACCAGCCCAAGCTAAGAAGAACGATACCAGCCATAGAAAAAAAGAAGTTAAGATGAAATACAGCAAGTTAAAAGACATACGAGTAGGCATGTACACCAGTGTGCAGCTATGGGCATACATATATATACGAAACACAAGTTTGTAGATATATTCAACAGAAAAGATAATTAATATATACAAAATCAAAGTAATATTTCGTGTTGTTACAAAGGAGAAATAAACAAAACATGACGTCTCAGATAGATGCCGAATAACAGAAGATCAAACTAGAGCTACCAGCTAAGAAGATACCAGCCCAAGCTATAAAAAAAAATACCAGACCAGAGATAGAAGAAATACAATTTAAGATGAAATACAGCAAGTTAAAAGAAATAAAAGATAAGTATCTAAGTAAAAAAGACAAGTACACCAGTGTGAAGCCGCGGGCTAACAGATATACGTAACACAGTATATATTCTACAGAAAAGATAAGACGCGTCAATTTAAAGTCAGTAGCTTCAATTTGCCCTATGGAATTTGTCTCCCACCTCATATTTAACACAATGAAACTTGCATAAAGGTTATTATCACCTTGAAAATGTTTGTCCATTCAAAAGAAGAAACATTAAAAAAACTCCTGATAATTTTTTAAAAAATTTTCAGCTCATAAAAATAATGAAAATTATGAACAAAAACAATGTTTATATTTTCGCACCTTTAAATCAACTGAAATTTAAAGTAAGCCAAAAACAAATTACGACTAGAGGATTTTTAAAAGAATTCTATGAAAAATTAATAAATGGTCCGATTTTCACAAAATTTCCATAGTTACTTACCTTTTCATGAAAATATGTTTGAAATAGTTTTTTTAATATATTAGAGGAAATATTTTTACGAGGTCTACCCCCTATTTTATTTTATGAAATATGAAAGAATGAACCGACAAAAAACGATTTTTACTTTTTTTTTATAAAAATAAAGTCTGAATAATTATATCAGAATATTTTTATAAGTTTCTATTCGAGAGTGTTTTTAGGAAAAGAACCATGAATACAGAATTCTGCTAAAAAATATTAAAGAAACTGACCCTGTTGTAAAAAAAAACGGACTGTTTTACTTACTTTTCAAGATAACAATCAGTAATTTTCCCCCAATCTGATAATTTGATATTTGAATTAACTGTTTTTCTTTGTAACAACTCTTTATGTTCGTTATTTTTTTTGCGGGATTTTAAAAAGTTCAAAAGTACTTACGTCTCTTCCTTCAATATAGCCTAAACTGATCACGTGACTTATTTTGGTGGTACCTACTATGCAACACTCTGTTTTTTCTTTATCTCAGAATGCCAGAAAATTTTCCGCGTATTCCTTTTCTAGGACAGGTTCCAATGTCTGCATCTACCGTTTGTCAGTATGGCAAAACGTTCAGTCACTTGAACAATTCCCAGTGGATCACTCTCTTCATCCAGTCTTGCCTACGTCTTGTATTACTTCTGGGTCAGTTTACTGATTCCACTAATCATATGATTGACAGTTTCGTCTCCCGAGATCACGAGACTGTTGAGAATGGCCAGAAGACTTAGATGTATCTTGGAAACCTGATGAGACTTGTGGTCACTCAGACCTCAGTGACGGCCCCCAGCTCTTGCTGAAGTGAAAACTCGGAAACAACAACAGCTGCAACAACAACAACAACAACAACAACAATAATAATAATAATAATAATAATAATAATAATAATAATAATCACCTTATCCCAGCAAGAAGACCAGACCTAGTGTTGATTAAAAAAAGAAAGAACTTGTCTACTGGTGGATTTTGCAGTTCCAGCAGATCACAGGGTGAAGCTAAAGGAAAATGAAAAAATGGACAAATATCTGGACCTTGCCAGAGAACTGAAAAAGTTATGGAATATGAAAGTCAAAGTGATATCAATTGTAGTTGGTGCACTTGGAACGGTCCCAAAAGGATTGGAAAAGGGTTTGGAAAGTCTGGAAATCAGAGGAAGGATTGAAACCATTCAGAACACTGCACTGCTGCAATCTGTCAGAATAGTCAGAAGAGTCCTGGAGACCTGAGGAGACTTGCTGTCACTCAGACTCCAGTGAAAGACCATCAGCTAATGCTGATGTGAAAACTCAAAAAGAAATAATAATAATAAATAATAATAATAATAATAATAATAATAATAATAATAATTTCTAGTATTGATTAACAAAAAAGAAGAGAACTTGTCAACTAGAGGACTTTGCGGTTCCTGCAGATCACAGGGTGAAGATGAAAGAAAACGAAATAAAAAAACTTAAAGAACTTAAAAAGCTGTAGTTCCCGAGTTCGAGAAAGGTTCCCGAGTCCGACAAGAAATGACTGAGGAGGGCCGGAGGGTATATCGGCCGAAGCGTTGTATAGATAACAATGAAGATGGGGACAATAGTCCGAATAAAGCAGATAATACTAAGAAACAAGTGTATTAATATATAGATGTATGTTATTGTTTTGTTTAAACTGATTTTAAATCTACAAAATTTATTTTAATTTCTCAGATAATATCCTTAGTATAAATATACCATGAGAGACTCAGCGTATCACATTAACAATCCCTTATATCTATTTACCAACCCTTCTGCACGAGCAGGATGCGACACAAGGTCAATTTCTTAAGCAGATTTTAACAGGTTTGAATTCAGAGTTTTCCTTCTCCTAAACTAGTTACCTAGACATGGTTAAAGAGCCCAGTCTGCCCTGCTATTTACCCATAGTCGGAGGAAGAATTGGATTCATAACTTTCCCAAGGGTATTAGTGTCATGTGAAATGCCTACAGCTTCGTCCAGGAATTGAACTCGGGTCGACGAGACCATTTCCTACGACTCTAACCATTACACCACGCAACTCCATTAACAATTCCTTATAACACTGGAGTAAGCATACATCAAAGCAAATGTTTGATTATCCTGTTGAGATACTTCCTTGTTACTGGAACTATGTAATCATGTATGTCTCGTATTACTTGGCACTGCCTAAGAACACTCCTTATCCGAGAGATAACACGAGGGACCCAACATAACACCCCATCCATCTCTAACAACAACCCTTCATCTCTACCATTTCACACAAGGGGAGTATCGCGTATCTAAGGCGTGACTAGTTAGCCAGACAAAAAAAAAAAAAGATTTAAAGCCACTGCGATAAGAAGTTCGTGACTCGTTGATTTTAATTCATTTTAGATTTTCCTGTGTGAATAAAGGGAGATTTAGTCTTCAGATTTACTTTCCACTAATATTGGGGTTCATCAAAATTAATTTGCTTTATTTTTAACGATATGAAAGCTTATTGGTAACTTATTGAGAAACCTGTATTATCTTATGATAATGGGGATTCGATGTCTGTCTCTAACCGAAACTACGTCACTACTTACGTCCCGATACCCCCAGGTATTGTGTAGTCCAGTGGTTCCCAAACTTTTTTGTATGTGTAGTGAGATAGCCAATGGCGTGTTATCTCATTTACATATGTGTATTACTGCAGGAGATATATAGAGACAGTTTAGGGGACTAGGGAGATTAGCTACGAGAAGCTGAACCCAGTGCTATGATTAAGCGCGAATAAATACTGCTGCAACAAGGAACACGAAACCACACCTCACAACAGTATGTCGACACACCAATGAGCTGTTTACAATTTTCGCTGCATAGCTATAACAGAAATACATTACTATAGATCCAAGAATGAAAGAAAACGGAAATATTTATTATTAGCTAGTTTTAATAAAAGTGAATGTAGGGTTACAACACTAGACACTACTGTATTGGTGTGGATTCAACCTATAAGACCTATTTTATGCACTAAGATAGGCTCTACTGGAACAGTGAGCAACGTCCTGCATTGAAATTCTGCGTACAGATATGGTCTTCGGTTCTAATCCTCACTGAGGCGTTTTTCATATCGCCCTACATCGATACAGTGAAGTTTTTCCTACTATATTGCAGTTTCTTCAACATCAATATATAGAAAGCCAGACTTTGTTAAAATAATATTTTCGTTTATACCTTAAATATTGAATCCTTTCCCGCCACACACCTAACGACATCTCGCGACACACGAGTGGGTCGCAACACATAGATTGGGAACCACTGGTGTAGTCTATAAATGATTATTCAATTTAGAGTCAAAATCATTAATATACATAGAAAAAAAAGGTTTTAGTAAAACATTGGGAAACGTTTAAGTAGTGTCCATCAGGTTTTCAAAGCTATGAAAATCTGAATAAGATTTGCCTTAAAATAGCCCATGTTATTAGTGATATTTACCACGTACCCCATGTGTATGGGTTAGGCACAAGGCCCTATTAACATGGGACCACCCACAAGCAGTGACTCATGGGTAGCGGGTGCAAAAAATGCGTTGATCCCGTCGGCACCCCCCCCTCAAAGGAGGGCGCCTTAGGAACTGGACAATAAACCCAGCCCTGCCCCTTTAAATCAAGGGTGCAGGTGTTGCCTGGGGTGATAGCCCCCTGGGACCAACGCTGTTAATTTACATTAACAAACGCTAACCCCGAAAGGCCCGTGTTATTAGTATTTTTAAAATACTGCAACGTGTCACTAAGAAATAAAGGTTTACATAATATATGTTGTGGTTAATTTGCATACTGGTTTTAACAAAACTGGGTTTAATAAATGATTACTTGGTGTGATTGATCTCTAATATTATTATTTTATTCTCCAGCGTATTTAAATCAATCTTACGGATGATTTTATATAGAAATCAATTAAGATATAATTCAATCTAATTTCGTTAATCTTCCTAATTTAATATACAATGTGGCCATAAATTCCGCGTAAAGGTTAGAGAATTTATTACTTTTAAGTGCATATGGACTTTGTGGCCATATATTTATTTAATTATATTAAGATTTAGATACTAACGTCCGGAGGGTGTATATTCTTACTAGTCTTCTATTAATAATGGAGGTTAGGTCTATTTCTCTGTAACCAAAACTACATCACTACTTACGTCACAATTACCAAAATCGTTAATACATAGAATAAAGAACAATATAAATAAAATAAATAAAATACGTTCCTTGCATCTTTTCCATTGTAATAATGAAAATTTGAATAAATAAATCATATATACTATGAAATCAATTAAAAATTGTATTATTACTTTAAATGGAAAATATTATTTGCTGAATATGTAATCGATCTTTAAAATTATTTTTTTTACTCTCGTTCTTTTTTCAGTAACAAGAAATTAACTAAAAGTTTACAAATGAATAAATACTTACGATTTTGTGTAAACTTTATGTGTAAAATATTCAAAATAATTACTTAATAATTAATAGATGCTCGTAATATTTTATTTGAAGAGGATATAATTTAATTTAATTTCAAATTTTTAAAATCTTTTTTACTTCTTTAATAAATTTGATGATTTTATTTGCATCGGAGTATCAGACCTAATTTCTTTTTTTTATGGTAACATCCACTCTAATCACACGAAGCTAAATACTTATCTAATGCCATTAATATAAGAATCAATAATCTGTCATCAAATAAAAATGTTCGATGAAAATATAAGATATATAATAATGCCCTCCAAAATAGCGGATTCACACAATGACTAAGTAAAGTAAAGTCGTCAGGGTGGCCTAAAGTCGGTATCAGCCAACCAGCGAGGGAGTCTATCCCCTTTTCACTTGCGCTAGACCAAGGACATTGTTTTTTGCGTCTGAGGTGGAGCGCCACATCTACGACCAACTCTTTCCTTTACCGCACAGATCGCTGTGCTACTCACACGCTGAGTTGGCGAGGGCCGGTATCCAACTAGGAATCCTGTGGTTTCTAGGCGAATGCTCTACCGACTGAGCTAACTGTACACAAAAACTATCCTAGTTTAAAAAAAATAAAACATGTAGTTGAGAATTGTATCAGAGTATCATTTTTTTCTTTCGCTAACATCTATATATTA
>CM042152.1:50088082-50113082 GCA_023376005.1 Doryteuthis pealeii
GGAAAAGAAAAAAATAAGGAACATTACAAGAGGGAGGAAACCAAGTCTCCCTCGAGGCTGAGATAATTGTAAATTTCCTTTTGGTGCCAGTGGTCAGCAGGCTAGCCCAGGAAGTCCTCATACCCAAGATTTTAAAGTTTGATATTCAAAGCAGGCGCGACCCCCCCCCGCCAAAACCCCACCCGTCAATGGAAAAATAGGAGCAGCACAATTTTTCATACTTACATCATACGAGAATGTGGAAAGGATGGATATTAAGAAATAGGCGCCAACCATAGAGCAAGACTCAAATTTTTAGGGAAAAGTCAGTAGTCCCACTGACAGGTTAAGTCGGCTTCCTGAAAGTGAGGGAAAATCGTGGGAATCGTGTACAAGGGATATACGTACTGTATATATATATATATATATATATATATATATATATATATATATATAAGAGAGTTTTCATAATTTGCTTGAAGCATTGTGTATGTATTGGTTAGGAGGTTGATTTAGAAGGCTATCACAATGCAGTTTGGAATAAATAAAAAATAATAATACGGTAACAATGGTGTTGTGTGTTGACCTGTATTTTTTATTATTTCTTGAATATTCGAGGTAATACCTCTTTATCAAAAGAATTGAACTGAAGCAGTACAGCTATGGCATTTTATGGAAGAAATGCCATAGCTGTACTGCTTCAGTTCAATTCTTTTGATAAAGAGGTATTACCTCGAAAATTCAAGAAATAAAAAATACAGGTCAACACACAACACCATTGTTACCGTATTATTATTTTTTATTTATTCCAAACTGCACTGTGATAGCCTTCTAAATCAACCTCTAACTATATATATATATATATATATAATATATATATATATATATATATATATATATATTGATGCTGATAGCTTTTTGATTTAGTGCGTCCTGGGAAGCACATATTTGCTTTGAATGAGTCTCCAGGAAATTTGGTGGGTCCCAACTAAAGTTTCTTAAAATGTAGTTTTTTTAATTTATGATCTGGGGAAATAGACGTCTAGCTCCTACCTTGTAACCTATCCTGTGTAATTCGTTTCGAAGAAACTTTAGAAATGTATTTACAGTGAGCTTGAAATTGTGAGGGAAGTAAAAGGATAAACACTGGGACGCATGGATTCGATTTTACTGCGTACTTTTAGATATTTATGCGTCAGGGACGCAGGACGGGTAACTATCATCATCATCATCATCTCTCTCCCCCTCTCTCTCTCTCTCTCTATATATATATATATATATATATATATTTGCATATATGTTTGGCAGTAGGGATATCCCTCGTACACAATTCCCACGATTTCCCCTAACGGCCTCTAACAAAGCCTTTAAGACCAACAGGGGCAAAATATTAATTGAATGTAACTGTTTGTATCCGTTATTCACTTTTTCCATAACTTTCCTCGCATTTTTCCTAATCTTCTATTTCTTTATACACATATACATATATACATACATATATCTTTTTTCTATTTATTCACTTATTTGTACACACACACACACACACACACACACACATATATATATATGTGTGTGTGTGTGTGTGTGTGTGTGTGTGTGTGTGTGTGTATGTGTGTGTGTGTGTGTGTGTGTGTGTGTGTTGTGTTTCATTAAAGACGCCATATTAAGGATAATGGAGTATGATTTACAGGCCTATACATTTTATGATATAATATCAGTCAAGTGGAAAAAATTGTCCTCACAGAACATTATTTTAATAGTCAAAACTATTGCGTCATGTGTTAGTTTCATTCAAGCGGCTTTTATGACAGCTATGTCATTTTCCAAACACGAATGTGTTTTGCGAATGAATCTTGTGAAACGTGTGAGAGATGAATTTAATATGAAATTCACAAGTCTACGCTTCCAAACGAATTGACACTTGCATTTAGTTGATACAATTTCTGAGACTGGGAATGTTCAGGGTAGAAAAGTGACAGGACAGCCATTTCTATTAACGGACTAAGCGTCAGTTTAACTCTATCACCTAGAAGATATCTCTTTGAACGCCATCTTTGCAGAATGGACTGTCTACAGCTATTGATCTCGAGGCAAAATTATATATATATAATACCTTGATAAAGGGTGAAGGTCAACCGAAATATTGATAAAAATAAAGTGAGCCAGAGACAAAACAACACCTGTATTTGTTCCGTTTTTATTCGCTTGTTAATTTCCCATGCTTCTTTATATCTAAAAAACTTCACAAGAACAAAGTTTATACGCAATATATATATATATATATATATATATATATATATATATATATATATATATATATATATATATATATATATGTATATATTATATATGTACATATATATATATAGTACATATATATATATATGTATGTTATATATATATATACATATATATATGTATATATATATATATGTACATATATATATATGTACATATATATTATATTATGTATGTGTGTGTGTGTGTGTGTGTGTGTGTGTGTGTGTGTGTGTGTGTGTGTGTATGTTGAATTAAACAAAAGATACTCTCCTGTTTAACAATTTATTTGTGATTTTTTCAAGTTTTCTGGACAACGTTTTAATATTTGGCGGAATTCATGTTCGGGTACTTTCGGCACTTCAAAGTGCCATCATCAGGGGTTATGTGTTCCAGTCTTTCAAATTATATTAATGGATGTGGAGGCTGGAAGGAGGAGAATTGATGGGAAAGGTGCTATAGGCATTTTAAATGTGTGTACAATAATTTTATATATATACATATATATATAGTTCAATGAGAAATCAAAAATAAAAGTTTTTGCTTTTTATTTATTTAATTACTGGAAACATAGACTACTACATATATATATATATACATATATATATAATATACATACACACACACACATATATATTATATATATATATATATATATATATATATATATATATTATATATATATATATAATATACAAGCGTGTTGGTAGATCTTGCGGAAAGAAAAAACCCGGCAGAGAGTTTGATTGTAAAATATACTACCAAACATCAACCAGGAAGAAAAAAATTTTGAAAAAAAGAAAGACCAAGATATTCGTACCAACAAAAA
Source organism: Doryteuthis pealeii (assembly GCA_023376005.1). Lineage (NCBI taxonomy): Eukaryota > Metazoa > Mollusca > Cephalopoda > Myopsida > Loliginidae > Doryteuthis > Doryteuthis pealeii. The sequence continues at coordinate 50,091,168 of CM042152.1, forward strand.
TAATCTATTGGTATAATATTTGGCCAAAAGAAAAAACAATTTATATGCATATATATGTATATAAGATATATATATATTCATATAACCGAGCATGCAAACAAGTAGATATCCTTATATATATATATATATATATATATATATATATATATATATATATATATCCATACACACATATATATATATATACATACACACACATATATATATAATACATACACACACATATACATATTTATATATATATATATATATATATATATATATATATATATATATATAAGTGAGAATTATTAGTCACATTCCCCTTCCTTATGCGTTTCCTAGATAAGGGTATTTTTCGGTTTGACAACATTCAACTCGGCAAGACACCAAGTCGTGCTTCCTCTATAAACTAAGAGACGCAGTAAGAGAGAGTGATTGGGTCGCGTGTACTAGTATTTCGATGCGAAGCCCACTAAATGTCGCAACTTCTTTTTTTCTACCTAGCCGGGGGGGGGGGTCCTACCCACTATACTCGCTACTGGCCCATTCCCCGCTTGCGTAGGACAGCGTTTCTTTCCCCGACAATATATGTGTAAGAGAGAAAATTCAAATGAATCCGACAGATATGTTGAAAAGATAATTAGAAGAAAAATAAATATATTTTTGTATGGATAAAATGTGTTATTATTTTTTGTCAACACGTGTTTCGATCAAAATTCGCTTACTCACACAGTATTCTAAAATCATTCTAAATGTAAAATAATTGAAAGCAAAATACCAAGCATGCAAACAAGAGATCTTCAGAACTGTTAGAAAAGAAAACTGTAGAGATACTTACTTTCCCTACTCGGGGGTTCCAGTGAGCTTCGGCAGCTGGATCAGGTATAGTAAATTAATAGCGTCGATCCCAGTGGGCTATCCCCCCAGGCAATACCTGCCCCCTTGATTTAAAGGGACAGAGCTGGGTTTATTGCCCAGTGCCTGAGGCGCCCCCTCCCTGAGAGGGAATGCCGACAGGATCGACGCAATTTTTATGCACCCACGTTAAAACGAAACCTTGTGTCCAGCTCTCATAAGTAGGATGAGAGGCAAATACCCTTACCTTCCAACGCCTTTGGACAGGGTAGTGTGGATTCGAAGCGCCTACAATGTATTAGTCACTTATTATTACATTAAAAGTTACATGTCACATCCTGGTCTATGATATAAGAGGCTTGTTTGATGCAGATCGTTGGCTTTTATTACCATTCTACCTACAATATATAAAAATGCTATTAGTTTAGACCTTCATTGAGAAACTGGTATGTTTTGGTGACTGTCGTGTGTACGCTTTTCAGAGTAAAAGTGAAGTTGTAATGAAAGGATTATTATAGTGGGTATTGAGTTCGAAGAAGACACGAAGAAGACAATGATTTATTTTCACACATTACACAATATAAACAAAGTCACAAAACAAAATAATAAAAAAACGTAATGTTGTTTGTTGTAGTAATGTGTGGAGAATGACCACTTATTAGGACTGAGCCTATTCTAGTAGTGACCACCTCAGTTTTTTTTACATTGAGTTGCCGATAAAATCTGGGAAGAGGTGTTTGAAATATTTAAATTTGCTGACAAAACACGACACAGAAAATATGTAAGTTGGGCCGGAAATTTGTCTGACGCTTAAATATAGCGTAAATTAAGGCAGGGTGCCGTTGGTGAAATAGCAAATCCCCAATTAATAGTGGAACATCAACACCCCGTAACCCCAGAGGCAAGTAGGTAGAACTTGACTCACCTTACTCGTGGAAAATTTGCATCAATGCCTTGTTGTAACCTTGATAGCGGTGCGATGTGAAATAACCTCTTATGTATGGTAAATTTAGTGACAGGAAATCCAATGGCAAATAAAGGAATACTTCCCAATCGAAGATAATTGTCCACTACAACACTAACAGGTAATGAGGTATTTATAACCTATTCAACCAATCAAAAAAGAGAATTAAATTTGAATATCAACAAACAAATATAAAACACGGTTAATGCATTCTTCGAGCTTTTCTTCCTTCTGAAGATTGCAGGTAGGTATTTACCTCATACCCCATTTGTATGGGTTGGACACAAGGTCTCATTTTAACGTGCGCGCATAAAAATTGCATCGATCCCGTCGGTATTCCCCCTCAAGGGGGGCGCCTCAGGCACTGGGCAATAAACCCAGCCCTGTCCCTTTAAATCAAGGGGGCAGGTATTGCCAGGGGGAAAGATTGCAGGTAAGTAAATGCTTGCATAGCATTTCTTTCCGACAGAAAAAAATTCGCTCACACACAGATAATTTTATTTAGAATCATTTTAGATATAAACTAAAAGAAAGCAAAATACCTAGAATGCAAACAAGAGATCTTCAGAACTAAAAAAAAACAAAAAAAAAATCAAAGAACTAAAAAAAAACAAAAAAAAAAACAAAAAAAAAACAGTCGAGGTATATTTTCCTCGTACCCCACTTGTACAAGGTCAGACACAAAGGCCCTATTTACGTGGACCACCCACAAGCCGCGACTCATGGATGGCAGGTGGAAAAATTGCGTCGATCCCGTCGGCATTCCCACTTAAGGCGGGCGCCTCAGGCGCTGGGCAATAAACCCAGTCCTGTCCCTTTAAATCAAGGGGACAGGTATTGCCTGGGGGGAAGATTGCAGGTAAGTAAATGCTTCCATAGCATTTTTTCCCGACAGATAAAAATTCGCTTACACACAGAGAATTCTATTTAGAATCATTTTAAATATAATATCTAAAATGCAAACAAGAGATCTTCAGAACTGAAGAAAAATAAATAAATAAATAAACAAAAAAAAAAACAAAAAACAAAACAAAACAAAAAACAAAAGACAAAAACAAAAAAAAGGCAGTAGAGGCTTTGGAGAGGGCAATGTGGATTTGAAGCGCCTACTTTGTGTTGGTCACTTATTATTGCATTAAAAGTCACATGTCACACCTTGGTCTATGATATAAAAGGCTTGTCTCACGCATGTCGCTGGCTTTTATTACCATTCTACCTACAACATATAAAAATGCTATTAGTTTAGACCTTCCTTGAAAAAAAATGGTATGTTTTGGTGACAGTCGTGCGTAATCTTTTCAGAGAAAAAGTGAAGTTGTAATGAAAGGATTATTATAGTGGGTATTGAGTTCGAAGAAGACACGAAGAAGACAATGATTTATTTTCACACATTACACAATATAAACAAAGTCACAAAACAAAATAATAGAAAAACGTAATGTTGGTTGTTGTAGTAATGTGTGGAGGATGATCACTAATTAGGACTGAGCCTATTCTAGTAGTGACCACCTCAGTTTTTTTTTACATTGATTTGCCGATAAAAATATGGGGAGATGCGTTTGAAATATTTAAATTTGCTGACAAATACACGACTCGGAAAATTTGTAAGTTGGGCCGGAAATTTGCCTGACGTTGGGTTGCTTAAATATAGCGTAAATTAAGGGAAGATGCCGGGACGAAATCTGAGGTTAAGAGACACCAGATAATCTAGATATACATTTTTGCATTGCATCTTGAATAATTTGGACGGTCTCATTTTTAATTAGAGTGTGTTGCAGGATAATAACGGACGGAAGATTTTGGAACATCAGTGTTAATATATAAATTTAACTTAATTAATTCTGAATAACTCAGTTTTATGATACCACTGTTTTGTATATTCTCATTGACTCGTAATAACCAACAAATGAAGACCTTTTTGTGGTTTGTATTGTTCTCTTAAATTGCTCTCTGTCACCGAGAAGTAGAGACCTTCCATTTAAAACTGACAAAGTAATAGTATAAATGAACATGAAATATCTGAATTCAAACCAGTTAAACTGTTATCTTGATCTTGTGTCACTTCCTGCTTTGCGGAGAGGTTTTCAATATCGTAATTAAAAAACGTTAAAACCGTAATAAAAAAAGTCTTCATTGATATCTTGGCTGAACAGGGTGGTCTGCCCTTAAGCAGGAAAAAGTATAAAAACAACCGAGGAAGCGGCCATTTGCAATTCGACTCCTGACATCTGAACTACGTCTTTCGTAATTTTACACCCTAAGACTGACAACGAAATAACATAAATGAACATGAAATATCTTAATTTAAACGGGTAACTTGACTTAGTTAACCCCACCCGGATGATGACGAAATTCTCGCCAAAAATGCGTGTTTTTTGTACATGTCTAATTCTTTCTATTATTTGGATTATTAAGACTATCGACCTCATCTTTTTTGTTATATGCGCAAAGTTTCGGCCGATGTGCCCTCCGACCTTCTCCAGCTATATATTTTTGAACTATGGAGCCGCCATGGAACTTCGAACCTAACCCTTTATTTAATCCACAGGGATAGACTGTTCTCATTCCGTTAACCATGGCTGGGTACCAGTGTTAAGCTATGTTAATTATTCCGTTACTGTCGCTCTTGACCAGGATTGAACCTGATGCCCAGAGATAACTCAGAACTGTATTAACACAATGCCCATATCCACTACGTCATGTGTCAAAAATTAAGAAATGCGTATTTCTAATCATTTTGTTCAAATTAGCCTTGTGTAGCCTAATTAACTTTAAGCCTAGCTCGGCTAGCCTATCTAAAGAACAACACTGTAATGACGTGATAAATATGCATAAGTATTACGATCTCTAATTACGTCTGACCTTTGAAGAGACAAAAAGAAGGGGGATAAATGTTTCGTGTTTATTTTATGCAAATATTTCTTTTTATCAAAATTGTAATGATCTTCTAATTGTTTTTTTCTTTCTTTTGTAGTGTAAATTTTAATTGTCTTTTCTGCGTTATTTTAATTTTGCATCTTACTGCCCGACATTCTGAAAAGCTTTTTATCCAGCCATAACATTAACAGCATTTAAAAACAATTTAACTTAATTCATTTTATGACGGTTCTGTATTTTGTATAAACTTATGGATATTCTAAGAATGTTTAAATACGTCGTATTGATTTTTTTCTATAACTAAACTAAGAGAAAAATAGGGAGCTTATTTTTTCTAGAATATATATATAATATATATATATTATATATAGAGAGAGAGAGAGATAGAGAGAGAGAGAGGGACTGTTTAGCTCAGTCGGTAGAGTGTTCGGCTAGGAATCACAAGGTTCCTGGTTCGGTACCGGCCCTCGTCACTACAGCGTATGAGTAGAACAGGGATATGTGCGGTAAAGTGAGGAGCTGATGGTAGGTGTGGCATCCCACCTCAGACACTAAAATAATCTCCTTGGTCTAGCGCTAGTGAAAAGGGGATAGACTCCCTCGCTGTCTGGCTGATTCCGACATTAGGCCGCCTCGACGACTTTATATATATATATATATATATATATATATATATATATATATATATATGAGTTGGAATGAATCCGACAGAATGAGGTAAAATATGAGGAATGAAAGAACAAAACTCAGACAAAAAGTGTTGTATATTTCGCTGGAGTTGTGAACTCGGCGTCTTCAGCTTTTATTAATAAAAGCTGAAGACGCCGAGTTCATGCTCCAGCGAAATATATTTCCGAAGAGTATTAGCTCTATGTGAAAGATAAACAGCCTCATTCATATATATATATATATATATATATATAATATATATATATATATATATATAGTGTTTCTTCGTGTCACTATCATGGTAAAACTACAACATAAAATAAAAAATGTTTTAAAATGTAATGTCGACAGTAGCCTAAAGTCGTACCAACCAGACAGTGAGGGTGTCTATCCCCTTTTCACTAGCGCTAGACCAGAGATTGTTTTTGCGTCTGAGGTGAAGCGCCACACCTACCTTCAGTTCCCCACTTTATCGCCCAGATCGCTGTGCTATTCGTTCTTTGAGTTGGCGAGGGCCGGTATTGAACCCGGAAGCATGTAGTTCTGAGCCGGATGCTCTACCGAACTGAGCTGACGTAATTCTAGTATTAACATCTGGAATTTGTCCTCCCAATTTTAAATCGGAGTCAAATATTACAAGTAGGGAGCTTACTTTTCTCTGGAATTTCTGAGGAATATGATTAATATCTGTGCGTACATTTCTTTTCTCAAAAAAATATATCTACGATTATTTAAGATTGATGGTGTTGTTCGTCTGTCGCACATTAACGCCTTCTGTTTATCTTTTTCTGTTGGTTTGCTTCATTTGAATCAGGGATTTGTTATCTTTTTTTTTACTATTAGAAGCGGATACCCGGCGTTGCCTGGGTAGCGGGGGAGGTAAAAAAAAGTTAGTCTTGCAGATCCATTATTACTGACTCACGAGTTGGATCCCCGCTGGATGCCCCATTAAAATCCCTATGTAAAAAAAAAGACCTTGCGTTGATCCAGCCACTCTGAAAAGAAAAATTCATGTCTACTATTTAATTTAAAAATTCTATACTGTTATCATTTAAATTTCACTTTTTAATTATCTTCACTAATATAAATCAAACCTTCGTTTATTTGCTCAAAAACCAAGATCTTGTGATAGTGAACGTGTGTATATATATTTACTTTATCATTAATGTTTTATGTTCATAGTTTCCTCCGGACATACATACACACAAACTGCCCCTTTATATATGTACTAGAAGTGGCTACCCGGCGTCGCCTGGGTAGAGAGGGTTAAAGTTAGTCCCGCAGATCCATTATTACCGAATCGTGAGTTGAATCCTCGTGGGATGCCCCATTTAAATCCCTATGTAAAAAAAAAAAGACATTGCCTTGATTCAGCTACTCTGAAAATAAATGTTAATATCTACTATCTAAAATACTAAATGAAAAAAAAATCCATGCTGTTATCATTTAAATTTCATTTTGTAATTATCATCGCGAATATAAATTAAATCTCTATTATTTTTGCTCAAAAACCAAGTTCTGGTGATATTTAATGTGTATATATATATTTACTTTGTCGCTAATTGTTTTATTTTCGAAGTTTTCCTCCGGACATACATACACACAAACTGCCCTTTATATATGTATAGATATCCCACTTTCTCTAGACTTTCCTCTTATAGTATAGTGATATATTTTCAGGTAGATAGTGCTAAATATCATGTATAGAACATATATATTTCGAAGGGGAGTGTGTACATTAAGTTTCTTGCCTATGTGATATTTAAACCAAGTGACTTCATGCCCACGATACGCTAACCTATAAGTCTGATTATAATGGAGATTATGTAACTGTAACCGATACTACGTCACCAGTGACGTCACAATTTCCTTAGTCATTCTAAGATTAGGAAATAGTCATTAATCTTAATTAGAATTATTAACAATGTCTGCTATTGAAGGCTAGCTGAGTTAGATTTGCTGCAAAACTGCCTATATTATTAATATATTAAAATTCCTAGAATATGCTATATATGCCCCCAAAATAAAGACCACCCTGTTATCTCCGATCAATCAGCTGGTCACGTCAAGCCCTAGCACCTATATGATTTTCCCAACCCTATTGCCCTTATGGCAAGCCCCAACCCCTTTTTATCATATGGCTGCTAGAACGGGGTGACTGAGGGTCTACATATCCTGGGAATGACGTTAAACTCTATCTGATGGTGAGGTTCCAGTTTTGGAGGTTTGGGAATGTGGAGCACCCCTTCATCACCATTGCTCCCCGGTCCACTCTGACCCGGAGTGGTAGTACGTTAGGGTCCCATCTATGTGTTAAATAGAAAAACATGAGTTGATAAACAAAATTGTATTATGCATTAAGAATGAATTTATTTCACAGCTTTGTCGGCATTAAATGACCCACCGAGGTTGATATGTCTTAAAACAAACCAAAGCAAACCAAACCAAATAAAGATTTACCAAATAGTTTGCATAATGATTTTAATAAAACTGGGTTTAATGAATAATTTGCTGTTGCTGTTAAAATAGGCCAGTCAATAAAAATGGAGGTAAGAATTCATTAAAAAAAAATAGCAGGATCTGTGGATATACTACAGTTTATTTAATTACTATGACGTTCGATATGTGACCTTAAGAGCTACTGCTAAATAGTTTAATTTGTAAAATGTATAACCTTGATTTAACTTTTTCTTTCCTTTTCATCTCTCTAAAATATTCAATTGAAACAAGTTAGTATTATCGCTTCTGCGCACTCACCCCCTCTCTCACTCCCTGCTGATTTTTTCTAATTTTTTGTGTGTAGCATGTACTTTTTCTTTTTCTTTATAATAAAAACGGAATGGTTCAGTATTTAGCGGAGGTAACATCACTAATAAGCAATCAGAATTCGTCGGATAAGCAATACCAGATAATCAAGATTAACATTGCATTTCATCTTAGACGATTTGGATTCTCATTAACGTGAGGTTGAAGCACGATGATAACGGCCATACAATTAAGGAACACAAGTATTGATATATAGATGAACTCTTAGTGTTTTGTATATTTTAAAAAATTTTTCCTTAAATGAACGCGATTCCTTAACTATTAGGCATAGAATAAAGTTTGACATGTTGATATACCGTTAAAATGATTATCTGCTTATTTCCGTAATCAGAATTTCAAATCTTTTTTTTTTCTTTGTATTATTTGTATTATTCGGACTGTTATTTCCATCTTTATTGTTATATACACAACGTTCCGGCCGATCTGCCTCCATCCTACTTCAAGTGTTTCGTATCGAACTCGTGAGCCTTCACTGAACTTCGAACCGAACCCTTTATTCAAACCACGTGTGTAGACTGTTCTTATTCCGTTAATCATGATCGGGTACAACTGTTAAGCATTGTTATTTTCGCCCGTGGTCAGAATTGAACCTGCAACCAATACTTACAATTGTCTTAACTCAACCCTCATATTCGTTGCTTCATATGTTCATGAAGAAGGCTGGAAGGCATATCGACTGAAACGTTGTATATAAATATTTACCAACCGCTCCGAACGAGTAGGATGTGACACAAAATCAATTTCTTAAGCAGAGTTTAATAGGTTTGAATTAAGTATTAAACTTCTCCTAGTCTGGTTACCTAGCCATGATTAAAGAGCCCAGTCTGCTCTACTATTGACCCATAGCTGGAGGGAAGTAGTTGGATGCATACCTTTCCCAAGCGCAATGGGGAATTCAAACAGCCTTATCCATGAATTGAACTCGGGTCGAAGAGTCCTTTTCTACTACTCAAATCATTACGCCACGCGCCTTCACGTAAACGTTGTGTATATAATAAAGATTGCAAGAATGATCTCAAGAGTTTTGGCATTACCCCTTCCAGCTGAGAAAATTTGGCTCAGGACCTCTCTTGGTGGTGGCAGGCTCTCTGTAGCGAACTGTTAATGTCTGAAGCCATGCTGGCGCAACACCATGAAGCTAAGACGTCCAGAAAAAGCGTCGGCAACAAAGTACTGGCACATCAACATCTTCAGTGACAGCCTTCACGTGCGACATCAGTGGTCGAGAATGTATTTCAAACATTGGACTAACTTCAGGGGTACAATAAATATATAGTCTTCCGAGACTGCAATGCCAATTAATCATGACACCACGCCCCTTCACGTAAACGTTGTGTATATCTTCTTATTATAATGGAGATTGTGTGTTTGTCTGTAACCGAAACTATATTACTACTCAAGTCACAATTCCCTTAGTTATTACGTCACATTCTGCATGATTTTATTTTATTTAAAGCTCAATTACTAATAAATTTGTTTTACATTATTGATACTGTAGGCGTTATTTTCGTATTCGCCTGGGGAGTTGTCTGCCCGTTTAGTTTCACTGGTTCCCGCTAGGGGCCTTTGATATTTAAGCGGCTGATTTGAACTTCTCTTTCTCTTTTCCTGTTGCTCGACCTACGAGACACATGGGTTAGACTCTGTCTACCCCCTTCTCGTTGGGGATTCGGCCCTTAACACTGGACACTCACTGCTAGTAAGTCTTGTATACGATATATGACTATCCTTTAGTCATGTATCCGTAACTATGTTTTTATGTACATTTAGGTATCTCTTTGATACCTAAATATCCTGTATTTTACCATTCATGAATGTGTCATTATCTCTACTCTTATACGTATTTATATCTACTTTTGTATGTATGTATTATGTACACTTTATCTAAATTATGTACCCTGTTTATTCTTGTGCTGTATATAAAATGTTTTGTCTATCAACCTTTGTCGGAGTTTTATCTTCAAGTATTATCACTTTGAATCTTACAACTGGTGACCCCGACGTGATGAAAACGTTTCGTGAAGGCTTTGTTTCACATTTGGAACTTTAATCCTTACAATACTGTTGGTCTTATCTACATACTAATAACATGCAATTGTATTTCTATACACAACAAAATAGCGGTTTACAGTGTGAACGGGAAGGCTAATTTGCATATTGATATAAAAAAAATATTTTAATAAATATGTGCTTAGTATTATTGATTTCTAATTGTTTGGTTTTATCTTAATGATTATGAGCAAATATCCCGGGGATAAATCTTAAAAGAAATCCATTAACAAGAAGAAATAAGTGTACTTTTATTCTTTACTTCCTATTTTAAGTAAATAGTTAAATGAGAAAAAATTAGCAATGAAAGACGTGGGTGATGGAAGAGTAAACTTTAGTTCTTCTATTTTTCAATTTACCCCCCCCCCTTGTTTCAAATTCTTTTATCTGCATTCTTATTTAGTTTCATTAGCCATTCTAATTTGATATAATATTTTATTACATTAAATCTTAAATACTTGCATCTGGAGGGTGCATATATTTGCTAGTAACAATAAAGGACAATAGTCCAAATAATACACATTATCAAGCCTCATCTAAAAAATTCAGACAAATAGTTTTTTATTTCTTTCTTTCTTGCGTTTGAACATAGATCACCAGAGACAGCGCGGAATGCGCAAATATCTCAAAATTTGAGGTATGCCTTAGTATTTATCTAAAATGAAATACTTTCTTACTAGTTATCCCGACAACAACTCTCTAAAACCTTATCAACAAACGCTGCAGCACCTCCACCAACCCCCAAAACCTCATCCCTATCCCTTTAACGCATCTACCCCTACCCCTATACCTAATTATATTTACATACCTAAGTCAATATTTGCGCAGGGGCTCAACGCGCTTATCTCACTTTAGATTTATTTGCTTTGAGGCGCGTGTGGAAATACACATATATATTAAGTAGTAAATTCTATGGCACAGTGCCCGAGGGGCATAAATGAGATCCGGAATCTGAAATTTCTCAGGGAAATATCAATCAACTTTTGGCTTTTGCCGATGAGAATCTTTGAGAAATCGACTTAGAAATTCCAGAACCAGAATTGAACCCTCTACCCACATTTTCCCCTCACCCAAATGCATCGAAATTCGAAATTTCATGGTACTGAATTATTATTGGAGTTTTAGTAAGTCGGTTAATATTTTATTTTCTATCTATCTACAGAGATACATATAGTTACGCGTTCTGCGTCCATGACGCATGAAAATTTAAAAGGACGCAGTAAAATCATATCCATGCATCCCAGTGCTTTTCCTTTTTCTTCCCGCACGGTTTCAAGATAACTGGAAATACATTTCAATAGTTTCGTAGAAACGAACTACACAGGATAGGTTACACGGTAGGAGTTAGACGGCTTTAATTGTTTTCCCAGATCATAAATAAAAAACCTACATTTTATTAGTTTGTACGCATAAAATTTCCCGGGGACTCATTCAAATCAAATATGTGCATCCCAGACGCAGTAAACAAAAAAGTTATCAGTATCATTGTATCTATACGTATATAAAGGGAAGTTGTGTGTATGTATGTCCAGAGGAAACTACGGACCATATGACCTTAAGGCACCCCTTTTTGATCTCGATTAAGAAAGGACATGTTTTTCATTTACACCGTCAATATCCGTTTGTTTTAACAAACGATTTTTAGATTTAAAAAAAAATTATAAAACTAAACCCTAACCCTAAACCCTAACCCCTTAAAAACAACCGGATATTGACGGTGTAAATGAAGAACATGTCCTTTCTTAATCGAGATCAAAAACGGGTGCCTAAAGGTCATATTGTCCGAAACTACCAAAATAAAACAACAAAGTAAATACATATACATATTCCCTATTACTATATTTTGCTTTTCGAGCAAAAATAATGATTTTATTTATATTCGTGAAGATAATAAAATAATTGGAATTTAAATAGTAACAGCATGGACTACTTTTTTGCATTTGATATTTAATAATAAATAGGAGACATTAATTTTTCTTTTTCAGTGTCTTTGCACTTTTTTTCCTTACCAGGCCGGATCAACGCAAGGTCCTTTTTTTACGTAAGGATTTTAATGCGTAACTTACGATTCAGTAATAATGGATCTGCAAGGCTAATTTTTTTTGCACCTTCCGCTTCTACCAAAGCGATGCCGGGTAGCCGCTTCTATTTATATATAAAATTTGAACACATTCAATAAAATAATCAAAAATTTGTTAAATGCTGTATTTGTAGTTTTATTTTAACATGAATTATCTTGGAGCTCAAATTTGACGTGGTATAGAAAAACTGAGGTCATTTTTGTATTCAGAAATAATAAAAAAATAGTTTTAAAAAAGTGTCAGATCCAACTCAACGAAACTTGTGTTATTCAGTGTTATTCTTTTTCACAATAGTTAACTATGTGAAAGTTTTACTCTCTGATTTTTTTACAAATAATTTGCATCTCTGAATTAATTAGGTTTTCAATTGATACTAATATTTTGAATCTCGTTTATTTTTTAACACAAGCTGAAAACAGTTTGTCTCAAAGCGATTTACAAACCAAGATTTCTCATGAGCGACAAACTGTCAGTTATTTAGCTTCGTTGACTTCGTGTCTTCGCTACCCTAACATAGATATATATGCTATATCAATGATATCGATCATTATTTACTTATTAATATAGAAACACACACACACACACACACACACATATTGGCTTTCGTAAACAAACGCGCATATATATATATATATTAACGGTTAATAACATCATATTCACACATTCACTATACACTTAACATCATTCATTTTGTACCTCACATAAACATTACTTAACAGTGTCCTGAAGATGGTACAATATACCGAAATGCTTAAGTATTGACACATAAAATTGTTTCCTGATCATAGCATCCTGTGTTTGTTATATTTTTTAAATATTTTCTTCTCATATATATATATATATATATATATATATTATATATATATATATATAAAGATATATATATATAAACTCTAACAGTGTTAAAGTTAGACAATCCCCAAAATTTGAGCTTCTAATTCCAAAAATTAGCGGAGTTATGTTGATTGTTAGCTCTCCAAATTTGGAGCAGTTGCCGAATAATAGAGACTTTTTGTAATGTATTTTTGTCTGTAAAATGAGTTCTAGAGGTTCCCTACTACTAAAGGCATTTTTGCACAGGGAATCTAAAAATGCTATCAAAAATCTTAGTCAACCAATTTTAAGTTATTAATGTTTTCTGATTTTTTTAATAGCATGATCAGTATACCGATGTGGCACTGCATCTACGACAGTTCTTTTCTATTATTATTTCACATACATTAAACATTATTTGTAATAAAATCAGAACCGAAGCAACAACATCAGTTAAAATGTTATAAATCAGAAATCATTGATAATTTAAAATTTATTAACTTTAAGATAGTCCACACCTGGACAAAATTTCAAAATGCAAATTTTGACAGATTTTGCAAAATGTTTCAGCATCGGTTATGAGCAAAAATTAATTTTTTTTATTAAAAATAATTTTCAATATATGTGGAATAATAATAGAACAAATTGTTGTCGTAGATGCAGTGCCACATCGGGATATTGATCTTGCTATGAAAATATCAGAAATTATTAATAACTTAAAATTGGCTGACTAAGACTTTTTGACGGCATTTTTGGATTCCTTGGAAAAATGCTTTTATAAACAAATTTTTAGTAGCAAAGCTCTAGAATGCATTTTACCGATAAAAATAGATTATAAAATAGATTATTATTTTTTCGAGACCCCTTCAAATTTGCCTAGTTAAAACTTAACATAACCCCTCCAATTGTGGGGTCAATTATTGGACTCTGGGTAGATAATTGGGATTAGGGAAAATAAGTTTGCAAAGGGAATTACATTTTTTTTAAAGTAAATGAATACGTTCGAAGAATCTAAAAAAATAATTTGGATGATTCCTAAGAAAGGAAACATTGGACCTAATTTGAATTCATGAAGAACCAAGATAGTGAAGCTACTAATTCGCTGCTTATGAAATTTAACACTCTCTCTCTCTCTCTCTCTCTCTCTCTCTCTCTCTCTCTCTCTCTCTCTCTCTCTCTCTCTCTCAAACATATTTTACGAAGTAATCAATATATATATAGAGAGAGAGAGAGGGGAAGAAAGTGATAGGCAGACTGAAGTAAGAGACGGGTCATTTTTTGTCTTAATTGCAAATTACGACTAATTAAAACCAGGTAAAATGGATTTTTTTAAAAACATAAATTAATCCTAAAACTAAGGAATAATTTAGTATAACTTTCGTGTCTTTAAACTAAACTGTAAAAAAAAGGCCTTTAGGAGACACATTGATTCGTTCACCTTTCGTATATTATTTAGCCTTTTCCAACATAGATACCAGTCTTTCCAGTTTTAATATGTTGCATAATCTATGTGATAGCATAGATTTTGGCAACATCCTGTAATTCTGCGGATACCAGCCTTTTCATATCACGAAGTGGAAAATCACTGGAAAACCCACAAGTCACGGGAGAACTAGTTAGGTCCTCTGTTGACAGCGAGAACCCGGGTGAGACAGACTTGTCTCACTTTGACTGTCAGCTACGCGCGGTGAGTAACAAAAGACAAATAAAACTTTGAAAAGCAATAAGCGTCAGTAATTAATTAAGCATGCCTTAGTAAGAAAATAAAGAACCAACAAGAGAAGAAAGAAACAACAGGTAAAGAGAAACCAGACTAGACGTAGACACCATGGACGAAGAAAGAAAGAAGAAGTGAATATTCAACATGGCGACTTGGCGAAATAGAAAGAAAGTAACAATCAAGTAAGTTATATGTATCTGTGTTTATCTCTCTCGGGATACTCTACACTTTCTGCACCCTGTCGGCGGGGGCGTTAGAATGCACCGACTGCACCTCTGCAGAGGGGTAAGACTCCCCCAATGGGGCCACCTGTTGGCCTTGGGTGGCGACCCGTGATGGCTAAGGATAGAGCCCAGGTGGATGAGCAGTTCATGACTTGCAATACTCCACTTTGGCCCTATCTTGGGCTAGACGGGCGGTCAGAGAGGCCCCCTCCGATCAATCGGCTGGTCACGTCAAGCCCTAGCACCTATATGATTTTCCCAACCCTATTGCCTTTAAGGCAAGCCCCAACCCGTTTTTATCATATGGGTGCTAGAAGGCGGTGGCTGCGGGTCTACATATCCTGGGAATGATGTTAAACTCTATCTGATGGTGAGGTTCCAGTTTTGGAGGTTTGGGGAATGTGGAGCACCCCTTCACCACCATTGCTCCCTGGTCCACTCTGACCCGGAGTGGTAGTACCTGTTAGGGTCCCATCTATGGGTTAAATAGAAAAATGTATTTATAAAAAAATTCTATTATCCATTAAGAATTGATTTATTTGAAAACTTTATTGGCATTAAATGACCCACTGAGGTTGATATGCTGTAAAACAAAACAAACCAAACAAACCAAACCAAATCTACACTTTTCCCTATATAAGAACTCTTGTGTATATACTTGTTGGCGTTTTGGGAATATAAGGCGCGTGGTAAATGGTCACTTCTACTTATAGACACGCCGATAAGCACGTGACCAACCTATTGTCCAATCACTGGCAGTGCTCTGCTGCTGATATTATTATTTATACTGGCTGATTCTAATCTTAGCTCATTACTACTTGGATCTTCTTGGACGACGGACCAAAGATTCTATACCACAGGACTTATTCACTTACCAAAGGATTCTATACCACAGGACTTATTCACTTACCAAAGGATTCTATACCACAGGACTTATTCACTTACCAAAGGATTCTATACCACAGGACTTATTCACTTACCAAAGGATTCTATAACTCGGGACTTACTTTCTTATTTACTTTAAGGTCTTTACAACTGGCCAAGGATGGCTGCCAGATACTTAACAATACTCAACGAGGACATATGGCATTGCAACAGATAGACTGCTTGCCTAGAAAAGCAACATTCGAAATACTGGAATCTGGGTTTGAACATTGACTTAAGAAACTGTTGAACAAATACGTAACACTACTAAGATGGCGAAACAATCATTTGTTGACGAAAGAAAAAAGACAATTGAATTCAGGAATAAGATATTTTTGATGTCATCAACTTATTCAAAGAAAGATTCCATCTCTCACGATGTCAAATGATAAAGGTCTATGCAGGTGTGATCGCAAGTTTTGAAATAAACACAATGAAAAATGATTAATTTCCGAGGGAAATTGTTATAGACAGATGCTTTCTATAAACATAAACCCGCCCCTCTCTCTCTCTATCTATCTGTCTCTCTATCTATATATATATATACATATATATCTCTTATTATAATGGAGATTGTGTGCTTTTTTTGTCTGTAACCGAAACTATATCACTACTCAAGTCACAATTCTCTTAGTTATAGACATCACATTCTCCATGATTTTATTTCTATCTAAACCTCAATTATTAATAAAATTGTCCTACATTATTAATACTGTTAACTATATATACATACTGACAACATGCAATTATATTTATATATACAACAAAATAACGGTTTACAGTGTGAATGGGAAGGCTAATTTGCATATTAATATTAAAAAATCGAATTTAATAAATATGTGCTTAGTATTATTGATTTCTAACTGTTTGGTTTTATTTTAATGAATATAAGCAAAAATCTCTTCAATGAATCTTAAATGAAATCCATTAACAAGAAAAAATAACTGTCATTTTATTCTTTACTTCCTTTTTTAACTAAATACTTAAATTAGAAAAAATAACAATGAAAGACGAGAGTGATGGAAGAGTAAATTTCAGTTGTTCTATTTTTCAATCATATCCCCTCTGTTTCAAATCTTTTTATCTGCATTCTTATTTAGTTTCATTAGCGTTCCTAATTTAATACGATATTTCATTACTTTAAAACTTAAATACTTGCACCCGGAGGGTGCATTTATTTGCTAGTATATATAATTGAGAGAGGAAGTAACATATTGAATAAAATCCGACAAAATGTTATTAAATTTGAGGAACAAAGTGGATGAAACACAAACAATTTCAACCAATTAAAATTTCGCCTCTGTATATTTACGAAGATTCATCAGAAATTCCTGAAGTTTCGTAAATACAGAGAGGCGAAATATTAATTCCTGGACGAGGCTGTTTGTGTTTAACATCACGTTAATTCCTTTGGGAAAGTAATCGGATCTATCTCTTCTTGTCCAGCTATAGGTAAATAGAGGGTTCTTAAGCCATATTTAAGCAACCAGTCTGGGAGGAAAAAATGAATTTAAACCAGCTTTATTTCACTTAAAACTGACCTTGGATGTTTTTTGGCATTACATAACCCACGAAGTTTGATTGGCCATTGAACAAAGAAACTAAACCTTAAACACTGCAGCATCTATTACTTCGGTTTTACAGTACCTGCTGTAAATAAATAGTCATCCGTCTAATTATTGAACCGGCACATTGTTGATTTAATTCGGTCATCTAAGCTTGACAGTCAGCATCGACAAAATTTTACCTGAACTACGGAAAACAAGGGAATTTTACAATATATTTGATTATGCAATACAGTGTATAAAAATACAAAAAATATTTAAAAAATGAGCCTGTTCAATACTTAGATGGGTGACTATTAATTTAGAGCAGGTACTGTTAATGAAACCAAAATAATAGAAGCTGTAGTGTCTAAGGTTCAGTTTCTTTGTTCAATGGCCTATCAAACTTCGTGGATTATGTAATGCCACAAAAAAAAAAAAAAACAACATTCAAGGTCAGTTTAGCTGGTTTGAATTGAATTCATTACTACTCTATCATCGGAAATATGAACATATAAAAAAAACCCACAAAGAACAAACTTGGAGTGATCTATCGTCAGTATCAACCAGACAGTGAGGGAGTCTATCCCCCCTTTTCGCTAGCGGTAGACTAGGGTGACTTTTGCTGAAGTGGAACACATCTACAATCGGGTCCCCACTTTACCGTACAGATCAGATTATCCAGTCTGTACTACTCATGCGCTGAGTTGGAGGGGACAGGCATCGATGTCATGGACTGCACAGCCCCCAGGAATTACATCAGTAATTATAGAGCATTGGGTAGTGTGCGGTTCAATCTCTTGGTCAAATAGATCTGTCTGAGATAATGAACTATTCATCTGTTTAGAAGGATTGATACATTTTTGTCACGTATATAATTTAAAGCCAAAACTTTCATGCTGAGATCGGTATAAAATAAACCAATGAATATTGGCATACCATAAAAACCCAAACCAACCAACCATACATTAAAACAACCAACCAACCATTCTAATGTATAATCTGTCATAAATATTCAACACGGAATTGACAATTATATATATATATATATATATATATATATATATATATATATATATATATATATATTGTGATACGGAGATCAGGGAAGTGGAAGATGCAGCCTTTCGTTCATTTCTCTATTGTATTTTTATACATTGCATTGCAAAATCGAATAAATGTCAAATTCCATTGTTTTCCATATTTCAAGTGGAATTTTGTCATGCCGACGGTCAAGCCTTGATGACCGAAGTGAATCAGCTATGAACCTGTTCAATACTTAGATGGGGGACTATTTACAGCAGGTATTCTAAGTAAAACCTAATGCCAAAATGACTTGATTCGCATTAAATGACCCGAAAGTCTCATATATATATATATATATATATATATATATATATATATATATATATATATATATATATATATATGTAGTATATTAAGACAATTGAAAAAACACAGGTTTAATATATATATATATATATATATATATATATATATATATATATGGGAGATTATGTGCTTAATTAAAGTCATACCTAATTGTGTTAATTAATTAATTATAACTAAATGAATTAGGCGTGCACATCGGTTTTAAATGTAAAGCGTAAACAAATCGAAAAAATTTCATCTCTGTATGTACATTTCAGCCCATTAGACAGGGTAGTGCTTTGTGAGCTCTGCTGATGAGGCCTAATGGGCTGAAATGTACATACAGAGATGACTTTTTCTCGATTTGTTTACGTTTTACATTTAAACCGATATGCACGCCTAATTCATTTAGTTATAATTAATAAATTAACAAAATTAAGCATGACTTTAATTAAGCACATAATCTCCCACAAATTGTCGGCCTTTGCCATTTCAAACACATTGTTTGACTACTTCATATATATATATATATATATATATATATAATATATATATATGATTAGTGGCTACTCTAGGAAATCACTGTTACTTAAGGTTATATTCTAATATTATTTACTAGTCGCAAAAAACGCACTTCGGGCGGTGTAAAATATAATTTTTGCCACGCTCTTTTGTAAAATAGAAAATGAAAACAGTTCTTTGAAATCTTATATTTTTAAGATAATAGACATAAAAAAAAAAAAAAACAGTTGAAATGCAAACATTTTTTTTCTTTTAAAATCATGTCATTGAATCTGAAAAAAAAAAACGCAGAGGGGGTAAGCATGAATGGAGGGGGAGGGTGAAAGTATATTTTTTTACCGAGTTTAAGTAGATGGGGTCATCATGATTGCTGAAACTCGTTAAATTAAACTCGGACATAGTCTAACCTAAACCGGATACAGTTAACTTCTTAACTTCAAATTGAATTTAAAAGATTGTGACTATTTCTAGCTAGTAAATAGTTTTCTCGTAAAACTTTATACGTTGGATAACTTTTAAATATTGAAATAAAATTTTTTATCTATACGTCAATAATACCGGGTATGTATTCATTAAAATTTGATTTACGGAACAATGTGGACTGTTAATTTTGCATACATAATTTCTCAGTATATATAATGCACTGATGTTCTTTATTCTATGTATTAAGGATTATGACTACAAATCAAACCCATCGATAAACTTACGCAATTCCTGAGGGTATTGTGACTTAGTGTTGTTATTTGGTTACATCTACCGAATCTCCATTATAATAATAAGTAAAGGAGTAGATGCCATAACAATCTCCTTGGTCTAGCGCTAGTTAAAAGGGGATAGACTCCCTCGCTGAATTGCTGATACCGACTTTAGGTCACCCCAACGACTATATGAGTAAAGTTGCAAAGTCGGACAGCGTTGGAGTCTATCTGCTTTTCGCTAGCGCCAGAGCAAAGAGATTGTTTTTGCTGAAGTGGAGCGCCACAACTACCGTAAGCTCCACACTTTACCGCACAGATCTTATACCTAATCTGTGCTACACATATATCGAGTTGGCGGGGACTAGTCTCGAACTCAGAACCTTACGATTCCAAGGCCGATACTCTACAAACTGAGCTAAACCAGCTCAGTCAGTACCGTTTATAATTAGAGACTTTTTTTTATTGTAAAAATGATTTTGGCATAGAATAATTCAAACAAATGACCTAAATACTTAGTTTTTTTTTTAAATGTGAAAGTGTAGATTGGAATTAATCGATGGCTTTTACGATTCAAAAATATAATTTGTTAATTTTATTTAAAATATCATTTGCCAAATTATCTTTGAATATTCTATTGATTTTATTTTTTTCTTTCTCTCGGTTCTTTCATTCTTAAATTCATATTTCTATTTCTCGTTGTTCTTTACATCTATCTATCTCTATCTGTTCATGCCTCTCTGTCCATATCTATCTATCTCCCCCTCCCATCTCCCCTCTCTCACTGTCTGTTTCTGTTCATCTCTCTCTCTCTCTCTCTCTCTCTCTCTGTTCATTTCTCTCTCTCTCTCTTTCTCTCTCTCTCTGTTCATCTCTCTCTCTCTCTCTCTCTGTTTCTGTTCATCTCTATATATATATCTATCTCTCTATATCTGTCTCTCTCTCTCTATGTTCATCTCCCCCCTCTATATCTCTGTTGATCTCCCCTCTCTCTATCTCTGTTGATCTCGCCTCTCTCTGTTCTGTTCATCCCACCTCTCTCTGTCTCTGTTGATCTCTCTCTCTCTCCTCTCTCTCTCTCTCTCTATCTATATATATATCTATATATATATATATATATATATGAAAGCGTGTATGTGAAAATTCATATACAACAGACCAACAAACATGAAATATCTTTTATGATTTTATCCCATGATATAGCTCAAGGGAATGATGTATCTAGTCGAAGAAGGCGACGTACCTGAAGAATGAACCTGAATAATATTAACAAAAAAAAAAGACTTTTAAATTCAAATCCGCATCATAAATATGTTTTTCAAGAATTATCTATGCATCCATCCTTGCTAGCAAATGGTGTATGCCCTGTCGGCCGGGGCTTTAGAATACACCGACTGTACCTGTAAGACCCCACCCCAATGTGCACACCAATTGGCGTAGTGGCGACTTGTAATGCTTATGGATGGAACCCCGGTGGCTGCGCAGTCCATAACATTCAACACTCCTCTTTGGCCCTTACTCGGGTTAGACGGACAGTCGGAGAGGCAAGATATGATCAATCGGCTAGTCACGCTAAGCCTAGCACCTATTTGATTATCCCTATCTTATTTCCCTTATAACAAGCCCCAACCATTTTTATCATAGATTTGCTAGAAGACGGTAACTGAGGTTTTGGTGTCCTCGATATGACGTTAAAATCTATCTAACGGGAAGTTCCAATTCTGGAGCTCTAGAAATGTGGAGTACCATTTCATCACGATTCCTCCCAGGTCCACTCTGACCCGGAGTGATAATACCTG
>CM042152.1:50115582-50176967 GCA_023376005.1 Doryteuthis pealeii
GTGCAGGAATAACATGGGCTATTTAGAAGAGCTGATGATAAGTGTGTTGCTCCACCTCAGACACTAAAATAATTTCTTTGGTCTAACGTTAGTAAAAAGGGGATAGACTCCCCGCTGTCTGCTTTATACCGACATTAGGCCGCCTGATTTTGAGACAAATCTTAGTCAGATGTTCATAGACATCGTTGATAAATAAGATTTATTGTATGTATTAATGATTTTGACTATGACTATAAATTACTGAGGGTATTGTGATGTAAGCAGTGACGTTGTTTCAGTTAGAGACACAGACACCGAATCAATATTATAAAAAGGTTAGGTTATTTCCTAGTTGAGTAACATGAATGACCCGGAAAAAACAGAACCCAAATCCTTTATTTATTTTCCCATTAAACTAACTCTAAACCCCAACCCTAACCCTAACCCTAACCTTAAACCCTAAACACTAACCTTTGTTGGACTTAAACTTTAAAAAAATTAAAATGAACAGTTTTATTACAAAATTTGTGGGTTCTGTTTTTTCTGGGTCACCCTGTAATATTATGTTACTCAACTAGGGTGGTTTAGGGTTAAGGTTAGGGTTTAGGGTTAGGGTTAGGGTTTAGGGTTAGTTTAATGGGAAAATAAATAATTTGGGTTCTGTTTTTCTGGGTCACCCTGTAATATCATGTTACTCAACTAGGAAATAACCAAAGATTAATTATGTTTTATTCTAATATTTACCTGAATTTAAACCTTTTTTTTTACATTTTTATTCCATTTAAATGTCATTTTACGTCTGCCTCGAGAATGAATTTAATAACTCTCTCATATTTCCCAAATGTTTCTTCGCTTTAATGTTGGTTTGTTTTAATTGTACAATTAAGTTCAGTAAATTAAAATTGCATTAGAATAGTTAAATTACAATTAAACGATTGTTTATATATTGTTTTCTATTAGAATAGGTTATTGTTTGTTTTGTAGTTTTAAATTCATAGTAAATTAATGTATTTTAGAAAATTTCCAAAATGGAAATTTAAATAATCATAAAGTAAATTAATTTCTCTTTAAGTGAACGGTTGTTTTGCACGTTATTCTTATACAATTATTTTAAATTGTTTTGTATTTTCTTTTATACAATAATTTTAAATCATTGTTTGTTTTGTACTAATAAAGGTTAACATTTTCTCCTGTTATCGAAACTAGTTCAACATATGTCTGAAGCTAAATTATACAGTAACGGGATCTGTGGATATACCACAGTATGATAATTTGTTTATTACAATGTTTGATATGTATACTTAAGAGCTATTGCGATATAGTTCAATATATCAAAAGTATAATAATCTTGATTTCTCTCTCTCGCTCTCTCTCCTCTCTCTCTCTCTCTCTCTCTCTCTCTCTCTCTCTTAATAGCTTTCGGGCGTTCATCCCCTCTCCATCTTTCCACTACTATCTTTCTTTCGTTATATTTTTCTGTGTAGTATGCCTTTTTTCTTTTCTTTCTTTATAATAAAATAGTCCATTATTTAGCCGAGATGACGAAAATCATGAGAATAAGAATTCCGTGGATAAGCAACACCAGGATTTACATTTTTGTATTTCCTTTTGGACAATATGGACGGTCACATTTCTAATCAGAGGGTGTTGCAGGATGATAACGGATGGAAGATTTAGGAACACGCGTATTAATATATAGATGGCACTTATCGATTCTTCCCCGTAGCGTATTGGATAGAGTGCAGGACTGCGAAAACATAGGAAGGGAATTGCAATTCCGGTTGTCCTAGAACGTTCATTTTCAGATTATTAACCTTGGGAAAAGTATGAACCTTTTTAGTCCTCCAGCTATGGGTTAGATAGTACCAATATTATTCCAAAAGGATTGTTTGGTATTAGATAACCCACGAAGATTGATATACCATTAAACAATGAAACCGTAACCGAGTTCTATTTATTATATATAGGTATTATATTTATTTATAAATCTATATGATTATTTTAAGTTATATATTATTGCCTTCGCCGCATCCTCCGTGTTCGATGGCAGAAATTCATCTCTAACGTTCGGGCAAGATGCAGAATCTTCTCTCTCAAAAAGGCTTTTCTCGTGAGACGTTGGCTCGGTCATGCTCCTTGTCTACAGCCCGGTGACCATCAACTCAGCACTACCTCAGGACTGGAAGAAACGCGAAGGAGATCAATTGAAAAGTTGTCTCAAAACATTCAAGCTGATCCTGGGGACCAGGCCTTAATGGAGTTCGTTGATGAAATCAAGATTTGCTGTCGCTCATATCTTCGATTGCATTGGATCACCACTGGAGGGACATTAGTTGGATGCATACCTTTCCCAAAGGTATTAGCATTATGTGAAATGCAAACAGCTTCGTTCAGGATTTGAACTCCTGTCGCCGTGTCCATTTCCAATGACTCTAACCATTACATCACGAACACTTCTCTTATTTGAATGCTTTGAGTGGCCATTCCTTTGTGAGGTGCCGTTTCTACAAATATTTTTTTCTTAAAAAAAAAATTGAAATAGATCACTCGTAGTGACCAGGTTTGAGTTCAGTTTTCCTTCTTCTAGACTGGTTGCCTAATCAAGGTTAAAGAGTCCAGTATGTCCTATTTTACCCGTAACTGGAGGGAGAATAGTTGGATTCATATCTTTTCCAAGGGTATTAGTGCTTTGTGAACTGTGGCTGCGTCCAGGATTTGAACTCGGGTCGACGAGTCCATTTCCTATGACTCTAACCAGTATACAATGCACCTCCCTTAAAGATTTGTTGAAGACGGCACGGCGCTTTAAAAGAGTAGAAACCTTAATCAATGTTGGTAAGAGGTCTGCTTAATATTCTATCCAATTCCTTTATCCAATTAACTTGTAAACACACAAACACATTTATCTCAACAAAATCTTTAAGGACTTTTCTTTAAAATACTTTCAAGCAAAAAATATCCCCGGTCACCTGATACACATCTGACAACACATATAGGCCACACTCCAAATATCAACTGCTCTTCTAAAGTCGACCGACTGACCCCATAAAAATGAAAGCAACATGCACTATATACCTACCTATTCCTGACTTCCTCTCACCCTCACCCATTTACCTTTTCACTATAAAAAGAAAATGTACAAGCACTTATGTCAATAAAGTTTTGAAAAAGCTTCATACAATGAGGCGAAATATTAACCGACCTCAACTATCTGTGTTGTTATATCCACACTTTCCTCTATTCTCAACCATATTCTGTCGGGTTTATTCAAATCTGTCACTCCTCATATTCTAAACAATTTAATCTTCAAGAATGCAATGAAATTGTTGCGATCTTTATTTGTCAGTATCATGGTAACAAGTACATTGTGCTTAAAAGTCGAGAGAATTCATAAATGAATCACACAAATTTATTATGCTTTCCGACGTCCTTCTGGTTGTCTTTAGAGAATAAAGATATCATTTCGTATTCAGCAAGCAGGTGTGCATTCTAGCGAAACGCTTTTCTGCATGGACATCTCTATTTCCAGATTTATGGTTCACAGTAATTCACTTCTTCTGCTCTCTAAAAAAAAAAAAATTTATATCGGGTTGCTTATATGTACGCAAAAATGAAACCAGAAATATTTTTTTAGAGAGAACTATGACATGATTTGTGAAGGCGTATTGCGTTACGGTTATTGTATAGGGAAATGGAATCTGTGATCCTATTTCAAATTCTGGACGAGGCTGATTGCTTTTCACTTCGCGTTAATACCCTTGAGAAAGGGATGAATACATCTATCATTTATCTATTATGGGTAAATTTGACTGAGGCGAACAAGACATGCTGGGCACTGCTAGAGAAGCGGAGACGAACTCGTAAGTGACCTTCTCCTATGGAAACGAGCACACGGGCACGCAAGTGTGGGCCACCCAGCAAATACATAAATTGACCAGTTCTGCGAAGATGGTGCCCTGAGTACCTCTTGAGAGCAATGGTTTGGTTTTTGGTTTGTTTTGTGTTACGGCATATCAATCTCAGTGGGTCATTTAATGCCGATAAAGTTTTGAAATAAATCAAATCTTAATGGATAATACAATTGTTTTTATAAATACATTTTTCTATTTAACCCATAGATGGGACCTTAACAGGTACTACCACTCCGGGTCAGAGTGGACCAGGGAGCAATGGTGATGAAGGGGTGCTCCACATTCCCAAGCCTCCAAAACTGGAAACTCACCATCAGATAGAGTTTAACGTCATTCCCAGGACATGTAGACCCGCAGCCACCGCCTTCTAGCACCCATATGATAAAAAGGGGTTGGGGCTTGCCATAAGGGCAATAGGGTTGGGAAAATCATATAGGTGCTAGGGCTTGACGTGACCAGCCGATTGATCGGAGGGGGCCTCTCCGACCGCCGTCTAGCCCAAGATAGGGCCAAAGTGGAGTATTGCATGTTATGAACTGTGAGAGCAATGGATAAGAACAGTTGGCGAAAGATTGTCATGGATATCCTTGCTACTAGCTCGAATATGGGTAAATAGTAGCATTCATTATACCAACATACAACTTTCGCCGTTTGAGAGCATTTGATATTTAAAAAAAGTGAAAAATCAACCTACTCTACTTAGCAGTCTTCATTCACCAGCAACGACCGAGACATGCATAGAAGAACTCACAATCCAAAGACATACATTTGTACTTATGCCTGACCCTCCGGGGTCCACTGTGCTTCGGTCTCTGGACAGGTTAATTAATGTTAACAGCGTTGATTCCAGGAGGATATCCAACCAAGTATTACCTACTCGCTTGATTTAAAGGGACAGGGCTTGGTTTATTGCCCAGTGCCTGGGGCGCTCCTCCCGAGGTTGAATGCCGACGGGATCAACGCATTTTTTGCACCTACTATCCCATGAGGTTCGACTCGTGGGTGGGCCCACATTAAAATACATTGTATCACATCCATATATGCGGTAAATACCTACATTTTCACTTATGGTAGATTTGACCTATTATCTAGATTCGTATACAATGTCCAATGGAATGAAATACACGATGAGTTACTACATGTCCCGATAAACATACACTCAATGACATTATCGCAAAGACCAGAGCATTTCGATTAAGAATGATATATATGTATATATATTAAGAAATTTGAAAAAACAAGTGTTCCAAAAATAAGATGAATTTATTTATCGACGTTTAAACGTTTCGGTTTCTTTAAACCTTCATCTTTAGATTTTTTTAATCTCCTGTCATCTATAAAACATCCATCAATTTCTTCACTCCATAATTCATCCTGATGAAGGTTTAAAGAAACCGAAACGTTTAAGCATCGATAAATAAATTCATCTTATTTTTGGAACACTTGTTTTTTTCAAATTTCTTAATATTGTCGGATTTATTTCCATATTTACTCCCATATATATATATATATATATATATATATATATATATATATATATATATACCAACCCCCTTCGCACGAAAATGTTTGATATGCCGTAAAAAAACAAACCAAACCAAACCAAACCAGTTTGAACCAAGACATCAATAAACTTCTAAACAATATAAGTCAAGGCGTCTTGGGAAATATATATTTACCAAACCCTCCGCACGAGTAGGATGTTACACAAGGTCAATTACTTAAGCGGAGTTTAACAGGTTTCTATTCAGTTTTCCTTCTAGACTGGTTACCTACCCAAAGTTAAAGAGCTCAGTCTACCCTACTATTAACCCATACTTAGAGGGATAGTAGTTGGATGCATACATTTCCGAATGATATTAGCGCTGCGTGAAACACAAACAGCATCGTCCAGGATTTGAACTCGGTTCTTCGGGTCCATTTTCTACGACTCTAACCATTAGACCACGCATGTCCATATACGATGCTTATAATGACCTATTTGAACATCATAAGAACAGCAAGTTGTCACGTGTACACTATTGAATGACATCATGAACTTTTGACCCCGTGCTCGTGTTCGACTGAGCTGTCCCGTAAAATCTAATCAAACTGATTATCTAATCTCAGCTAAACATTCACATCGTTGCGTGAGAAAAGGAAAAATGAAATAAAATAAAGAAATTGTTACTTGAAATTATAATCGCTTACGAATCAATATTATGTAAGCACTAATATCAGCACTAAAAAATTAATTATCTATCTATGTAATATGGGGATTTTTTATCCCCGGAAAAGCACTGTCTAAACCCTACGTTTTGTAAGAGAATAGACCGTACTTCGACGCAGTGAGGAGATGGGTGCAGCTTTGAAGAAAGGAGACAAACGACTTTATTGAACAAAACGTTTTCTATACGTAAAAACACAACAAACATCAAACAGGGGTATACAAAAAGCCTAGAAAGAAACAACCAAACGAATTTTATGGAATGTTCAAGAGTTCATTGAGTTTGGTTGGTAAAAGTACTTCTAGGAGAATTGAATGTATCAAAGGGGTTAAAGTGATGGTTTGCAGATAAAATTGCCTGCGGAAACATAGTTGTTTATCCTTTATATTACTGTTCCACGTAACTGGCTGGGCCCTGAAGAATTGGTTATTAGGAGTGCGTATGCCGCTCTTGCTTCCAACGTGCTGGGGGTTCCTGGTCGCCGCCGTCTGGGGCTTCTGACGATACGGAGAGGTGAGGGTTCCGATTCGTCGCCGTCTGGGGTTTTTAACGATACGGAGAGCAACTCTTTCGAAGTGTAGGTTGAGAGTGTAAGAACAGGCCGTTAACTCCGAACGCCAGAGTAGAGACGCTCAGAACGTTTTATTTATTTTAATCTTATTTTTAATTTAATTCAATTTTATTTAAATCTCCACAGGCCGCCAACGGCGTCCGGTGAAAGAAGATCACCATTCCTTTAATAAATTTTCACAGTATCTATCTATCTATCTATCTATCTATCTATACACACATATATAAAGGGCAGTTAGTGTGTATGTATGTATGTATGTATGTATGTCCGGAGGAAACAACAAAAATAAATGAATTAACGGTAAAGTAAATATATATACACATTCAGCTTCCACAGATCTTGCTTTTGGAGCAAAAATAATGAAGATTTGATTTATATACGCGAAGATAATTAAAACATAAATTTACATAATAACATTTTTTTGCATTTGATTTTTTAAATAAGTAAAGTAAGTCGTTGGGGTGACCTAAAGTCAGCATACGCCTATCAGCGAGGGAGTCTATCCCCTTTTCACTAGCGCTAGACCAAAGAGATTTTTAGCGTCTGAGGTGAAGCGCTACACTTTCCATCAGCTCCTTACTTTACCGCACAGATCCCTGTGCTAGTCATACGATGAGTTGGCGAGGTACCGGTATCGAACTAGGAACCTTGTGGTTTCTAGACGAACGCTCTACCGACGGAGCTAACCCGGCCACCTTTTTTTTTATTCAGAGTGTCTATGTACGTTTTTTTCGACGCCTCAACAGAACGGATTAACGCAATAATTTTTTTATATTTTTTTTTTTACTTTTAAGGATTTACTTGCGAGGATCTAACTCACGATTCAGTAATAATGGATCAGCGAAACTAACTTTCTGCCCCCCTCCCGCTCTACTTGGGCGACGCAGGGTAGCCACTTCAAGTACAAAATTGAAAAAAAGTAAAGTCGATGGAGTGGCCTATATTTGAAGGCTGATGCATTGGTATGGCCCAAAACTTACGTGTTTTAAATATATTTAGCTCATAAAAAAGAAGAAATCGGCTGCTAAGCAGTATCAGATAATCAGGATTTACATTTTTGCATTTCATATTGGACGATTTGGACGGTATCATTTTTTAACCCGGAGGTATTGCAAGATGATAATAGTGGTAAAAGTAAGTAACACGGATATTGATATATGGATATTATATTATAATGTGGTGTGCGTTATGTAAGGTTATCGTACAATTTATGAAGATGAGTATTATCCTATATATAATTTCTTTTGCGTTGACACTGAGCATAATAAATCAAATTCAACAAAACTCAGAAAAAATGAATGAAACATTATTTTGCTGTAATATGAAGAGGAAGGAATTGAAAAAAAATCCATGTTTAAAATTATTTGTTTTACTGTCTTTAAAACGGGAGAATTTTATAAATTAAAAACTGTATCAGTTAAGTTGGCAGAGAGGCCTAGAGTCGGTATCAGCCAGACAGCGAGGGACTCTATCCCCTTTTCATTAGCGCTAAACAGGGAGATCGTTTTTTGCGTCTGAGATGGAGCGCCACACCTACCTCAGCTCCCCACTTTAACGTACAAATTCTGTGCTACTCATATGCTGAGTTGGCGAGGGCCGATATTGAACCTGGAAACATATGGTTCCGAATCGAATGCTTACCGACTGAGCTAAACCGGTCCTAACTTCTAATAATATAACACAGACGAATAGATGACTTACTAACATAAGAAAAACTTGCAGGACCTAAATTACACGGTATTGCCAATATTGAAAATATCCCCAATAGTAGTTTTGCTCTCTTTGTTGCGTAGTGCCTTCTTTACCGGCACTAAATCGCAATATGTTGTATACTGGCATCAAATTCTATAGCGGCTTCTTCATGTACGTTAGTACTGGTTTCAAATTCACGGCCCTACTTCGTGTATATGCATACGTAGCGGGTATCGTCACTAACCCTAGACGATATATGTAGTGGTCGCTTAATGAAATCTACAACACATGGCATTAGTAGGAGTTGACTTTATTTCTCTTCTCAGCTGTACGTGGTGGGCAGCGGTGACAATGACTACTACTGCTGCTGGGATGGTGAGGTAAAGGGGTGGCTGGTGGCGTCTCAACGCCCTTGGCCGCGACGGACCGTGAGACGGTCACTCACTGTTCGCCGTCCGCTCTCTCCTGTCTGACTGACTAACTGTCTCGACCCTCTGGCTTTTGTATTGACGACACACCTACGCATCTTTATTTTTGATCTGATAACGGACCTTTGTTATATATTTCTTTATCTTCTACCTGCTTCTTTGACCGGAAAGACTCGCTTCCGTTTTTTAACTTCTTTGTTCGTTTTACCGGGAAAAAGTCCTTTGTTATTTTTGTTGTCTTTTCTTTGTTTCGCTCGTACAATATACAACATCATGATGTCAATTTCTCTTGTTCTTTTTTTTTTAATATTAGGCGGCGGGGGAGGTCTAATATTTCTTATACAAATCCAATTTCAAAATATCATTTTTAAATAAATAAGTAATGAAAATTTCATTAAAATTGGACAATTGCCTGATTTCAGATAGATTTAAAGAAAATTAGCTCAGAGCGTTCGGCTAGGGTTCCTAGTTCGATACAGGCCCTCGCCAACTCAGCGTATGAGTAGCACAGGTATCTGTGCGGTAAAGTAAGGAGCTGATGGTAGGTGTGGCGTTCGACCTCAGAGGCTAAAAGAATCTCCTTGGTTTGGGCTAGTGAAAAGGGGATAGACTCCCTCGCTGACTGGCTGATACCGACTTTAGGCCACCCCGACAACATTATTATATATATGTATGTATATATAAATATAAACTGAAGATACTTCGAAACACGGTGTCTATGGATCCCCCCCATATATATATATATATATATATATATATATATATATATATATATATATATATATATATATATAGTGAGTTTTTTTGTCTGAGTCTGTGTGTAAGGGTGAGGACATATAGACTAAAATACGAGGAGGAAGTCTGGCATTCTGCCATATTGAGAACGAGCCTGACAGACGAACCAGGAAGGAGCAAACATGAACAAAACCAAGAAGAAACAGAATCAGATTCATAGCTAGCTAGACAGATACCTAAACTCCTAAATCGTGGTAAATATTTTAAGGAATTACAATCATATCTTCATCTGCAATAGTCAACCCTCCTTTGACTCTGTTCATATCAAGATAGCTATCTATCTACAATAAAATATAATCAAATGAATAATTGATTAATCTATTAATATTGGAGATTGGGTTTATTTCTGTCTGTAACCAAAACTACGTCACAGCTTACGTCACAATATTGTTAATAATTGCGCGAGTCTATTAATGAGGATTTTGATTTATAGTCAAAATCGTTGATAAATAGAATAAAAACAACCCTTTGTATATACACTAAAAATTTGATTAAGAAATTTTGAAAATTGTTTTTTTTTTTTTACTCTCGTTCATTCTTTTTGTATCAAGAGCTTAACTAAAAATTTACAAATAAATAAATACTAACAATTTTGTGTAAACTTTATGTATAAAAATTCAAAATAATTATTGAATTAATAATTGATAGATGTGCACAACATTTTGAGGAACTAAGTTTCCATTTCGGCTTTTTTTATTTTTTACTCCTTTAACAAATTTGATGATTTTTCTTATGATACAAACCCTCTGACATTGAAATTTTAACTTCCACCCTTAGACAATATTTTCAAAAATATATTTTTACATCGCCCGGAGTGCATTTTTTTTTTTTTGCTAGTTAAAATAATGGAATCATACCATTTCCTACTTAATGCCATGAATTATCTGATAGAAAAAATATTTTGATAGAATTATTTGATACAGATATATACGTGTACATGTAAGAGATATATGTGTGTGCATTTGACAAATACATAGGTGTGCATGTATATGTATACATGCGTACACACATTCTTGTGCGTAGTGAGTGCATGTGTAACTAAGCTCGCTCAGCGTGCCATGTAGCAGTTAATGTATCATTTTAAGCTGTTAATATGGCCGTATGCCTTAGGGAGACCTGCCAAAGCACACGTGTTCCTGTACGTATGAAGATAAAAAGAGGAAGACAAATCATTTTCGGAACTGTACAATATTATATAGAAATTGAAGAGAATAACGATAAATTGTTATTATGGAAACTA
This sequence comes from Doryteuthis pealeii, assembly GCA_023376005.1. Lineage (NCBI taxonomy): Eukaryota > Metazoa > Mollusca > Cephalopoda > Myopsida > Loliginidae > Doryteuthis > Doryteuthis pealeii. The sequence goes on from CM042152.1 coordinate 50,126,406, forward strand.
GCAAATATATGCATCCTCCCCGGGTGGAAGTATTTAAGTTTAAATGTGATAAAAAATTATATTAAATTAGAAACACTAATGAAACTAAATAAGAATACAGATAAAATATATTTGAAATAGAAGGGGGGTATAATCGAAAAATAGAACAACTGAAACTTACTCTTCCATCACTCCCGTCTTTCATTGCTAACTTTTCATAATTTAACTATTTAGTTAAAATAGGAAGTAAGAATAAAATTACAGTTATTTCTTCTTGTTAATGGATTTCTTTTAAGATTTATCCCAGAGATTTTTGCTCATAATCATGAAGATAAAACCAAACAATTAGAAATCAATAATACCAAGTACATATTTATTGTTATAAAGGTTTTGATATCAATATGTAAATCAGCCTTCCCGTTCACGCTGTAAAGCGGGGAGAATATGTGCTTAATTGAAGTCATACCTAATTTGAAAATTAATTAGTTGATAATTAATGAAGCGACGCCCTCCTGTGGAAGCCAGCACATGGACAAGCCATGTCCTTTTAGATTTTTGCGTCCCTTTCAGCATCTCTGTCGTTAAGTATCGAAACTGACTTCACAAATTGGCTATGATCCGTCTAGATTTTAGACATCATCACTTTATTATATAAGTTGTCCAGCTGACACGTCTTCATTTATATTTTAAATTCTAAATTGGAAAACTAAAAAAAAAAAAAAAACAAAAAAAACAATACAATAAAAAAAAGCTTCAGTCTCGAAAGGCATCTTGTTATAAAAATGTTGTAAGAAAAAAAGACTTGAATCGAATCGAAAGAATATTCAAAACACGATGATGTTAATAGAAATATCCAATAAGATAGACGTAAATGAATAAATAAAAAGAAGAAAAAAAAAAAAAAAAAAAACAGAAAAAAAAAAAGAAAAATCGAAAAGTAAAGAAAAATCGGCTAGAACAGATTTAAACTCGCGTGAAAAAATGATTGTGAAGTTTCTATGGAATATGGCAACTTAGAAAAAATAAATACATAAAATTCCGAATCAAGAACGTTGGATTAAAGATGGCGGCCAAATACTTGAGACAGATGTCAAGTAGATGCAATGTCGAGGTTGGGATTGTGGCTATCCAGGAAAAAAGGGAGGGAAGAAGATGACAGCTTTTCTTTCTTGCATTCTTTTTTTCTGCTTCTTATTTTCCTTCCCCTTCACCTTCTTCTTCTCTAATTCTTCTTCTTCTTTGCTTCTTCTTTTATTTAATATATGATTTACTCGCATCAGCAAGTGTTAAACTATTGCCATTACAAAGACAGGTAATTTTTTGGGTAATGTCCAAGTGTCTCTCCATATGAAAAAAGTCACATATTCTCTGTTCAAGGCTTTTCAATAATCGTTGCATCATTTTATTATTATTATTATTATTATTATTATTATTATTATTATTATTATTATTTCACTTCTTGTGAGGTTTTCACACCAGCGTAAGTTGATGGTCTTTCACGGGAGTCTGAGTGACAAGTTTCCTTAGAACTCCAGGACTCTATTAGAACTCCAGACTCTGAGTATTCTAGCCAATTTCAACAATTAGGGAAGTCGGGGAGGTCAGCTTTGGGTGAATAGTGGGGTAGACAGGCCTCTTTAACCTTGGTATGGCAAGTAACCTAGATCCGGATTCACCAAGGTACTGCCCGCGGGCCGGATCCGACTCGCGAAGGCATTTTATCAGGCCCGCCGATAGTACTTGAATTTGTTTAAACGTACACGATGCGAGACCATTTAAATTTAAATACCATGTTAAGTTTAATAAATCTTCATGAATTTGACTGCACTCAGTAGGTTACAAAATTTAGTGTGTGTGAGCATTTGACTTGTTAATCTCACTCAATCTTTTTGCTAATATTGCGTTCTTTGATAATGTTTTGAAATTAAATATGTTAATTGAATTTGTTGTTTTGCATCTTACGCCATTCATCCATGAATATAACATGGAAATATGAATTTTGTTTTACATCTTTTTCTCAGAGGTTTCGTTATGGGTAGCAAGTATTGAACACAATAATAATGTGGCCCGTACCCGTTATTTTTTCAATTATCCGTGCACCGTGAAAAATCATTGGTGATCCTGATCTAGATTAAAAAATATTCGGAATTCAAACCTGTTAAACTCTTTTTTTAAAAGTAACCTTGTGTCATACCCTGCTCGCAAGGAAGGGATGGTAAATACATCATATCAATAACAATATGTATATATTTACCAACCTCTCCTCACGAGTAGGATGTGACAAAATGTCAGTTTCTTAGCAGGAGTTTCTTAGCAGGAGTTAACAGGTTTGAATTCAGAGACTTCATTCTCCTAGACTCTTTGCATAACCAAGTTCAAGAGCCCAGTCTACACTGCTATTTACCCATAGCTGGAGGGAGAGCAGGTGGATGCATACCTTTCCCTGGGATATTAGCACTATATGAAATGTAGACAGCCTCGTCTAGGATTTGGATTCAGGTCGCCGAGTCCATTTCCTACGACTCTTGCCATTTCACCAGGTGCCTTAATAACAATATATATATATATATGTGTGTGTGTGTATGTGTGTGTGTGTGTTTGTGTGCGCACGCGCCCACTGTATTTTTCTGGGTATCAGCCACACCTTTTTAAATGCAAATAATCATTGATATAAAAATTCGTATTGCAATTTTTGCATGCGAAATCTTAGATGTGACATTGAAGCTTAATCAACACATTATTCAAATTTAAAAGGGAAAAAATTTAAAAAAAAAACCCACAGTGGAATGGTTTGGAACTTGGATTTAATAGAATGGCGGATTTTTTGAAAAAAAATGCAGCACAAGCAACGTGTTTATTTCCAGATTAACGCTGAACCAGCTAAGCGTAGCACGTCATACAAGGTATGTCCCAAAAGTTCCGGGACTAGTGTCACAAAAGATTTATTTCAAATCCAAACTACAAACTACAAGTTATCCCTTCAAAGTAATCCCCAGGAGTCTAATGCACTTTTCCCATCCTTCTCTGCCACGTTTGCATGCACTCTGGAAGGATTCTTCCGGGATTCTTTGAAGCTTTGTCGTCACGGCCTTTTGGATGTCATACACATCCTCAAAAAGGGTTCATTTGATGACCACCTTGAGCTTAGGGAAGAAGAAAAACACATGGAACCAGGTCGGTCGAGTGAGTTGCTCCAACACAGTGATGTTCTGTGCCAAGAACTCTTAGATACACAGGGACAGAGAGGGCAGGTGCGTTGTCATGGTAAAGCAACCATGAGTTGGCCTGTTACAGCTCTCGCCTCTTCTCGCGCACTGAACGAAGCAAACGTCGCAGTATCTCTTTGTAGACATGGTTGATCGTCTGGCCCTGTGGCAGGAACTCGCAGAGGACGATGCTCCTCAAGTTGAAGAATGCGATCAGTCCTGGAACTTTCTGACATACCTCGTATAAACGTCTTAGAAAAAAAACTTTGGGAATGACATGGCTAGCTAGTAAATCTTGCAGCTACAGATCTACTGAATAGGCAGTTTTAGGTTCACTGGGTATTCCATACTTGCGATCTTATATCACATCCTTTCCGTAGCAAACGGGTTGTGTCAATGCCTACAAGCCTTGATGTAGTTGCTAGCAGAATGGCAAGTAAAAATCTTGCTAGATATTTCTTTATCCTGCAGTGGTTGACAAGATTTATATTTACCAGCAGGGCCAGTATGATAATTTAGTAACAATGACATTTGATATGTTTACTTAAGAGCTGTTGCTAAATACTTCAATGTTTTTTCTTGCATTCTTTTCACAATGTTTGATTGAAACCGATTAGCGTTATTCATTCTGAGGACTCACTCCCTCTCTCATTTCCCCCCATACTTTCCTTCTTTCTTTTTTATATTTTTTCTGTGTAGCATATCCTTTTCTTCTCTTCCTTTCTTTGCCATAAAAACGGAATGGTTCACTATTTAGCTGAGGTGACGACAGTCATAATAGATAAGAATTCGGTAGATAATCGACAACAGATAATCAGTATTTACATTTTTGCATTTCATTTTGGACGATTTGGACGGTCTCATTTTTAACCAGAGGGTTTTTCCAAGATGATAACGGTCGGAAGATTAAGGAACAACAATGTTAATATATAGATCCCTATTTGGCCAACAAAAAATCATGCTAGAAATTGCTGTATGCCAGTGTGATCAATAAATAATCATTCTAAACATCTTTTTATCCCGATGTGGCCAACAAAATCCGTCTAAAATGTCTTTATTCCGGAGTGAATGACAACCATTCTTTATCCCACACCACACACCTCCTTGTTAATATATCATTGTTCAAATTGAAAATATGTTGCCGCTACATAAATCATAAATATCTCAAATATATTGCTAACAGAAATGCTGATATGATCCTTGTTAAGTATTTGGCCGCCATCCTTGGCCAGTTGTAAAAGAACTTAAAGTAAATAAGTAAGTAAGTCAATAAGTCATGTGGTATTGTTTCCTTTAGTAAGTCCCGCGATATAATACTACGTTACGACGTCCAAGAAGATCCAAGTGGCAATGAGCTAAGATTAGAATCAGGCCAGTATAAATACTACAACAGCAGCAGCAGCAGCACTGCCAGTAATTGGATAAGAGGTTGTCTTCCTGGTCACGTGGTAGTCAGCGAGTCTATATTTAGAAGTGACCATTTAGTACACACCTTATATCCACAAAAATTCCAATATGATCCTTATCCAGTTTGTCTTGTAGGACTCTACTCAAAATTATCTTAATTGAACTTGGGATTTTTAATTCTATTGCAAATTTTGTACATAGATTCCCTAGTTCTTGGATTTGGGTTTTCCTTTATAATACAACTAGCAGACCTATCCAGTATTGCCCAGGATTTAAAAAAGTTGAAAGTAAATCTTTTTTCTATATCTATATATTGATTAATATAAATTCTTTCTTTATATATTTGTTTTATCTTTGGGATTGTCTTCCCTTTGGTCTGGAAGAGTTATCTTCCCTCTGGTTCCCCGTTTTTGTCCACTAGAGTTTTTTATTTTATTTAAGCGTCTGTTTTGGAACTATCAGCTCTTCTTCTTCTGCGGCACCTCACGCACATTGGTTAGACTTTTATGTCTACACCTTTCTCTTGTGGGGGCTTCTGCCCCCCAACGCAACGCTAGTAAGTGACATTACCCTATGGACTCTCCATCATTATCCATTACTTCTATATGTACATTTAGGTATCTCTTGTATACCTCCTTATTGTATCTCTATTCATGAATGTGTCCTTTTTTTACATCTTCTTTGTATTTCTGTTATATGTATCATTTCCATGTGCTTGTATAAAAGTCCTTTTGTGATACACAAAAGCACTCGTGTCGGAGGTGTTTTGTTCAACTTATTATAACTTTGAGCCTTACATCTTCTATTCTTTTTATATTCTTGTTTTTAAGTAGTTTATTTTTATCATTATTCTTGTATGTATTTTGTCTTTTATTTGATTTTTATTATCTTTTTATTAATTTTTAAAACTTTTTTACCCATTCTTTAAATTTTGCGAACAAAAAATCTTACTAGAAATTACTAGTGAGTTTCAGTCTCACTAGATGAACCATACACCCGACTTCGCGCCAAAACTAAATAAAGCTTAGTAAATAACTACGCATAGTAGACATTTTGTTAATGTACGCATAGGCATGGGCTGCTTTACAAAAAAGTTTGTCAGTGATATTGTAATCAGATCTCACTGACAAAGTTAAGCGAAAATTCTTCCAAGCCATTGTTGTATCAGGGCTACTGGACGGCTGCACGACTTGGATCTTAACGAAGCGCCTGGAGAATAAGCTAGATAGGAACTGCACAAGAATGCTGCACGCAATTTAAACAAGACGTGGAAACAACACCCACAAGAAAACAGCTGTACGGCCACCTGTCACATATCATACAAACCATCCATGTGATGCGAACAAGACACGCTGGGCTCTGTTGGAGAAGCAAGGTTGATCTCATTAGTGACGTTCTTCTGTGGAAGGTATATTTGCCACATACCCCACTTGTATGGGCTGGGAACAAGGCCTCATTTTAATGTGGGCCCACCCACAAGCCAAAGCTCATGGGTGGGAAAGAACAAAAATTGCGTCGATCCTTTCGGCATTCCCCCTCAACGGGGGCGCCTCATGCACTGGGCAATAAACCCAGCCCTGCCCGTTTAAATAAAGGGGGCAGGTGTTGCCTGGGGGGATAGCCCCCTTGGATCAACGCTATTATTTACAAAAACCTAATCCAGCGGCCGAAGCTCACTGGACCTCCCGGTTGGGAGTTAAAACGTTCTTTGTGCAAGGTTTCCCATGGGAAGGACAGTGTGTGCCGTCCAACAAAAACGTACATAGACCAACTCTGCGTGGGTACTGGATGCTGCGCAGAGGACCTCCTAAGGACAATGAATGTCAGAGAAGGCTGGCGAGAGATTGTCATGGATATCCGTGCAGCTAGCGTGACATGATGATGAGTAGCCATTTGTATTGTTAATGTGAATAAGAACGCAAAGTTACCTTAACGATATTTGAACCCGGTTCTCCGTTTCCATTTTCCGCACCACTAACTGCCAGACCACCCATACTTATGCACTACTATTCCATGGTGCGATCGTAAATTTAAGCTGTCTCGGACATATACTGAGTATTGTAATACGTATAATCGCATTTTTGAAAAGAAACCCTGAAGATGGAATTTGCCTTAAACGATGGAAAATAGTGTAGGAATTCTTAGAAACCTCATAAAAATTCGACAATGTCTTCGTTATGTGATGTTTTTTTACTGTTATTAATAATCTTGCACGAGAAGAATCGTAGCAGACAGAAAATACACTTCCGTTGCGATAAACGGAATTTGATTGTCTCCATCGCCTTCGTCAACCTAACAGAAGAATTTGGATACTTTTTTTCGAGATAATATCACAGAAAATATTCATAATTTTGTTTTTACAAAGAACTTTGAGAAAGCCTTGTCAAATCTCTGTGGAATGAAAGACAACATTCAACTAAATCGCTGTACATAATTCATTATTCTTCTTATAATGTCATAGCGTAAAGAATGCTGTACTGATAACAAAATTCACTAAACCTCTATACGTAGAGAATTTTTAAAAGGGATATTAGAACAGATGGATGATATGAAGGATTAAACACGCTATAAAACGAATAAGAATTTGTTGGTAATCATTTGAAACCAACGCTAAGTCCTTATCATGTATGAGGGCATCCTGACATTTAATATTCGGTAAGAAAAGACCGATAACTAATTCACATGAACAATACATATATCTATATATTAATACTCTTGTTCCTTAATTGTACGTCCTTTATCATGTTAAAACACCATATGTTTATAAATGAGGCCATCCAAATCGTCCAAGATAAAATGCAAAAAACCTTGATTAGCTGATGTTGCTTATCCACAGAATTCTTATTTCTCATGAGTTTCTTCACCTCAGCTAAATAATGGACCATTTCGTTTTTATTAGGAAGAAAGAAGAAAAAGGACATGCTATACAGAAATATATACTACACCAGGATATCCTGACATTTAATATTCGGTAAGTAGATAGACAATTAACTCACACGAACAATCTATATATTGATACTAAATTGTATGACCATAACCATCTTGCAACACCCTTTGGTTAAAAATGAGACTGCCCAAATTCGTATCGTCATCTCAGCTAATTAATGGACCATTCCTGTTTTTTTTATTAATAATTGAGGATTAAATAAAAAATTATGGATATTGTGACTTAAATAACTAAGGGAAATGTGACTTGAGTAGTGATATACTTTCAGTTACAGACAGACAATCACACAATCTCCATTATAATAAGATTACTTGAAACCATATATTTGCCTGAAAGTATAACTATACAAATTATTTGTAATAGATAGGAAAATTAAAGCCTTATAATTGCACGCAGACATTATTATTATTTCACTCTATTAGATTTTTTCATACCAACCTTAACCGTGGTTCACTGGAAGCTGTGACAATGGGTCTCCTCGGGTCTCCAGGACTTTTCTGAATATTCTAACCGATCTTCACAATGTTTGGATGGTCTCGATTCTTCCTCAGAGACTTTTCTAGACCCTTGGCGACCGTTCTAAGGGCTCTAATTATAATTGGTTCGATATTTTGTTAAAATTTTTTTGCCATCCTGTACGCCTTAAGACAGAACGCTTGTCCAGTGGAATTGGATCCTTGGTAAAGAGTTCTGAGTACTGGTAATCGTTCGGTATTGTAAGTCCTTTCCTCAATGAGTGCAATTAGAATTATGGCCAGTGTGGGGGTTTAAGTAGTGTATCAGCCACTCAGTATGTTGGTGATTGGCGAATAATAGACCACGTGACTTAGGCTAGTCTATAAATCCAGGTGGGGTATTAGAGCACACATATGTAAAAATATTCATGTTTCACAGCTTTTTCAGTTCTCTGGCAAGGTCCAAGTATTTGTTTATTTTTTCGGTTTCTTTCACTTTCACACCGTGATCCGGAGCTAAGGCTTGACGTAACCAGCCGATTGATCGGAGGGGGGGGGGCTCCCCGACCGCCCGTCCGGTTGAAGTAAGAGCCTAAGTGGAGTGTTGCATGCCATGTACTGCTCATCCGCCAGGATTCTGTCCTTAAGCATCACGGCTCACCTCCCACGGCCAATAGGTGGTCCCATTGGGTGGGGTACCCCTATGCAGAGGTTCAGTTGGTGTATTCTAAATGCCCAGCCGAATGGGCTACGATATTCATACGAAAGTGTTGCGGTTATCGCTCCGGAGAATAGAATCACCGAAACACAGTTTCGGATTTCGGCTAATAATGTTGCCCGTCTTTTTTTGTCCTAATTCCCATATTTAAAAAAAAAAAGCACGAATCTCCTCCGCTTCGCCAGATAACCCGAAGCAAAAATCTAATTACAGGAATACCACCTTTGCCTACGTCGAAGAGAGAAGAGAGAGAGAGAAGCATGAGGAATCTTTCTAATGCCGGGAAGATGTTCACCTGTATCATGTTATAAAAGAGATTACGATCGTTGGCAAATGATTCTCCTTGCTCAAGATGTACCGTGAAATACCATTCATTGCACCTTATCGTTTAGATCAAGTGCGTATATACGGCACTTATAGTTTTGCATGTTGACGTCTCTACGTGCATAAAAGTGAAATTAGAACTGCATCCATATTTGTTTGTGATTGTGAGAGTATGTTTGCGTGATTGTGCTTGAGTATGTTTGTCAGTGTGTGTGTGTGTGTGTCTGCGTGTGTGCGTGTGTGTGTGTGAATATGTTTATCAGTGTGTGTGTGTGTGAGAGAGAGAGAGAGAAAGAGAGAGAGAAAAAATGTTTGTGTGTGTGAGAAAGATAGGGAGAGAATGTTTGTCTCTGTGTATATGTGTGAAGATGTTTGTGTGTGTGTATGTGTGGGAAATGTTTGTATGTGTGCGTATGTACGTGAGAGAAGATGTTTGTGTTTGTGTATGTATGCATGTGAGATGTATGTGTGTGTGTGTATGGATGTGTGTGAGAAATGGTTGTATGCGTGTGTGAGAAGATGTTTGTGTGTGTGTATGCGTGTGATATGTTTGTGTGTGTATGGATGTATGTGAGAAGATGTTTGTATGTGTGTGTATGAGAAGATGATTTTGTGTGTATGAGAGAGAAGATGTTTGTGTGTGTGTGTCTGAGAGAAGATGTGTGGGTGAGTTTGTGTGTGTGAGAGAATATGTTTGTATGTGTGAGTATGTATTGTGAGTCTGTATGTGTGCTTGTTTGCGTTTGTGTATATTGTGTGTGACTACTTATACACCTAAGTACGCATTTGTATTGCATGCGTGTGTTGGAACATAAGAAGGTTTTACGTTTTAAGTGCTTGTTCTCAACTTTTAACCCACGGCCTGTGGTTGCTTGAATTTCAAGTGGAAAATTGACTATCGTAGTATTAAATCAAAACTTAAAGAAAATATGCCAACGCCTCAGAGCCTAATTTTAAGAAAACTTCCTTTTTACATCCTTTTTCTCCTTAAAACATCTCTACTTCCTTTTCACTTTTTCCAGGATCTGCATCATAACGAAACAGCTCAGATTTTTGAACAAAAGCCCAAAGTAATAATTACTCTTCAAATATGAAATGAAAAAAAAAAAACAAAAAAACAAAAAACAAACTCTAAACATGTTTGGAAATATCTAAATCAACAAATAAATTATCTTAAAATATATTCCTACTTTTTATTTTTAAACTTTCTTTTTATACATCATCTTCCTTCGTTTCATCACTTTGAATTTCTTCCCTGTGGCTAACGTGTTGGACAGAGACATCCTAGTACACGTGTTCAAACTCCAATCACGCCATTACGTTCAGTGTCAGACTATGAAACTCTGTTGCGTAGCCGTTCGTCACGGTACCAAATATCTATATATCATATACTTTCTTACTGCTTCTTACTCTGGTCTATTCTTCCGGCCGTCTTCTGATCGTCTAGTCTTCTATCTTCTAAGGGTCTGGTATATCTTCTATCATCTATCTTGGTCTGGTCTTTCTTATCTGGGTCCCGTGTCTGGTTCTGCTGGGGACCATTTCTTATCAGAAGCCTTGTGTCATTGTTAGCTTTTAGTAATAACAACAAGACTTCGATTTACTTTTGATGTTATTTTATTCCGGATCCCAGGGCCAGACAAAAGCGCCGGAGAGTCACATCTTGCTAGCTTCTAACTCTGCAACTGACTAACTCTCTCTGCAACTGACTAACTGCGTTGCCCACCTTAAACCGGAAGGGGGCTTTCTATCGGGGTTCCGTTCTCACGATTCTATCCCCAGAAAGCAAGGTGAGAGTGAGGTCAAGCATTGTCACTCACTCTCAAGGCCATCAGCTGTACTGATCGCCAAAAGGATTTCTATACTACCTTAAAAAGTAATAGGGATCCAATTAATATGTAACAACTCTTTGGAAAGGTATTATTTCCGTCGTCGCCACAACTGTGAGTTAAATAGTACCACAAATTTTTTCTAGAAGGAGAGCTTATTATCTTAAAATATACAAGGTGTGTTAAAAAGTACCAAGTTTAAAGCTGTATTTACCCAGATAGAAATGAAGAATGAATGGAGCTTTTTTTTTCAGAATAAAAAGTTTCAAAACGTACAAAAAATGTCGATACTTTTTTGACACACCTAATATTCCTATTTTTTCTCTTTAACCTTCCTTTTTTTGCATCATCTTCCTTCATTTCATCACTTTGTATTTCCTCCCCTTGGCCGAGTGGTTAACGTGTTGGACTGAGACATCTTAGTAAACGTGTTTGCACTACAATCACGCACTTACGTTCACTTTCAGATTAAAACTCTTGGGCAAGGTATCACCCTATCGGCGCCTCAACTGTGGGTTAAATAGTACCACAAATACTTTTATAGAAGGATGGCTTATTAGCTTAAATATACAAGGTGTGTCAAAAAATATCGAGATTTTTTTTTTACGTTTTGACACACCTCGTATTCTGAAAAAAATTACGTTCCATTCATTTTTTTTTTCAGAATACAAGGTGTGTCAAAAAAGTACTAAGTTTAAAGCTGTATTTACCAAGATAGAAATGAAAAATAAACGGAATTTTATTTTTTTCAGAATACAAGATGTATCAAAAAGTACAAAAAATATCGATGCTTTTTGACACACCTTGTATTCCTCTTTTTTCTTTTAAACTTCCTTATTTTTGTACTATCTTCCTTCATTTCATCACTTTAAATTTCTTCTCCGTGGCCTAGTTGCTAACGAGTTGGATTGCAGCATCCTAGCAAACGGTTTCAATCTCCAATCGTACCGTTACATTCACTTTCAGACTAAAACTCTTGGGAAAGGTATGAATTCCACCGTCGCCTCAACTTGGGTCAAATAGTAGCCCTAATGCACTTCTAGAAGGATGGCCATTGATTTAAAAAAAACTTTTAAAGGTTGATATGCCATTGTTATATACTCTTAACTTGATTTGTGCAGCTCCCATCTATCTTATTCTCAAGGCGCCTCGTCAGGTTCCATGTGGTGCATATTTTTCTTGTTTTTAATGATAGATAGATAGATAGATAGAAACGGGCTGAGATAGATACGAACAAATAGATATATAGAGATAGATAGATAGATAGATAGATAATGACTAGACTAAGATAGATAGATAGATAGATAGATATGAACAGACTAAGATATATAGATAGATAGATATGAGCAGAGATAGATAGATAGATAGATTGATTGATATGAACAGAATAGATAGATAGATAGATATAAATAGACTGGGATAGATAGATAGATAGATAGATAGATATGAACAGACTAAGATAGATAGATAGATAGATAGATAGATATGACTAGACTACTACTGGTATTTACATGTGTCCCACTTTTACATGATATGCCACAAGGCCGTTTTATGTGGGCACCACCCACAAGCCGAGACTCATGGGGTGGTAGGTAGAAAAATTGCGTCGATCACTTCGGCATTCACCCTCAAGGGGGCGCCTCAGGCGCTGGTCAATAAACCCAGCCCTACCCCTTTAAGTGCAATGGGGCAGGTATTGCCTGGAGGGACGGCCCTCTGGGATCGACGCTATTAATTTAGCAGCTCACTGGACCCCCGTCCGAAGGACGGGTGTTTGTGATACATTATACTACTACTTATCATTATAGACAAAAGATTGACCTTAAATAATAGATTTAATTAATTTTAATTCGTTTTTAAAAACATAGCAGACGACTTTTTGGGTATACCTAGTAAATATGTATATTTGTCCAACTCTGTTACCATTTATCAGTCAGTTCACTACCAAATAATTTGCTCAAAATTTTCAAGATTCGCAAAAAAACAAAAACATGAATAAAAGAAATATCGATTTTTATGAAGAATCGAATCGTTCTATTTCTAACAACTACTTAATGAAATATTAATTAATTATTTATTCGAATTAATTTCTAATGTAGTATTCAATCAAAAGAAGTGAAATCAACGACTTGGCCTCTTTCCTGTTCGCATTTTTCCATCCCCCTCCCTTCCTGTCTTTTTTTTTTGTTGTCGATATTTTAGTGCCCGTTGTCTTCAGAGCTAAAAGACAAACGGTCGTTCATATTCTTCATTTTCTTAACAGAATCTTTTCAATTAATCAGTTACCTTCAAACTGGCGAATGTCCAGGTCACTTTGTGAGTCTGTCATTAGATTCAAGAACAATGAACGAACAACAGAGATCTCTTGCCAAACAAGAAAACGTGCCGCCATCTCTGGTGTGAGTGGATGCTCAGACACACAGACGCATCAGGATTCTGTCTACGATTCTGCGCAGTCTATTTTCCTTGATATTAATTCTCTAGATCAATACTCGTATATCTAAGTAAGCACAATGAATAATATGTTTGTCTGTCCGTATAATCACGAATCCTAGTTTAATCTGTAAAAAGTTGAGAATTCTCTAACGAAGAAAGACTATATACTGCGCCAAATTGCACATGCGCAGTCTATTTCGTATTTTCTTATATTAATTCTACCGATAGATCAATACTCGTCTATCCAAGTAAGGATAATGAATTATCTATCTATCTATCTATCTATCTACCCATCTATCTGTCTGGATATTCGCAAATCCTAGTTTAATCTTTAAAAGGTGGTAATTCTCTGAAAAAGAAAGACTATACTGCGCCAATTTGTTAAAATAAACGCTTTGAACGCCCAGGAAATATCTACCTCTCTCCACCTCTCTCTCTCTCTCTAGCCCCCTCTCTCTCTCAATATAAAGTTTATGATGAATGGCCTATTGTCGGTGTAAGCCGGACAGTGAGAGAGTATATTCCCCTTTTCTCTAGCGCTATACAAGGGAGAGTGTTTAGGTTGAGTGCCTAACCTACCGTCAGCTCCTTACTTTACCGCACAGAGCAGATTACCCAATCTGGGCTACTCATGCGCTGTTGGCGGGGACCGGTATCGAACCAGGAACCTTGCAATTCCCAGGTCAATATTCTAACGATCGAGCTAAACCGACATATATATATATATATATATATATATATATATATATATATATATATAAGCTGTGTCAAAAAGTTACAAGTTTAAAGCTGTATTTACCTAGATAGAAATGAAGAATGACTGGAATGCGAATAGGATTTGGACAAAGTTTGAATTTGTATTATTCGTATAATTCGGACTATTGTCCTCATCTTTATTGTTATCTGTACAACATTTTGGCCGATGTGCTCTCCAGATAACAATAAAGATGAGGACAATAGTCCGAATTATACAAATTATCAAGCCCCATTTTTAAAAATTCAGAGAAATGGAGTAGATAACAATAAAGATGAGGACAATAGTCCGAATAATAGAAATTGTCAAGCCTCATCACAAAATTTCGGGGAACATTTTGAATTGGTGCTGCATAATTGAAATGTATCCAATTAATTTTAGCTCAGTCGGTAGAGTGTCCTGCTGGGAGCCACAGGGTTCCTGATTGGATACCGGCTCTCGATAACTCAGCGTATGAGTAGCACAGGAATCTGTGCAGTAAAGTGAGGAGGTGATGGTAGGTGTGGCGCTCACTTCAGATGCTGAAAAAACAATCTCCTTAGTCTAGCACTAGTGAAAAGGGAATAGACTCCCTCGCTGTCTCGCAGTTACCGATATTAGACCACGCCAAAGTCTATACTTGGTCTAGTATATATATTCGAAGTTGAAATAACAGTTAAAGATACCGGGGGATGATTGACATTCCTTAACCCTGTTTTGATCTACACTTCCGGTCCTGATTACGGATTGTGGGAAGTGAGTTTAGAAAATCGGGTTTTGGGAAACCGTTGAACGGCAAATGGAATCTCTCGTTCAATTAATCAACTTCTCAAGTGTGTTGTCAGGCTGAAAACGATTTAAGGATGAGAAAAGGAGAGACAACGACTTAGGATACTTTTAGGGTTAGACATTTATTTGTAGGTTCACAACTATTGCTTGGAGAGGGGATATTCTCCTGAGCCAGGAGCATGTGTAACCCTCGAAGTTCCGGGTCTAAATGAAATATTTCTTTTTTGCGCCACGATGTTTCTGGGCAGCCCACACGGTTCTTCCTGTTTGAGGTCTCCAAATAGATTGTTATATTTTTATGTATTTATTTGGTTTTATTTTATTCTTCAATCCCTGTTCTTTTTACAGAAGACCCGAGGACGAATATATTACCCATCTATTAGTTAAATAGAAAAAAGTGAGTTGAAAAAATGTGTTAAAAAATAGAGTACCCATCAAGAATGAATCAAACAAAACTGTTATGTTATAGCACCCATTGTCGGAATGGAGAGATGACGTGTCAACGTTCTTTACCTTCTGACTCTTACTTCGACTGGAGTGTTGATAGTAGAAATAATAGTTGTATACTTATCTCTGGGCCGGTACTACATGGGAGATGCTCGAATCTTGGTGGCTGGACCGATGCTCGAGCTGGCTGACAAATCCTGGATGTTTGAGGTGCTGGGGAACATCTTACGTCGTACCATTAAAAGTTTTTTTAGTATTAACAGAAGGCCACTTCTTTTTCTCACGAAACTTTTATTTTTCCCAAAGTCACAACAGCTGAGAGCACGTCTGGCTCTTTCAACACATTGTCCCAGACTCACTCACATTCTTACCTCTCACTCTCATTTAATCACGTTTCACGGTTTGTCCAATAGAAACAATGCCATGGCTTTATGATGATTCATCATTAAACTTTTCCATTCTCATCTACCACGTAATTCTTGCTAAAACTTTTTTGTGCTCATTTACACATCACTGTTCCCTTTTGGCTCTTCCCTCCCCATTATGCTTCAAAACGTTTTCGGCATAAAATAACCCAACGAGGATTAACATGCCGTAAAATACAATCAACTGACCAACAACCAACAAAAATAATGTGTCTACCTTAGAAGCGCTGTTAGAATTCAACTCAAAAAATTAGATTGGTCTCAGTCACTTTTTCTTTATTGAACGAACAAAAAGATTGGTCAGCATATGACAATATGAGGAAGAATGAATAAAGAAAAGAAAGAACAGAATGGATAATAAAAGATGAATTTAATCAATATCACACATGTGTTTCGGTCAGTTCATCTCTGTGTACACGGTTCAAACTATTATCATTATTAAATAAACAAATGAAATAAAATGAAATAATAATAGAAAAATGTGAAAATATTCCGCACACAGAGAAGATTCGACCTTCATCAGAGTGAAAAAATAAAATTCAAAATAATTCAAAATAAAATTTCACTCTGATGAAGGTCGATTCTTCTCTGTGTGCGGAATATTTTCACATTTTTCTATTATTATTATTTCATTTGTTTATTTAATGATAATAATAGTTTGAACCGTGTACACAGAGATGAACTGACCGAAACACATGTGTAAGTGATATTGATTAAATTCATCTTTTATTATCCATTCTGTACTTTCTTTTCTTTATTCATTCTTCCTCATATATATATCTATCTATCTATCTATCTATCTATCTATCTATATATATATATATATAATATATATATATATATATATATACAGATGCTGATAGTAGAACTTCTTTTTAATTTAAAAAAATATAGTTTTAACGATGTCAGTGGCCTCCAGATTTTGCTAATAATGGAGTTATAATGGATCAATCTGTTTTTAAGCATATTTTTCGCTTCATTTAATAATGTCTAACTGAGACAAGAAATCTGAATGGGGCTTAAGGAGAATATAAAACAGAATAGAGAAGGAGGAAACATAGGTAATGGGTGCGGAATTGAAGAAATCCAGTATGAAAGCGAGGATATATGAGTGTGATAGAGAGAGGGGACATGTAAGTGGGAGACGAGGGGTATAAACAAAAAGAAAATAAGATGAGAAGAGAAAAAAGAAGCAAAAGAAAGAAAGAAAGAAAGAAAGAAAGAACGAAACAGTCAAGAAACAGAATAAATACATTCTTTTTTTATTTTTTATTTTTTTATTTTTTATTTATTTATTTTTTTTTTTAAAGAGCATCTGATTCTTTCTGAAACAAATCTTATTGTCTGTAGAAGGACCAATAAAAATCTGAACGTTTATTCTTCTGAAAGAGAATGCAAAGAATAAAAGGATCTTCTTTTTTGTCTCATAAATCAATTACAAAATTGAAAAGTCACTAAAAGGTCCACAGAACACAAAGAAATTGAAAACTCACAGACATTCCAATTATAAAAAAGGGGGCAGATTAAAATCCTAATAAAATTTTTAAAAGGAAGACGGTTGTTTTGTTCAAGGAAAAAATTTATTAATTTATTAAAATTTATTTAAAAAGTAGTGAACAATTCCGGAAACAGATTAAAGTAGGAAGTTGGTTATTCCGGAAATTTTGCATTTGCAAATCAGCTTTTAAGTTACATCATGGCTGGCTTATTTTGTTTGTTTTACGGCATATCAAACCTTTTCGGGTCATTTAATGCCGAAACATTATATTTGATAAATGTTTCTATCTTTCAAGTTCTTAATATCTTCAAATTGGCATAAATAATTTTTATTAACTTCGTATGGCCTGGTTTGTTTGTTTTTACGGCATGGCCGGTTTCGCTCATTCGGAAGAGCGTTCGGCTAGAAACCACAAGTTTCCTAGTTCGATACCGGCCCTCGCCAACTTAGCGTATTAGTAGCACAGGATCTATAAATTAAGGAGCTGCTGGTAGGTGTGGCACTCCACCTCAGATGCTAAAACAATCTCCTTAGTCTAGCGCTAGTGAAAAGGGGATAGATTCCCTCACTGATTGGCTGATACCGACTTTAACCCACTCTGACAACTTTACGACTTCTTTAATGCTGAAAAAAGTCATTTTGGTAAAGGTTTCAAGTTTTTAATATCTTCAAATTGATATAAATAATTTTAT
Source organism: Doryteuthis pealeii (assembly GCA_023376005.1). NCBI lineage: Eukaryota > Metazoa > Mollusca > Cephalopoda > Myopsida > Loliginidae > Doryteuthis > Doryteuthis pealeii. Next base: position 50,144,291 of record CM042152.1, read on the forward strand.
AAAACCTCGTTTGGTTTGTTTGTTTGTTTTACGGCATATCAACTCTTTTCGGGACATTTAATACCGAAACAAGTGTTTTTGATGAAATTTTGTTTCAAGTTTTCAATAACTTCAAATTGGTATAAATAATTTTCATTAACTTAGTTTGGTTTTGTTTGTTTTACAGCAGACCAAATCTCTTCGGTTCATTTAATGCTAAAACAAGATATCTTGATAAAAGTTGTTATGTTTCAAGCGCAGAATATATTCAGATTGGTATAGAATAATTTTCATTTACGTCATTTATTTTGTTTTGGTTCGGATTGGTTTGTTTAATTGTATAACAACCCTGTGGGTTATTTATTGCCAAAAAACCGTTTGAGTGTGTGATAAAAGTTGGTATTCAAGTTTCTTTTACAGGTGTATTTTTGTCGATGTATTTCGAGGATGTATTTTATATCTGATTATAATTTTCGACGTATTTTTATTTCTCTCAAGAAGGATAAAATGTCATCCATGTTAGTATTCTCAAACAGATCCCTCATATTATTAGCGTCGGAATATTTGTTTCTGATTGAAGCGAAAACTCGACACATCACGAGGAAATGTTTGAGAGCATATGGCAGGGGTCACCAAACTACAGCTGGCCGGATCCGGTTCGCAAAGCCATTTTATCAGACCCACCGACGGTACTTGAATTTGTTTGTTAAAACGTACGGAACGCGACACGTTCTGATATCATTTAAATTTGAATAACATGTTAAACTTACTAAATCTTCATAGACTTGATTACTGTTGGTAGGTTACACAATTTCATGCGTGTGAGTATTTCACTTGTTACTTATGCGATCCCGAATTTTCACTTGATATTACTGCTTCAAAAACACAGGTAATTTTCAAAGAGCTACCGTGGATCAACAAATAGATCAAAGTTTATGAGACAAACATTTTTGGAAAGGGCAAACCCTATATTTTCAATATATATATAAGATTCTAATGAAATTCTAATTGATCAGAATGTTTTGAAGGATCTGCTTTGAAAGAAATAATTGCGATTTAAAGTTAAAATTCACTGCATCCTTATTCTTCTCAAAATTATTTATTTTATAGATTAATTTTGATTTAAAAATAAACTGAATATAACATGGAAAGATAAATTTTGTTTTACATATTTTTCTCATAGATTTTGTTATGGCTAGCAAGTATCAAACACAATAATAATATGGCCCGCGCTCGTTATTTTTTCAATTATCCGGCCGACTGTGAAAAACGTTTGGTGATTACTGGTGTAGGGAGTTTGAGATGTTTCGCACCGTGGTTGATATCCTGCTTGAGCATAACAGTGAGTACGTCTTGTATGACCATACGCAATTCCAATGTTTGTACTTTGTCATTGACTACGAATTTAGATAAATACGCGATTTATTCCGATACCCGCAAGGCCATAGTGTCCCACTTGAAACCAATTCCTGAAAAGAGGTCCCTAGCCTGATACGTATTTTCAGTTGAATCCTGAGCTGAAATATGATATCTTCGATATATATGATTTGTATATCTGAATTAAGTGCCTTGACACAGGATTATTAAAAAGAGTATTGATTGTTGACATTAATTTCTTTCCGGATTATTAATTCTCAATTTTATTATATATATCTATCACTCTCTTCTCTCTCTCTCTCTCTCTTCACTCTCTCTCTCTCTCTCTCTCTCTCTCTCTCTCTCTCTCTATCTATCTATCTCTCTATCTGTATGTCTATCTATCTATCCCCTCATGGGTTGAACACTTTGGAGGGATTTCGCTGACAACCACCAACTAAGCGTAAAGGCAACGTTCTCCGATAAAAAAGGATGGGACAGTCTCTGGCGACATTTACATACATGGAGATGTGTGCATTTATCAGTTAAAGCTTACAAATGTCTATCCAAACTGAAGAGACGTGATGCATCGAATCACGGTGTCTGTGTATGATATATATATATATATATATATATATATATATATATATATATATATACTGGAATGGGTACCCTGTGTAGGGAATAGTATTACATATATATATACTAATTATGATATTACAGAAATTATTACTATTATTATTATTATTATTATTATTATTATATTAATGCGCTTGTTCCTTAATCTTCCGCATGTTATCATCCTACAATCCCTCTGGTTAAAAATGAGATCGTCCAAAATGAAATACAATAATCTAAATCCTGATTACCTGGCGTCGCTTGTCGCTGAATTCTTATTTCTTATGAGTGTCGTCACCTCAGCTAAATAATGGATCATTCCATTTTTATTATAAAGAAAGAAAGTGACAGAAAATGTCATGCGATACAGAAAAATATCTAATATGAAAGAAAGCGTTGGGGAAAGATAGAATGAGGGGGAGAACGTGCAGAACTGATAACGTTAATATACTTCAATCGAACGTGATAAAAAGGAAGAAAGTAATGAGTGAGGAAGAGTTAAATCATAAGATTATTATACTATTTACATATTGAACGATTACGTAATAGCTCTTAAGTAAACATATCAAAGATTCTGATAACTAAATCATCACACTGTGGTATATACACAGGTCCTGCTAGTTATATTATTATTCACTCCTTTTGAGTTTTCACACCAGTGTTAGCTGATGGTATTTCACTGGAGTCTGAGTGACAGCAAGTCTCCTCAGGTCTCCAGGACTCTTCTGAGTATTCTGGCAGATTGCAGCAGTGCAGTGTTCTGAATGGTTTCAATCCTTCCTTTGATATCCAAACTTTCCAAACCCTTTTCTAATCTTTTTGGCACCGTTCCAAGTGCACCAACTACCATTGGTATCACTTTAACTTTCATGTTCCATAACTTATTCAGTTCTCTGGCAAGGTCCAGATATTTGTCCATTTTTTCATTTTCCTTTAGCTTTACCCTGTTATCTGCTGGCACTGCAAAATCCACCAGTTGACAAGTTCTTTTTTTTTTTGTTTATCAACACTAGGTCTGGTCTTCTTGCTGGGATAAGGTGATCCGTTTTTATTTCAAAGTCCCAGAGAATTTTATGCGTTTCGTTCTCAAGAACAGATTCTGGTTTATGCATATAGCATTTTGTTGTGTGGTCAAAATTTAATTTCTTGCATAATTCCATTATTATTATTATTATTATTATTATTATTATTATTATTATTATTATCTAGATATTAATGCGCTTGTTCCTTAATTTTCTGCGCGTGATCATACTGCAATCTCTCTGGTTAAAAAATGAGATCCGTTTTTATTATAAAGAAAGAAAGTGAAAGAAAATATCATGCGATACAGAAAAATATCAAATATGAAAGAAAGTTTTGGGGAAAGATAGAATGAGGGGGTGAACGCGCGGAACCGATAACGTTAATCTGTTTGAATCGAACGTAATAAAAAGGAAGAAAGTAATTAGTGAGGAAGAGTTAAATCAAGATTATTATACTTTTTACATATTGAACGAATACGTAATAGCTCTTAAGTAAACATATCAAAGATTCTAATAACTAAATCACCACACTGTGGTACATACACAGGTCCTGCTAGTTATATTATTATTATTATTATTATTATTATTATTATTATTATTATTATTATTATTATATTGATTAAAAGAAGATATTTTTGTTGACAGACATCTGAAGAATAAATGGCTAAAACGAAGCCTTGTTGAAACCTAAGGACAGAAAATAACAATGACGAAATGTCTTTTATAGATTAAAAGAAAATTTAATACGAAAATGAAAGTGAAAGTAACTAAAAAAAAGAAAGAAAAAGAAATGGATTGCATGTATTAAGGAATAAATAAATTAATTGATAAAAACGAAAAAAAAAAAAGAAAAAAAAAACGGCATAGGCTGAGCAGTCAGTCAATCCTCCTCCCCACCAGCAATGCCTAAAAAATGTATAAATACCCAGGCCACTGCTTCAAATAAAAGGTCGCATTCTTTTCTTGCAGGCTTTCCTTGTTTATATTTAAATTTAAATTTGAATTCACCCTCCTCAACCTCTCGACCTCTTTAAAATGCAAAATCAGAACAATGCTAAAATCGCATTAAATCTGATTCCCTTTGTTATTCGAACTATTTTTTTTTATTGAAATTTTTTTGCTCATAATACGTCGTTCTGAGGCAACAATGTTATCTGACTCTATTAGAAAAGGGGACTAATTAGACATTACCATTGTATGTTAAAAATTAGGCAGTGTGACTCAGTGGCCCCCATGCCCTTGTGGACAGACTGGTGTACGCGCCGCAGTCTGTTAATATTTGAGAAATGAAGATGAAATATGTATTATTCGTCTTAAATCAAATTGATTATGGAGAATTAGAGAGCTCAAGTGAATGGCGTTTTTTTTTATTAATTTTTTTTTTAATGAATTGAATATTTGCAAAAATAATTCTTAGAGAAAACGTTAATGTAATCCGAACAAAATAACATTCCAAAATATTTATTGTTAATTTTCATAAAAAAATTCAAGAGTATTTTTTCTATCAGAGTCTACTCACCCCTCGCTCCATCTCTCTCTGTATATTAATCTCATTTTCTCTCTTTCCACACACACACACACACACACACACACACACACACCACACACACACATATATATATATATATATATATATATTATATATATATATATACTACAAAGTCATGTGCCTCCTGGGAGCAAGTGATCAAGATTTAATGTAATAAATATTGTATTGAATTAGAAAGACTAACGGAACAAAATTAGAACGAATATATATATATATATATATATATATATATATATATATATATATGTGTGTGTGTGTGTGTGTGTGTGTGTGTGTGTGTGGAAAGAGAGAAAATGAGATGAATATACAGAGAGAGATTGAGCGAGAGGTGAGTAGACTCTGATAGAAAAAATAATCTTGAATTTTTTATGAAAATTAACAATAAATATTTTGGAATGTTATTTTGTTCGGATTACATATATATATATATATATATATATATATATATATAATATATATATATATATATATATATGGTAATCAAAATGACTGGTAAGGAAGTTATGATTCTATTTGGGATCATCAGATCTTACCATACAACCATACTGTCTTATCTGGTAGGTGCAAACCTATATACTCATACAAGGATTTTAATAAATCCCTAAAGAGAGCTCAATGTATAATAATCAATAAATTAAATCATATACACAACAATATTTAACTTTCAAAGAAAGAAAAACTTTACAAACCATCATCCCATTATATTTCTATTTCAAACAGCGACTCAAGAAATGAGCCTTAGCCACCTCAAATATAAAAAAAAAACCCGTCTGAGGAAGCTAAGACTCATTTTTTTTAGTCTCTGTTTGAAATAAATAAAAATATAAAGGGATGACGGTTTAAGTTTTTCTTTCTTTGAAAGCTATGTGTATATATATATATATATATATATATATATATATTATATATATGTTGAAAAGAGAAATAAAGGAAAGAAAGTATTGAATGGATAAAATAGGATTATTTTAATTAATTTAACTTACACGTGTTTCGGTCAGGAGTTTATCCATGTGTATGACCTAAACACGTGTAAGTTAAATTAATTAAAATAATCCAATTTTATCCATTCCATACTTTCTTCCCTATATTTCTCTTTTCAACATACCGTCGGATTCACTTCCATTTTCAATTCACACACACACACACACACACACACACACACACACACACACACACATATATATATATATATATATATATATAATATATATATATATATATATATTTAATTACGCAAATAGAGAATGAATTTAATTACCATGACCAGACAACTCGGCAATCACCATGTGCGATATCCGTAGCACTGGACAGCTGTTTCGACCTCCTTAGTCTCATCAGCACTGTGTACCACAATCTGCACAACTAGAGATTGAACCAGCGACCACAGAGTGAATCTCTACACTATATATATATATATATATATATATATATATATATATATATATATATGTGTGTGTGTGTGTGTGTGTGTGTGTGTGTGTCTGTGTGTGTATGGTGTCTGGTGTGGTGATATGTGTCCAAGGGAGAAAATTAAATAACTTGCAAGAAAGGTCTGCCAAATGATTTTAATTTCTTTCAAATAACTTTTATGTTATTCTCGCGACACGTGTTTCAGATTTTAGCACATGCACAAATAGGCACAGATATTCATATTTATAACCACTAGCAGAACCTGTGGATACAACACAGTGTGATAATTTGATTATTGCAACGTTTTATATTTACTTAAGACTTATTGCCAAATAGTTAAATATGTAAAAAGTATAATAATGTTGATTCAACTCTCTCACTCTTTTTTCTTTTCTGTCCTTTTTTTCATATTTGTATCATCTCTGATTAGCTTTATCACTTCCGCGCGCTCAGACGCCCCTCTCTCTCTATCTTACATCTACTCTTTCTTTCTATTATATTTTTTTGTGTAGCATGTTTTTTTCTTCCCTTTCTTTCTTATAATAAAAACGGAATGGTCTATTATTTAGCTGTGGTGACGACACGCATAAGAAATCCGAATTCGGCGGATAAACAACACCATACAATCAGGATTTACATTTTGCATTTCATCTGTGACGATTTGGATGGTCTGATTTTTAACCAGAGAGTGTTGCAAGATGATAACGGTCGTACTATTAAAGAACACGAGTATTGATACATAAATTTCATAATGCATTTACATATTCATGCCCTTATGGCAAGCCCCAGCCCCTTTTTATCATATCGGTGCTAGAAGGCAGTGGCTGCGGGTCTACATGTCCTAGGAATGACGTTAAACTCTATCTGATGGTTAGGTTCCAGTGTTGGAGGTTTGGGGAATGTGGAGCACCCCTTCATCACCATTCTCCTTGATCCACTCTGACCCGGAGTGGTAGTACCTGTTAGGGTCCCATCTATGGGTTAAATAGAAAAATGTATTTATAAAAAAAATGTATTATCCATTAAGAATTGATTTATTTCAAAACTTTATCGGCATTAAATGACCCACTGTGGTTGATATGCCGTAAAACAAACAAACTAAACCAAACATATTCATAATTCTGAATAATGCCCTTGGCAAAAATGATGGAATTAATGCATTAAAATATTTTTTTACTTATCATTTATCTTTTTTTTATTTAGCAGTAAATAAACTAATAACAGATAAGAGGCAACACATTTTTTATCTAATATAGGAACATTCTGGTTACATAAAATGTTCCTTAAACAGACTAGATTAAATTATTCAAATTAATGCTGTTGTTTTTTTGTCCATGTACGGGAACAGATTATCAAATAACTCAATGTTGAGGAAATAAATATGCAATGATGTAATTCTTCCCCCCCCCCCCAAAAAAAAATACCAGTCAGAACCGACATATGCTAATCAGTCTTCTATTTAAAACAGTTCGGTTGGGGAGACATCGCATATTTCATTGTTAAAACAAAAAGCTGTAGATTCTCAAAATGTGCTAATTCCATAAATCTTGGCATGGTCATAATTTAGAATTTTGAATTCGTAAATATATAATAATATTAATATGTATTTGCGAGTGTGTGTATTATATACGTATATATATGTATGTGTGTATGTATGTATGTATGCATATGTACCTGGATTTCACAGAAAAATTATATATAAAGCCTCATGAATTTTCTGTTTACCATTTCCTATAAAGTCAACGGTCTGATAATACTCATAGATATACACTGATACCTGTGGGTAGAAACACATCTATAACCGCAAAATGACCGATTTTAAGCTTTTTATTTACAATGTACAAGGTGCGTCAAAAAGTATCGAGATTTTTTTAACTTTTTGACACACCCTGCATCCTGAAAAAAATAACGTTCCTTTCAATTTTCATTTGTATCTTTGCAATTACAGATTCAATCTGGAAATTTTTTGGACACACTTATATATATATATATATATATATATATATATTATATATATATATATATATATATGTGTGTGTGTGTGTGTGTATCTGGATTTTCCCAAAAATTATATATAAAGCCTCAGGAATTTTCTGTTTACCATTTTCCATAAAGTCAGCGTTCTGATGATACTCATAGGTATACACTGATAGCTGGGGGTAGAAACAGAATCTATAACCGCAAAATGGCCGATTTTTAAGCTTTTTATTAGAATATACAAGGTGCGTCAAAAAGTATCGAGGTTTTTTGTACTTTTTGACACACCTTGCATCCTGAAAAAAAAGTTCCTTTCATTCTTCATTTCTATCTTTGTAATTACAGATTCAATCTCGATATTTTTTGACACACCTTATATATATATATATATATATATATATATGTATATATATATATATATATATATGTGTGTGTGTGTGTGTGTGTGTGTGTGTGTGTTTCGGGATTTCCCAGAAAAATCGTATATAAAGCCTCATGAATTTTCTGTTTACCATTTCCAATAAAGTCAGCGGTCTAATGATACTCATAGGTATACACTGATACCTGTGGGTGGAAATAGATATATAACCGCAAAATGACGGATTTTTAAGCTTTCTATTTACACACACACACACACACACACACACATATTATATATATATATATATAATAATATAATATATATATATATATATATATATATTATATATATATATATATATATATATATATATGCTATTATTGTTAGATGGAAAATAAAGGATCTACCATGGTTTCTATCAAAAAATGATCTCCCCAGGACCCCTGATAAGATCATTTACTGACGCCACTGCGACGGAAAAGTTAAAGCGGCAATCGGATACTATATATATATATATATATATATATATATATATATATATATATATATGTGTGTGTAAATAAATGGAAATTAATCCGACAGAATGAATTTAACATTTTGAAAAAACAATTAGTAATTATTATCTGCTGACAGAATCTGTTTCGACGCCTTAGTAGAAGGGTCATCATTTTGAACATTTTTGATAATCTCTTACACTTTTTTATATATTTACACCAAACTCTTTTTGAGTTTATTTTTGGATTAAAAATGCTTCTGATTTTTAAAAATAAAATTTATTTTATTTTTGAAACAGTATGCGCATTTTAAAAAATTCAAGCATTCCAGCGCGTGTTTGTACCCCCCTATTCTCTTCCAACGGTTTTTTTATCCCTTCTCTCTTTCATATTTTTTTGCTCGTTGATGATGACCCTTCTACTAAGGCGTCGAAACAGATTCTGTCAGCAGATAATAATTACTAATTGTTTTTTCAAAATGTTAAATTCATATATATATATATATATATATATATATATATATATATATATATATATATATGAGTAACTTGTGCAACATCTACGTTAAGCGTAGTAAATAAGCATACATACGCGCATATTTATATATTACTATAATTGAAATTGCCTCCTGTTTGTCAAGAAGAAATTGCCTGTAATTCTATTCGTTACTTCCTAATTTAACTAAAAAGTTAAATTAGAAAAATTTAGCAAAGTTGGGAGTGATGGAAGTTGGGAGTGATGGAAAATGATCAAAGAGTTTTTCTGTTTTTCGATTATACACTCTCTGTTAAAATCATTTTATCTGCATTTTTATGGAATTTCATTACTCTTTCAATATTGATATATTTCATTATACTAAAACTTAAATACTTGTGCCCGGAGGGTGCATATATTTGTTAGTCTATATAATTGATATTTCCACTCCAAAAGTCTGCGTTTTGGGTTCATGCCTTCTATCAAGCAACTGTAATCGACCTGCAATGCTTAAGGACGCAATCCTGGTGGATGAGCAGTCCATAACATGCAACACTCTACTTAGACCCTTATTTAGGCTAGACGGGCGGTCGAAAGGATGCACCACGATCAATCGGTTGGTCATGTCTAACCTTAGCACCTATGTGATTGTCCCAACCCTATTACCCCTATGGCAAGCCCCAAACCTTTTTTTCATATGGGGGCTAGCAGGCGGTGGCTGAGGGTCTTCATGTCCTGGGAATGACGTTAAACTCTATCTGATGGTGAGGTTCCAGTTTTGTAGGTTTGGGGAATGTGGAGCACCCCTTCATCACCATTGCTCCCTGGTCCAGTCTGACTCGAATTGTTAGTACCTATTAGAATCCCATATATGGGTTAAATAGAAAAACGGGTTTATAAAAATATGAGTATCCATTAAGAATGAATTTATATCTTCTAAACTTTGTCGGCATTAAATGACCACTGAGTTTAATATGCCGTAAACAATACAAACCAAACCAAACCAAACCTATTGCTCTCATGGCAAGCCCAAAATCTTTTTATCATATGGGTACTAGAAGGCGGTGGTTGAGGATCTTCATGTCCTGGGAATGACGTTAAACTCTATCTGTATCCATTAAGAATGAATTTATTTCAAAACTTTATCGGCCTTAAATGACATATTGAGGTTGATATGCCGTAAAACAAACCATAGATTGCTTAGAGAGTTCTAATTGGACACCCTGCTGTTGTACGTCTGTGCTGGGAGAAAGAGAAGAAGAAAAAACTCTGCTCATTAAATGTATATTTGGGGTGCAGAACACAGTGCCATTGTTCGCAATTCTAGTCTCGAAGACAAATGGAATTGTAGTGGGATCGATTTTATTTTTGTGTTTAGTTTGCCTAATTATCAAACTAAACATTATCAATAATTCCATGCGTACTGAATGAAATTATGAATGTTAACTTTAGATAATCGAAAACTAAAAAAAATAAAAAAATAAAAAAATAAAAGAAAGAAAAAGAACAGACAAAAGAGATATATAAAAAAAAAAAGAATTCGTTTCTTAACCGTTTTTTGATTTGCCCGCTAGTGGGTCGTGCTTATTACAAATGAGTTTCTTTATCTTTTCTCTAACCTCAAACTGGCATATCGAAAGGCCGCCCGTCGCGTCAATTAATTTTCATTTCGATTTTGCCATCGATTATTTCGGCAAGTAAATGGTTGTCACGTTTCAAAAGGTAATGCGGCACAGCCACGTCACGTTTAGCATTATTGAACAAAGTTCAAATAACTAACAAGCGGACTCATCTATCAGCCACTTTCTGCGTCTCGTTGCCAGCACTAAATTGAAAAGCTCATTTCATATCATCATCTTATTTAAGCATATTCGAGTTATAACATCTACCGGATTTTTTTCTTATAAAGAAACATCGATTATATATATATATATATATATATATATATATATATATATATACTAAACTTGTTGTTAAACCCTTGCGGTAAAAAAAAAATGGCAAATAGTTTGATTGTAAAAATATACTACCAAACATTTTGAAAAAAAGAAAAGACCAGGTTAGTCGTACCAACCGAAAATAATCGGTTGATACTATAATACTTGGCCAAAAGAAAAAAACAATTTATTATATATATATATATAATATATATATATATATATATATATATATATATATATATATATATATATAAACCGCCAGGATATTCTAAAGCTAAAAAGTAAGAGTGCTCAATACCCAACTAGAGCAAATAATAAAGTTCTGACTCAGATCTTTGCCCTGAAGAGCACTAAGCGAAACTTTTAGTTGGTATATCTGACTCATTAGGTTTAACTTTATATATATATATATATATATATATATATATTATATATATATATAAATTATCGAGATTTTTATACTTTTTAACACACCTTGTCTTCTGAAAAATGGATCTGTGAGAGTAGCTTGTTAACCATTATACGAATATGGGACGCATTTGTTTCTTTGTTCGGTACGCATTTCTCCAACCTGTTTGCCACGATGGTACGCCATGAGAAGGACGCCAGATGTATCATATCGATAGAACACAGAGATATCACGTGGATTTTGAGAGAAAAAACAGTGAGTGACCTTTTGATCCTAAGCACAGATGTAAATAGGCTAAAATGCCCGCCGTAACTAAACAATCAAGTCATTATTTTAACGGTACAACAACTGGAATGAATAAAACAATAGCGAGTCAGTTGTCGGAGAGAAGAAAAAAAAGATTATTACAGGACAATTATATTTGTTAAGTGAAAGTGTTTATCTTGTAAATGAAAGTAATTAATTTTAGAATCAAACACTTTATCACTGCATATCATCGGGAAAAGGAGAAAAAGAGTCTTTGTTGTAACGATCATGTCTTACATGTTTTTCTGTGTTCTTTCCATTTGGATCTTGTTAACAAGGAAATATATTGTGTTCTCTCTCTCTCCCCCCTCTCTCTCGTACTTTTAGATAAGACTAAATGGCTAGATTGTTAATGTAAAACAATTTGAACTGGTCTTGGTTCCACAGTTAACATTTACATTCGGTACCACTATGTAGTTTATATTTGCGTAAAGTATATACCGTATTTGACGGCATATAAGACGCACGGGCATATAAGGCCCACCCCTATTTCAGCAGGTCAGATTCAGGAAAAAAAGTTTTTAGTGTATTTAAGCATATATTGTTGAAAACAGGCTAGCTATGCATTGTCAACTTGTGGATTTTGCAGTTCCAGCAGATCACAGAGTGAAGCTGAAGGAAAAGGAAAAAAAATGGACAAATACCTGGACCTTGCCAGAGAACTGAAAAAGTTATGGAATATGAAAGTCAACGTGATACCAATTGTAGTTGGTGCACTTGGAACGGTCCCACAGGGATTGGAAAAGGGATTGGAAAATCTGGACATCAGAGGAAAGATTGAGACCATCCAGAATACTGCACTGCTGCAATCTGCTAGAATACTTAGAAGAGTCCTGGAGATCTGAGGAGACTTGCTGTCACTCAGACTCCAGTGAAAAACCATCAGCTAACGCTGATGTGAAAACTCAAAGGGAGTGAATAATAATAATAATAATAATAATAATAATAATAACATATCATAGAGAAGATTAGCCTAGGCCTACGGGAGGTCTCAAACTTCACCTACGATGAAGACACAGGGCAATTTTTTGAGCCAAAATTTTGGAAAAAAAGTGCGTTCTATATGCCGTTAAATACGGTATATGACAAAATTTGAAAAAGTAACGAGTTTTTTGTACTTTTTGACACTTCTTGTATTCTAAAAAAACGCTCTATTCATTATTCATTTCTTTCATGGTGAATACAGCTTCAAACTCGGAATTTTTATGACTCACCTTTTCTAAAAAAAAATCAAAGTTCCATTTTTTGTTGATTTCTATCTTGGTGTAACGATCGTCTGCACCTGCTGGGATGGACCAAAAGGGTCATCTTCCCATATCGCGAGGGTTTCGCCAATAGGTGACACTACTAACGGGGTAATTAAACAGCAGCCCGGGAATATCCCTTTCTCTCTTTCATTTGAAATCGACTGCAATTAATCAATATCTTGATTAATCCAGTGGATTTAACCCTGAAGATCCTTATGGTGAAACTCGAGTAGGTTATTACTGTGCATCTCTATGATAATATAAAGAAATATACTGAATTCATCATAATGTAATTCCTTAGCTAAACTGAGATTAACTTCTTTTCGGATAATAACGGTTGAACGCCTTTAGTTAATATTTTTCTCTCAATTGTCACATGCGGCTTATTCTATTCGTTTATTTATTTATTTCTAACATTAAGATTAGAAACGCAACAACTCTATCTGAATATATTTGCGATTTAAAGGATCAGAATATAACACCAATTATTGAATGGAATATCTTACGAAAATCAAATGTGTGCACATCTTTATATGATTCATGCTACCTAGGTCAACACGAACATAAACTTTTTCTTACTTCCAAAGGACTTACGTCTTATCAATTTTATATCTTGTCATATATGTCCTTTTCCACTTGCTCAGACAATAAAGTCTGTATTATTATGTTGTACATATTTGTTCGGATTTGATTATGCATGAAATCACCTACTTTGGAATGTTACCACACATTTCATTCTTATATTGGTAAATACAGCTTCAATCTCGATACTTTTATGACTCACCAGCTATAAATAGATTCGCGGATTAGAAAAATCTTTTTTTTATAATAGAATTGAGTCAATGTGCAATTGTAGACATAGGTTGGGTCGGTCACTAAAATATTATTAGAATTACAATATTGAATTTAACTAAATAAATTAGAAGTTCTTTCAAATAGTTATTAATTTTAACTAGGAGGAATACTGAAACGAAAAGAAAAAAGTATAAATTAACAATATCTAACCCCTAAAATATAATTATAATTAAATTTTAACTGTTTATACTAGCTGTTATTTATAATTAGATTTAAATTAATAATAATACAGAAATTAGAACTAAGGAACAAATAAATGAATAGAATAAACCGCACGTGGCAGTTGAGAGAATAAATATGAACTAACAAAGCGTACAGCCGTTAATATCGAAAAATAACTTTTTTCTCAGTTTAACTAAGGAATTACATCGAGTTATCTAAGCGTAAGGTAGGGTCCTGATGAAATCATTTGGATTATAACCATGGTAGACCCTTAACTCTTTTCCTCTACTACTATAACTAATATTATATTATATTATATCACACACACACACACACACACACACACACACACACACACTCACATATATATATATGTGTGTGTGTGTGTATTTGTGTGTGTGTGCGCGTGTGAATGTATTTCTTTATATATCAGAAAGTTCGTAGAAATATATTTGATATTTTTCCTAGAAATTAATAACTTTTCAAACCGTTGTTTAATTTAAAAGTCTATTGATTTAAGTATTCTCTAACAGCTACTACATCACTAGTTATTCTAAATATTGTTTAAAGGTTTATTTCTTTCTGAGGAAGACTTTGAACGAAATAAAACCGAAGTATTAATGGAATCGATTGTCTATGCTAGTTATTATCTTTTGTTTTATATTCTTCACATTTTGTCGGATTTTCTTAATCTGTTTTCTTCACACACACACACACACACACACACACACACACACACACACACACACACACAACAGATGATATGTCAACCATATTAAAAGCCAGCCACCTTAGTCAGACACATGTCCCGATGAAGAGAAGATAACACTCTCGAAAATTTAATAGAATAAAACGAAAATTAACTCTTAAAAAACCGAGTTTCTAATATTTTTAATGCTTCACACTAAAGCCCAAACAAAATATATATACCATAAATAGACGGATATATATACATATATATAACACACACACACACACACACACACACACACACACACACATATATATATATATATATATATATATATATATATATATATATATAAGTGGATGATATCAAGTGTTACTTTGATAGGATTCAACCAAAATTGAGAACTCAAACGTACATATAAACAGGAAAATCACACCAGTAAGACCGACCGTGAAATAAAAAAAAAAAAAAAAACAGAACTGATGAGACCGCAAATCGAAATAAATTTATTTTCTAAATTTTCTAAAGGTATATATATATATATATATATATATATATATATATATATATATATAATTTCAATTTCTACTCCAACCAAGTTAAGAGGAACAAATCATTTTAAAATATATTTTTCTCATGGAGTGCTCAAGTACATAAACACAGGAGCTATATTTCTAATATAAAAATAATTATTATAAACATGTTGTTCCACCAAAGAATATATTGAAGAAAAATCTTTTACGAAAAAACTTGCTCTAGGTCCCCAAATGACAGAAATCATTTTAAAATAAGATGTAATGTATTTTATTACCGTGATTCTGAGTTCCAAATTAAACTCGATCGCATTATAAGAGTGTTTGGTCATGAGAGGGGTCTTTAATTATGTAACACTGTGTCAGGAAAGCTGAGCTTTAAAGAATAACAATAACAAAAGATAATTATCTTAGCATCTGTCTCTTGCGGTCAGCAACATCGAAAGGCGAATAAATTTGTGTTAGTAATGAGTTTGGTTATCACTGGGTGTCCCATTGTAGTTGTGTAAACACTCGACTTTGTGACAGATTTAACTACATTTCTAAATGGAACTCTAGCCAGGACACTAGAGTGAAATTCGAGAATTAACCACAAGGTGGCGCGTCCAATCAATGTTAGACATTTTTTTAATTGTGTGCGTGTCAAAAAAAAAAAAAAAGAAAAGAATAAAAAAGAAAGACAGTTAAATAATATCGTTAAATAAAATAAAAATCTGACTCGCCAAATTCGCTGGAAGTTATTTTATGGAAGGATATAATGGTTGGGTCTGAATTCATCTCAAACAGCCTAAAATTTATCAGGTCAGAATGTGTTGTCCTGTGTATGACACTAAATTGCATTCAATGTTGAAGTACCAGTTCTTGAGATCTGGGGGAGTGTGGAGTACCCCTTCATCACCATTACTCCCAGGTCCACCCTAACACTGTATGGTAGTACCTGCTAGGGTTCCATCTATGTGTTGATTAGAAACAAATGAGCTAAAATGTGTTTAAAATATTTTCAATACCCATCAAGAATGAATTAACCAAAATATCTCCGGCATAAAATTACCCAACGAGGGTTGACATGCCGTAAAATACAACAAACTAATCAAGCAATCAGAAAGTGATCAGCCTAGGTTGGTAGAAATTAGTAAAAAAACCCAAAGAATCCTGCCCACAAAAAACTATGCGCGATAATAGAGGCGTTTGTTGTGTAATGGTTATCGTCGTAATATGAACACCGCGAACAGAATTCAAATCCAAAAGAAGTAGGTGACAATTCCAAGGGCTCCAGTTTTCTAATTCTGTCGGATGTAACAGATGGCTCAATAATTTTTACGTAATGATTAAAAATAAAATCACAAAAAGTGTCCACTTACTTTTTCCACATAGTTTTCTTGGTTAGGTAATTAATTAATTTTTAAATAAGTAGAATACGTTAAAAACAAAATACGTAGCTCCGACATATAGAGATTAACCAATGAGGTTAGTGATTTTATCTGCCATTTTATAATCAGCCAATCAGAACCGCCTTTACGATATAAACAAACAAAAAATCCTTTTACTTAAAAATGATCTCCAAACAACTTCGTTTTTAGACTAAAATAATTATAGTTTAACTACTAAAATTGTTTAAAGTTGAAACAGTCTGTACGATATTCTATACACCTAATAATTCTTTACCGAAATTCACTTGTCATTATTATCTTCTATAATTATCGAATTTTATGCGATATACGCATTGTAATTGCCTTCAAGCAAAAATATAAATTATATATATATATATTAATTTAAACACATTTTCTTGAATACCGCAAAATCCAAATGGTTTTGTATTTTTATTTTCAATGTTTCCAATGATTTCCTTGATATTTCAGTCTTACGAAGACGGGGACTCATTCTGCTAAGACATTGTATAAAATATCGGTGTTAATTTATCTGCGAACTTATTTTGTTATTTTGTCTTTCTTTTCGTTACTGCTTGTAAAAATACGTTGTTTTTTTTAAGGGTGGTTGGTACGCCTTTGTTTTTATAGTCAGCAAATTTTGAAGACATTAATTAGAATTAAAAATGCTAAGTCAGACTGAGACGTTTCATTCTTTTCTGTTTTTTGGATAGGATTTTTGGTTAATTTTTTACATAATGAATAGCTATTTACATTGTAGAATCTAGAGTTACAGACGCAATCTGCGGGGATGTGCTTGTTCAGCGTATTGGCTTAATTGTTATAGTAGTGGGCTGTTATTGAAGAGGTTTCTTAATCACTTTAAACTGTTCAGTGTGTTGGTTTAATGGTTATAGTAGTGGTCCGTTATTGAAGAGGTTTCTTAATAACATCAAATTGTTCAGTGTGTTGGCTTAATGTTTATAGTAGTGGTCTGTTATTAAAGAGGTTTCGTAATCACTTCAAACTGTTCAGCATGTTGGCTTAAATGTTATAGTAGTGGTCCCTTATTGAAGAGGTTTCTCAATGAGTCCAAACTGTACAGCGTGTTGGCTTAAATGTTATAGTATTGGTCCGTTATTAAAGAGGTTTCGTCATCACTTCAAACTGTTCAGCGTATTGGCTTAATTGTTATAGTAGTGGGCTGTTATTGAAGAGGTTTCTTAATCACTTCAAACTGTTCAGTGTGTTGGCTTAATGGTTATTCTAGTGGTCCCGTATTGAAAAGGTTTCTTAATCACTTCAAACTGTTCAGTGTGTTGGCTTAATGTTTATAGTAGTGGTCTGTTATCAAAGAGGTTTCGTAATCACTTCAAACTGTTCAGCATGTTGGCTTAGATGTTATAGTAGTGTTCCCTTATTGAATAGGTTTCTCAATCACTTTAAACTGTTCAGTGTGTTAGCTTAATGGTTATAGTAGTAGTCTGTTATTGAAAAGGTTTCTTAATCACTTCAAACTGTTCAGCGTGTTGGCTTAAATGTTATAGTAGTGTTCCCTTATTGAATAGGTTTCTCAATCACTTAAAACTGTTCAGTGTATTGGCTTAATAGTTAAGGTAGTGGTCCGTTATTGAAAAGGTTTCTTAATCACTTCAAACTGTTCAGTGTGTTAATAGTTATTGTAGTGGTCCTTTATTGAAGAGGTTTCTTAATAAGTTCAAACTGTTCAGCGTGTTGGCTTAATGGTTATAGTAGTGGTCCCTTATTGAAGAGGTTTCTTAATAACTTCAAATTGTTCAGTGTGTTGGCTTAATGTTTATAGTAGTGGTCCGTTATTGAAGAGGTTTCTCAATCACTTCAAACTGTTCAGTGTGTTGACTTAATGGTTATAGTAGTGGTCTGTTATTGATGAGGTTTCTTAATCATTTCAAATTGTTCAGTGTGTTGGCTTAATGTTTATAGTAGTGGTCCGTTATTGAAGAGGTTTCTCAATCACTTCAAAACTGTTCAGTGTGTTGACTTAATGGTTATAGTAGTGGTCTGTTATTGATGAGGTTTCTTAATCATTTCAAACTGTTCAGCGTGTTGGCTTAATTGTTATAGTAGTGGTCCGTTATGGAAGAGGTTTCTTAATCACTTTAAACTGTTCAGTGTGTTGGCTTAATGGTTATTGTAGGGGTCCCTTATTGAAGAGGTTTCTTAATCACTTTAAACTGTTCAGTGTGTTGGCTTAATGGTTAATGTAGTGGTCCGTTATTGAAGAGGTTTCTTAATCACTGCAAACTGTTCAGCGTGTTGGCTTAATGATTATAGGTGTGGTCCGTTATTGAAAAGGTTTTTTAATCACTTCAAACATTTGAGACGGCGAAAATGAAACGTATATAAATAATTTTGATTTTTCGGACTCTTGTCCTCGTCTTAATTTTGGTATGTATAAACATACTGTTTCGGCCGCTATATCCTCCGACTTCCCTTTTCATGATAATCGAGAGTCATATATATTTACACTGAGAACTAGACTCTCCAGATGTACCAACAAAGAAGCACACGTGGACTTCACAACGACAATATATATATATATATATATATATATATATATATATTTATTTTAAGAATGGAAATGAGTAACCTACTCGAGTTTCATCGATAGATTCTTCAGGGTTACTTTTAAATTAATCGAGTTTACGATTAATCTTTGGTGTTATAAACATGCCCGTTGGAATGGGACTTAAATTTAGTAGAGGAACGCTTGTTTATATTTTCGTAGATCAGTAACGGTTTTTGATTATCAAACCAAATTAAACTAGTTATCAAATAATTTTAAATTTTAAATTTTCACCTTTTAACTATTAATACGACCCATAACATATCTTTTATTAAATAATAATTGAAAAAATAATTCTCATAAATTAATCCAAATTTTTAATTCAATAATCAAAAACCGTTCCTGATCTACGAAAATATAAACAAGCGTTCCTCTACTAAATTTAAGTCACATTCCGACGGGCATGTTTATAACACCAAAGATTAATCGTAAACTCGATTAATTTAAAAGTAACCCTGAAGAATCTATCGATGAAACTCGAGTAGGTTACTCATTTCCATTCTTAAAATAAATTTATGCTCTACATTGTATTGAGCACTTTGTATTTGTTTTTTCTCAACCTTAACCTCTGGATATTGTTCGCTTCCAACGATCGTTCTTATACCCACCGGTAAGTTAATACTTATACATATACAAATATATATATATATATATATATATATATATATATATATATATATATATATAACGTGTGCGTGTATATAATAGGGGAAGAATTAATAGCTCTGTCAATATTCATTTGTAATTAACTGCCTTCTTCAGCCTTAGAAACTACATAGAGTCATACACAAACTAACAGAAAGGTATATACAGATCATGCCACACAGAAACATACACACAAATACACACAGGCAACAAACTAAAACACGAATATCCAAGTAAAAAATAACCCACATCATAGAGGTTCTTCACGGAACAAATGGACATGCTACTACTAACACACTCGTCTACCCAGATTTTAATAGCATGTCAAACCCTCAAAAACACTTTAATTTGTATAGTTCTTCTATAATGCTCCCTTTCAAAAAATCTCTATAAACAATTTCTTCAAATAAGAAATTTTCTCCTGACGATGACCTAAAGTCGAAACTAGTTGAGAATAAACAACATACAAGAAATATTCCTGATTGTCTTATTACTTTTTGTTATATCTCTCTCTCTCTCTCTCTCTCTCTCTCTCTCTCTCTCTCTCTCTCTCTCTCTCTGTATATATATATATATATATATATATATATATATATATATATATATATTTAATGTTGCGTTGAACAAGACGGCCATTTCATGCCTGATGAGTTTCTTTCCGATCTTTTCTAGGTTTCTGGCCAGTTCTTTTAATATCAAGAAGACTAGAAAAAAAGAAACTTGCCAGTCATGAAATGTCTGTCTTGTACAATACAGTATGCATAAAATAGTGCCTCCTAAGTACACCCCCTCTCTCTCTCTGTTTGTATATATATATATATATATATATATATATATATATATAGTGTGTGTGTGTGTGTGTGTATGTGTGTGTGTGACTACCACTTCTTTACAGAAGGTCATCTCCTCAACCCTGCAAAGAAATCTCGGGGCACGAATATTAACCCTCAGGCCGTTGTGAGTCCTATCGCTTATATGACAGGGGAATGACCTCTCTTTTACCTTGACATTAACACTGCACACATTCATGTAGTTTCTCAGCCCTATAACAGACCAACATACCTTCTCATAGAATCGATAAAAATTCCGTATAGGTTGGCTGAGAATGATTTGTTTATAATCAACATGAAAGACCCAGCTCTAGATGTTAAAAACATGTCCAGGCGGAAATGTATCCTGAACCGAGTCCAGTTTCCGGAGTGTACGTTGCAATTTGGGGCACACACACACACATACACACACATACACACGCATATATATATACATATATATATATATATATATATATGTATTCAGGGGCCGGGTTAGCTCAGTCGGTAGAGCGTTCGGCTAGAAACCACAAGGTTCCTAGTTCGATACCGGTCCTCGCCAACTCAGCGTTATGAGTAGCTCATGGATCTGTGCGGTAAAGTAAGGAGCTGATGATAGGTGTGGCGCTCCACCTCAGACGCCAAAACAATCTCCTTGGTCTAGTGAAAAGGGGATAGACTCCCTGGCTGACTGGCTGATACCGACTTTAGGCCGCCCAGTCGACTTTGCTACTATATATATATATATATATATATATATATATATATATATATATATACTCCATATTGGCTCTCATACTAAGGTTAAAGAGTCTAGTCTGTCCTACTATTTACCCAAATCTGGAGATAGAATAGCCACGTTCGAAGATTTGAACTCGCGTCGATGAGTCCATTTCCTACGACTGTAAGCCTTACACCATGCACCTTCAAAAATTAAAAAAAGTAAAGTCGTCGGGGTGGCCTAAAGCCGGTATCAGCCAATCAGCGAGGGAGACTATCCCCTTTTCACTAGTGCTAGACCAAGGAGATTGTTTTTGCATCTGAAGTGGAGCACCAAACCTACCATCAGCTCCTTACTTTACCGCACAGATCCCTGTGCTACTCATACGCTGAGTTGGCGAGGGCCGGTATCGAACTAGGAACCTCGTGGTTTCTAGCCGAACGCTCTACCGACTGAGCTAACCCTGTTCTTTTCTCCTTCCAAGTAAACGTTTTTTTTTTATTCCCTTTCTACTTCTCACTCAACAAGTTGTTTTCTTTTTATCTCATCCGCTCGTCCCTTGAATTGCCTCTCATTTTTCTTACAATTCTGATTCGGAATATTTTCCCATTTATTCAAAGGTCGATCCACTCATCAAAATTATTATTTTCGTGTCTGATGATTGTGTCATACGAAACTTAGTAATGACTAAAAACGTGAGTAAGTCTCATATTAGTTATCCTGCTCAACTTGCAGGCATCCAAGGCTCGTAGTACAATAGTTAGAGTCGTAGCAAATGGATTCGTCGACAAGTGTTCAAATCTTAGACAAGGCTAATTGTATTTAAAAATAGCGCCTTATTTTCCCTCCATATATGGTTTCGTAATCACTTCAAACTGTTCAGCGTGTTGGCTTAATGGTTATAGTAGTGGTCCGTTATTGAAGAGGTTTCTTAATCACTTTAGATTGTTCAGCGTGTTGGCTTAATGGTTATAGTAGTGGTCCGTTATTGAAGAGGTTTTTTAATCACTTCAAACATTTGAGACGGCGAAAATGAAACATATATAAATAATTATGATTTTTCGGACTCTTGTCCTCGTCTTTATTGTGGTATGTATAAACATACTGTTTCGGCCGCTATATCCTCCGACTTCCCTTTTCATAATAATCGAGAGTCATATATATTCACACTGAGAACTAGACTCACCAGATATACTAACAAAGAAGCACACGTGGACTTCACAACGACAATATATATATATATGAAAATCAACTATTATCATCTTTCTATCTCTATGTCTATCTATATTTTCCCATTTATTCAAAGGTCGATCCACTCATCAAAATTATTATTTTCGTGTCTGATGATTGTGTCATACGAAACTTAGTAATGACTAAAAACGTGAGTAAGTCTCATATTAGTTATCAGTTCATAAGTTGTTCATACAGTTCTTAGTAACAGTTATCTCTGGGCTGAAGGTTCAATTCTGGTCAAGGGGGACAGTAACGTATATATATATATATATATATATATATATATATATATATATATATATATATGATTGTATTTACACATAGCGCCTTATTCTCCCTCCAGATGTGGGTAAAATAGTAGGGCAGACTAGGCCCTTTAATCTTGTATAAATAATCAATCTAAGAGAAGGATAAATCTGAATTTGAAAAACCTGAGGTCAGTAGTTGATTGCGTTTGTGGTATTCTTTGTGCACGAATTCTTTCCTATCAACAGTGCCAAAAAGTGCGGATGGTCCAACACAAGCATTCACCAATATAAACAAAACATCGCGTAGGTTGTTCATTGGATTAACCCTCATGCGTCGCAATCGACAAGAGAGTCCTTTTTTTTTCATGCCAGTACTATAATTTTATTGACGATATTTGCCTTTCGCATATATTTTCGTTATTTCTTTGAACTCTTGAGATGAGGCTTGGTAGTTTGTACTATTTGTATTATTCGGACTATTGTCCTCTTTAATTGACACATGGTGATTGACAACTGGATACATGGCGTAGTGGATATAGACGTTGAGTTAATACAGTTCTTAGTAACAGTTATCTCTGGGCTGAAGGTTCAATTCTGGTCAAGGGGGACAGTAACGTAGAATAATAATTAGGAGAGCTTATCATTTGTACCCAATCATGGTTAGTGGAATGAAAACAGTACTCCCTCGTGGATTGATTAAAGGGTTGGGTTCAAAGTAATGTGAAGGCTCCCGATTATGACAAGAAAGTTCCCGAGTTCGAAGAAAAGGTTCATAAGTTCGAAAAGGTTCCAGAATCCGACAAGAAATACCTGAAGAAGGCCGGAGGACAGATCGGCCGAAACGTTGTGTATATAAGATTAAAGATGAGGATAATAGTCCGAATAATCCAATTAGTACTTATTTTCGTTACATAGACGAAATTTTGCTCATATCGAAAATAACATGATTTGATAAAGATTACGGATAGATTAAATAAAATTCAACCAAACCAACAAAACCTTACCTTTTTTTTAGATGCATTAGAAATCAACATCACTAACAAATTAGAGTTCAAATTCCATTGTTGTATACCCTTCTAACATACACGGATATATAATGGAGAGATAGAGAGATAGATAGACATAGAGATAGAAAGATGATAATAGTTGATTGTCTTACTTTTACTCGTCTTGACGCCATGTTCTTTGGTTGGTCTTACTTCTCTGCTGGGGGTTGATACTTCTTTGTGCAGGACTGGACATTGCTTGTTTTAACATTTAATTAACACAACAAGACCTGTTTGTTTATTGATCAAGATTTTATTTTCAACCCTGCCCATTTGATTCCACCACGGGGAGCGGGTGAGAAACGACATCAGAGTGGTGACCCATAGGTCCACTCGCTCTGAAATCTGCGTCGCATCTGATTAAACAATCCCATGCTTCCAATTGCGCGCATTCAAGGGGTCAAGGTTATTAGCCGTAATCAAGTCGGATAACCCCGTCATTCTAAATTAACGGCCGCTATTTAAAATTCTAACTACAGGTACGTTCATAATTCATGAGCTGTTCATTTATTATGTAACACCATCACACATCTAGCAGTAAGAATGAAAATTATATATTTTTCTCAAATCCCAAAACAAATATGGGATTAATTAGGGTCGAGAGGCAAATGACATAACAGAGATTTGTTTAAATGTCTACATTTGGAAAACAGTTTTCTTATCTTGTTTAATAAATTTAGACCCAGTACAAGTGGACATTTTGATGTAATATTCACATTATCGCTCTTAGATAAGTACACTCGAACGGATTTCATAATTTCCTTTCCAAGAAATGGTGGAAAATGTTTTTATCATTTCTATTCAAATATCATCCAGTACAAGCGGACACACACACACTATATATATATATATATATATATATATATATATATATATATATATATATATAATGAATGATGAGCTACAAAAATTCTAGGAATTTGTCCCTGAAATAATTACTTGCCTTAATATCCAAGTTAGTCTGTTTCCTGATTCTTATTTACAAAGATTCAGATGTTCATAATTCCCCTGGGATTTTGTATTGAATTTCATTTTGTCTGCTGATGATCTGAAAAACAACAAACTGGCGAATGTTTCATAAACATGATAGACGTAATTACAGTAGAAGAGAACGGGTGAGTAAGAGGAAATAGAATATAAGGGTAGTCAAAGAATCAGAAACAGAGAGAGAGAGAGAGAGAGAGAGAGAGAGAGAGAGAGAGAGAGAGAGGGGGGGAGAGATGGGGTGAACAGAAAAGTATTTATATTGATAATAAGCTAATAAAAACCGAGGGAAAGGGCATGGATTTGAAAGAGAATAACTTGAAGGAAAGTTAGAATTAAGTGTCTCTTTTCAAATTCTGCTCACATTACGATTTGGTTCCAGAGTATGCAAAGAAGGAGACATATGTACGAAGATTTCAGTGAAAGGAAAAAAAAAAAAAAAGAGAAGAATAAAAAGAAGGTAAAAGTGAGTAGGTAATATACTTTCAGAAAAAGAAAGGAATTAATAAATCATTAAAAACAAAGTGGTAGTACCTGTTAGGGTCTTATCTGTGTGTCAAATAGATCTGTTGTCACACTACTACACTAATGAACACTACCGGGAACCATGGATATACTTCAGTTTGATAATTTGACTATTACAAAGTTTGATATGTTTACTAAAGAGCTATTGAAAATAGTTCAATATGTAAAACCTATAATATTCTTTGGCGAAATTTAATCTATTTTAGTATGTTCATATCTATCTATCTATCTATATATCTATCTATTTATTCATTTATCCATCCAACTATCTTAGTATGCTCATATCTATCTATCTATCTATCTATCTATCTATCTATCTATCTATCTATTTAATTATTTATTTATTTATTTATTCATTCATCTAACTATCTTAGTATGCTCCTATCTATCTATCCATCTATCTATCTGTCTGTCTGTCTGTCTATCTATCTATCTCTCTGCCTGTCTGTTTATCTATCTAAGTATGTTCACATCTATCTATCTATCTATCTATCTATCTATCTATCTATCTATGTTCAAATCTATCTATCTATCTATCTATCTATCTATGTTCACATCTATTTATTTATTTATTTATTCATCTAACTATCTTAGTATGCTCCTATCTATCTATCTATCTATCTATCTATCTGTCTGTCTGTCTGTCTCTCTATCTATCTATCTCTCTGCCTGTCTGTTTATCTATCTATGTTCACACCTATCTATCTATCTATCTATCTATCTATCTATCTATCTATGTTCATATCTATCTATCTATCTATCTATCTATCTATGTTCATATCTATCTATCTTCTTATCCATCTATCTATGTATGTATCTATCTATCTAAGTACAGGAACAAAGGACAAGACATTAGATACATATGAGATCAAGAAAGGTTAGGACAAAAAGAAAGGGTAATAAAATTAATGGCGAAAGAAATAAATATTAAATGAGAGATGGAGAGTGGGGGAAAGGGAGTTAGTATGTAATAGAGTTTGAAAAAAGAAAACAAGGAGTAAGACAATATTAAGAACAAAGTGAAAACTATCAGGAAAAAGCGGTAAAGACATTAGATCAAGAAATACACAGGGTGTCCACAAAGTCTGGGTACATGGGGATTAACACATTTTTTATTTAATTTAAACAAAAGTAAAACAGTAAAAATATCATTTCTTATATCTAATTGTTTATGTTATGATTTTATTTACTGCTAAATTACCATATCTGCCTTCTAGGAAAAATAACATAAATAAATACAATAGTGAAATCTCCATGTACCCAGACTTTGTGGACACCCTATAGAAAAAGAAAGAGTAATGCTAATAATGGCAAAATAAATAAATATCAAATGAGAGAGGGTGAAAGAATATTAGTATGTAATAGAATTTGAGAAAAGGAAAGTAAAGAGTAAAACAACATTATGAACAAAGAGGAAATTAACAGGAAAAAAGGACGAGACATATGAGAAAGAGTAGAGAAAAAGAAAGTGTAAGTTAATTAATGGCAAAAGAAATAAGTATAAAATGAGAAATGAAGAGTATGTGGGAAGGGAGTTAGTATGTAATAGTTCGATTGGTTTGGTTTGTTTGGTTTGTTTTGTTTTACGGCATATCAAACTCGGTGGGTCATTTAATGCCGACAAAGTTGTGAAATAAATTCATTCTTAATGCATACTACAATTTTGTTTATAAACTCATGTTTTTCTATTCATCCCATAGATGTGACCCTAACAGGTACTACCATTCTGGGTCAGAGTGGACCAGAGAGCAATTGTGATCAAGGGGTGCTCTACATTCCCCAAACCTCCAGAACTGGAACCTCACCATCAGATAGAGTTTAACGTCATTCCCCGGACATGTAGACCCTCAGCCACCGCCTTCTAGCACCCATATGTTAAAAAGGGATGGGGCTTGCCATAAAGGCAATAGGGTTGGGGCAATCATATAGGTGCTAGGTCTTGACGTGGCCAGCCAATCGATCGGAGGGGGCCTCTCCGACCGCCCGTCTAGCCGAAGTAAGGTTCTAAGAGGAATATTGCAGGTCATGGACTGCTCATCCACCAAGATTCCGCCCTTAAGCATCACGGGTCGCCACCCACGGCCAACAGGTGGCCCCATTTGGGGTAATCTTACCCCTCTGCATAGAAAGTATGGAGTAAAACAATATTAAGCAAAAAGAGAAAGCCAGCAGGAAAAATAAATAAAATAGACAATACCAAATATCACAAAGGGGATATTTGTACAAAAGGTAATTAAGGATTGAACATTTTTACATATGTTTTATAGGGCCGGATAGATTTTTGAAATATATTGCCTGGGGAGTGGGAGTTAAAAATTCACTGTCAGCGAGTTTGTACCCTAAGTATATAAAATCATCAAATTCATTAAAGGATTAAAAAATAAAACAATTTGAAATGTAAACTTTAAATATGTATTAAAATAAAACAAACTATATATAGATATGTAATACCAGTCATGTATTTATTAAAACTTGTTTTAAAAAAACAATGAGGACTGACTAATGTTGCATATTCAAATTTTGAGTGTATTTATTTTATGTTATGACGATTTTGGGTAATGTGACGTAAGCAGTGACGTAGATTTTGTTACAGACAAAAAGCGGAAGCGGCTCTCCATTATTAATAGATTAAAAGATCGAGAAAGAGTAGAGAAACGGAAAGGGTAAAAAAAGATGACAAAAGAAATAGATAGTAATGAGAGAGAGAGAGAGAGAGAGAGGAGAGAGAGAGAGAGAGAGAGCGAGAAAGAGAGAAGAGAGAGAGAGAGAGAGAGAGAGAGGGGGGAAAGGGAGTGAGTATGTAAATATTAAATCAAAAGAGAAAACTACCCGAAATAAAAGGACAAGACATTAGATAAATATAAGATCGAGAAAGAGAAGAGAAAAGAAAGAGTAAAAAGAAAAAAGATGACAAAAGAAATAGATAGTAATGAGAGAGAGAGAGAGAGAGAGAGAGAGGGAGGAGAGAGAGAGAGAGGGGGGGGAAGGGAGTGAGTATGTAAATATTAAATCAAAAGAGAAAACTACCAGAATAAAAAGGAACAAAGACATTAGATAAATATGAGATCGAGAAAGAGAAGAGAAAAGAAAAGAGTAAGAAAAAAGATGACAAAAGAAATAGATAGTAAATGAGAGAGAGAGAGAGAGAGAGAGAGAGAGAGAGAGGGGAGAGAGAGAGAGAGAGGGGGGAAGGGAGTGAGTATGTAAATATTAAATCAAAAGAGAAAACTACCAGAAATAAAAGGACAAGACATTAGATAAATATGAGATCGAGAAGAGAAGAAAAAAAGAAAGAGTAAAAGAAAAAAAAGATGACAAAAGAAATAGATAGTAAACGAGAGAGAGAGGGGGAGAGAGAGAGAGAGAGAGAGAGAGAGAGAGAGAGAGAGAGGGGGGAAGGGAGTGAGTATGTAATATTAAATCAAAAGAGAAAACTACCAGAAATAAAAGGACAAGACAGATAATATAAGATCAAGAAAGAGAAGAGAAAGAAAAAGTTAAAAAAGATGAAAAGAAATAGATAGTAAATGAGAGAGAGGGAAAGGGAGAGAGAGAGAGAGAGAGAGAGAGAGAGAGAGAGAGAGGGAAAGGGAGTGAGTATGTAAATATTAAATCAAGAAAGAGAAGAGAAAAAGAAAGAGGAAATTTTAAAAAAAGATGGCAAAAGAAATAGATAGTAAATGAGAGAGAGGGAAAGGGAGAGAGAGAGAGAGAGAGAGAGAGAGAAGAGAGAGAGAGAGGGAAAGGGAGTGAGTATGTAAATATTAAATCAAGAAAGAGAAGAGAAAAGAAAGAGGAAAATTTAAAAAAAGATGGCAAAAGAAATAGATAGTAAATGAGAGAGAGAGAGAGAGAGAGAGAGAGAGAGAGAGAGAGAGAGAGAGAGAGAGAGAGAGAGAGGGGGGAAAGGGAGTGAGTATGTAAATATTAAGTCAAAGAGAAAACTACCAGGAAATAAAAGGACAAGACATTAGATAAATATAAGATCGAGAAAGAGAAGAGAAAAGAAAGAGTAAAAAGAAAAAAGATGTCAAAGAATAGATAGTAAATGAAGAGAGAGAGAGAGAGAGAGAGAGAGAGAGAGAGGAGAGAGAGAGAGAGAGAGAGAGAGGAAAGGGAGTGAGTATGTAAATATTAAACCAAAAAGAGAAAACTACTAGAAATAAAAGGACAAGACATTAGATAAATATGAGATCGAGAAGAGAAGAGAAAAAGAAAGAGTAAAAAATAAAAATAAAAAGATGACAAAAAAAAAAAATAGATAGTGAATGAGAGAGGGAAAGGGAGTGAGTATATAACTATTGAGCCAAAAGAGAAATCTACGAGAAATAAAAGACAAGACATTAGATAAATATGAGATCGAGAAAAAGTAGAGAAAAAGAAAGGGTAAAAAAACTAAACAATAGAGTAGAAAAAAAAGAAAAAAAAAAGAAAAAAAGAAGAAAAAAACGAAGCTTCTAAAAGCAAAGGAAAATGTTAACAGACTCTCGGGACAAATCGCCTAGGGCTAATGATGTCATAGGCCGTTGACATTTAAAATGACGTTGATTTCAGATTGGACTACAGTTCCGGAGGATCACGTTTCGAACCCTACCCATCTGACATTGGAGCGGATGACCTAATCGTTCTAAATAGCCTTTTTAGATGCAAAGACGGTGATACACTGATGAGTTGAGTTCATATCTCTGGCAACTATTGCTTAGAGACAGAACAACAACACAAAATTCATACGACCTGTCATCGGTGGATCTTCTTACCAGGAAACTCTGATTTCAAAAGTTTGGATTTAGTTTCATTTTTATTAGTTTTCTTTTGTTTTGTCTGACTTATTGATATTAAATAATGTAAAATAGGTTCTAAACAATGTGGAAACTGTGTTTAACAGTAGATTAGCTATGTATTGAAAAGTGGTTAAAAAAAGTACATACTTCCCGCGGTTGAATAAAGTATTAGATTGATTGTATTTTTCTGGATTTTTGCGATGAAGTTTGGTTTGGGTTGTTTTACGGCATATCAACATCAGTGGGTCATTTAATGCCGATAAAGTTTTTAAATAAATTCATTCTTAATGGATAACCAATTTTGTTCATGAACTCATGTTTTCTATTTAACCCATAGATGGGACCCTAACAGGTACTACCTTTCCGGGTCAGAGTGGGCCAGTGAGCACTGGTGATGAAGGGGCGTTCCACAGTCCCCAAACATCCAAAACTGGAACCTCACAATCAGAGTTTAACGTCATTCCCATGACATGTAGACCCTTAGCAACCGCCTTCTAGCACCCATATGATAAAAAGGGCTGGGGCTTGCCATAGGGGCAATAGGGTTGGGGCAATCATATAGGTGCTAGGGCTTGACATAACCAGCCGATTGATAGGAGGGTGTCTCTCCGACCGCCCGTCTAGCCCAAGTAAGGACCAAAGTGGAATATTTCATGTCATGGACTGCTCAACCACCTGGATTCTATCCTTAAGCATCACGGGTCGCCACCCACGGCCAACAGGTGGTCCTATATGGGGGAGTCTTATCCCTCTGCAGATGTGCAGTTGATACATTCTAACGTCCCAGCCGACAGGGCGGGCGATAAAGTTTATATTATTTTGATTTTTTGGACTGTTGTCCTCATCTTTATTGTTATATACACAAGGCGCATCGTGTAATGGTTAGAGTGGTAAGAAATTCACATTTCGACCCGAGTTCAATTCCTGGACGAAGCTATTTGCATTTCACAAGGCGCTTATACCCTTGGGAAAGGTATGAATCCAAATCTCCCTCCAGCTATGGGTAAATAAAATCTAATAACTCACATTTTACAAATGATAGAATAATTTAATAAAAAACAAATTAAAGTGTAACTCTTGTAGATTTATTTTTATGTACGTTTTGAATATTGCATTTAAACAAGAATGGCATATTTTATTGTTAGACGTATCCTTCTTTGTTGCCATATCTAATGAGTCTAATTTTCAGTGTATATGTTATGTTTGTGTATATATGTAATGGATCTAATATATATATATATATATATATATATATATATATATATATATATATATATATATATATATATATATATATATATATATATATATATAAGGTGTGTCAAAAAATATCGAAATTATTGGCACACCTTGTATTCTGGGAAAAACGTTCCATTCATTTTTTTCAAAGTACAAGGTGTCAAACAGTACCAAGTTTGTAGCTGTATTTACCAAGATAGAAATGAAAAACGAATGGAATGTTAATTATTTTCAGAATATAAGGTGTGTCATGAAAGTACCAAGTTTAAAACTATTTACTAAGATAGAAATGAAGAATGAATGGAACGTCATTTTTTTTCAGAATACAAGGTGTGTCAAAAATGACAAAAATCTCGATCTTTTTTGACACACCTTGTATATATATCTCTTTTGATTTTACGTAAAAATGCCGATTTTGCGACTGATCTTTAAAAAATATTTTCTTTCCAAATCTCCGTCTTTGTTTTTGTTTTTTAAATTTTTTAATAACGAACAAGATAAAATTTGTCTGTGTTTTTTTGTGGTTCTTACATTCTATGCGTTAATTCCTTATCAACAATTTAGCTTTCGGCTTAATCTTCTTCTTTAACCCTAAAAAAATAATTCAGTTTGTCTAATTTCCTTTTTATTTTTAATTTCTCATTAAATTTCTCTTTCAAGAATATTTTTTGTGTCAAGTTTTGTTGTTTTTCATCTTAGCCTTTTTTTTTTTTTTTTACTTTTCTTTTTATTCTCTCGGACAGGAATTTTTTTTTTTAATTTAAGTACTTTAAATATTTTTGCACCTTTTTAAATACTTGAAAATATTTTTCGTTCTTATTTTTATATTTTTACTCAATCCCTGTGTTATATTTTTCTTCTTTTTTGGATCTTTTTCCTTTTCATATGAACATTTCTGTTTTTTTGTTATTCCAAACGTTTTTCACGAGATTCTCATTATTATTTTTTTTACTGATCTCATTGACTTTTTCCTTTAAATATTATCGCGACCTTTCATTTCTCTCAATCGTTTTTATTTATTGATTCAGTTTTTACAAAACTTTGACAACTTTTAAGTACGTAACATTTTATTTTATTTTATCACTGTGTTA
>CM042152.1:50182067-50209567 GCA_023376005.1 Doryteuthis pealeii
ACTACCCACAATATACCTCCATTTTGTACCACATCCCGTGTTTGTCTTACTACACACACACACACACACACACACACACACACACACATATATATATATATATATATACAATATGGGGAGTGAATGTGAAAAGTTTTAGCATATGAA
This sequence comes from Doryteuthis pealeii, assembly GCA_023376005.1. Lineage (NCBI taxonomy): Eukaryota > Metazoa > Mollusca > Cephalopoda > Myopsida > Loliginidae > Doryteuthis > Doryteuthis pealeii. The sequence continues at coordinate 50,182,215 of CM042152.1, forward strand.
GGTGCTTAATGCTAAAATAGCAGAGCAGATTAAAATCAGAGATGCAATATTATTGTGATAATTATCCGTAATTGCAGTTTCATGCGCATTATGCAATCTTCAGACGGTTAAATATTGAAATATTAAAACGGTGGCTTGTTCAGCGTTTACATAACGTAAAGCGTGCTCACGCAATGGAATGTTATAACGTAAGACTTATATAAAAAAAAATAAACATGCTTAGGTCTTAATGCACGCGGTGTCCTGATGAATTTTTTTAATGGATTAAAAGAGGGTGAAAAATATGGGATTAATTAAGGTCGGGAGGCAAATGACATAACAGAGATTTGTTTGAATGTCTACATTTGGAAACCAGTTTGCTTATCTTGTTTAATAAATGTACACCCAGTACAAGTGGAAATTTTGATGTAATATTCGCATTATCGCTATAAGATAAGTACACTCGAACGGATTTCATAATTTCCTTTCCAAGAAATGATGGAAAATGTTTTTATCATTTCTATTCAAATATCATCCAGTACAAGCGGACACACACACACACACACACACACACACTATATATATATATATATATATATATATATATATAATGTATGATGAGCTACAAAAATTCTAGGAATTTGTCCCTGAAATAATTACTTGCCTTAATATCCAAGTTAGTCTGTTTCCTGATTCTTATTTACAAAGATTCAGATGTTCATAACTCCCCTGGGATTTTGTATTGAATTTCATTTTGTCTGCTGATGATCTGAAAAACAACAAACTGGCGAATGTTTCATAAACATGATAGACGTAATTACAGTAGAAGAGAACGGTGAGTAAGAGGAAATAGAATATAAGGGTAGTCAAAGAATCAGAATCAGAGAGGAAGAGAGAGAGAGAGAGAGAGAGAGAGAGGAGAGAGAGGAGAGAGAGGGAGAGAGAGGGTGAACAGAAAAGTATTTATATTGATAATAAGCTAATAAAAACCGAGGGAAAGGGCATGGATTTGAAAGAGAATAACTTGAAGGAAAGTTAGAATTAAGTGTCTCTTTTCAAATTCTGCTCACATTACGATTTGGTTCCAGAGTATGCAAAGAAGGAGACATATGTACGAAGATTTCAGTGAAGGAGAAAAAAAAAGAAGAGAAGAATAAAAGAAGGTAAAAGTGAGTATGTAATAGACTTTTAGAAAAAGAAAGTAAGGAATTAATAAAACATTAAAAACAAAGTGGTAGTACCTGTTAGGGTTCTATCTATGGGTCAACTAGATCTGTTGTCACACAAATACACTAATGAACACTACCGGAAACCATGGATATACCTCAGTTTGATAATTTGACTATTACAAAGTTTGATATGTTTACTAAAGAGCTATTGAATTATTTCAATATGTAAAACGTATAATATCATTTGATGAAATTTAATCTATCTTAGTATGTTCATATTTATCTATCTATTTATTTATTTATTTATCTAACTATCTTAGTATGCTGATATCAATCTATCGATCTATCTATTTATCTGTCTGTCTGTCTGTCTATCTATCTAAGTATGTTCATATCCATCTGTTTATCTATCTAAGTATGTTCATATCTATCTATCTATCTATGTTCATATCTATCTATCTATGTACATATCTATTTATCTACTTATCCATCTATATATCTATCTAAGTATAGGAACAAAGGAAAAGACATTAAATACATATAAGATCAAGAAAGAGTAGAAAAAAAAAGAAAGGGTAATAAAATTAATGGCGGAAGAAATAAATATTAAATGAGAGATGGAGAGTTGGGGAAAGGGAGTTAGTATGTAATAGAGTTTGAAAAAAGAAAACAAGGAGTAAGACAGTATTAAGAACAAAGAGAAATTTATTATGAAAAAGAGGAAAAGACATGACATCAAGAAATACACAGGGTGTCCATAAAGTCTGGGTACATGGGGATTAACACATTTTTTATTTGATTTAAACAAAAGTAAAAAAGGAAAATTATTATTTCTTATATTTAATTGTTTATATTATGATTTTATTTACTGCTAAATTACCATATCTGCCAAAATAACATAAATACAATAGTGAAATCTCCATGTACCCAGACTTTGGGGACACCCTATAGAAAAAAAAAGTAATGCTAATAATGGCAAAATAAATAATTATTAAATGAGACAGGGTGAAAGAGAGTTAGTATGTAATAAAGTTTGAGAAAAGGAAAGTAAGGAGTAAAACAATATTAAGAACAAAGAGGAAACTAACAGGAAAAAAGACGAGACATTAAATACATATGAGAAAGAGTAGAGAAAAAGAAAGGGTAAGATAATTAATTGCAAAAGAAATAAATATTAAGTGAAAGATAAAGAGTATGGGTTAGGGAGTTAGTATGTAATAGTTTGAGAAAAAGAAAGTATGGAGTAAAACAATATTAAGCAAAAAGAGAAAGACAACAGGAAAAAGAAACTAGACAATACCATATATCACAAAGGGATATTGGTTATTTCCTATAACTCCAACATAAACAAAGGGGAATCACTCTTGATTGATAAATTATTTATTTATTGATCTACTAGGAGAAAAAAACGGGATTATGGTTAGGGTTTAGGCTTAGGGTTAGTGTTAAGGGTTAGTTTAATGGGAAAATAAATAAATAATTTATCAGTGAAGAGTGGTTCCCCTTTGTTTATGTAGGAGTTATTGGAAATAACCGGGATATTTGTATAAAAGGTAATAAAGAATTGAACATTTTTACAGATTTATTTATCTTCTATATTGTCAACACATTTCAGCCAACCAATTCTATGGCCTTCTTCAGGTGAAATAACTATTAAATGGGAGAGGAGGAAGGGAGTTAGTAAGTAATACAGTTTGAGAAAAAGAAAGTAAAATGACATTAAGCAAAAAGAGAAAGCTACCAGGAAAAAAAGGACAAGACATTAGATTGATATAAGATAGAGAAAGAGAAGAGTAACAGAAAGAGTAAAAAAGAAGATGACAAAAGAAATAGATAGTAAATGAGAGAGAGAAAGGGAGTGAGTATGTAAATATTAAGTCAAAAGAGAAAACTACCAGAAATAAAAAGAACAAGACATTAGATAAACTAGCAAAATAAAAAACGCACTCCGGGCGATGTAAAATAGATTTTAGAAACATATTGCCTGAGGGGTGGGAGTTAAAAATTAAATATCAGCCAGTTTGTACCCTAAGTAAGTAAAATCATCAAATTCATTAAAGGATTAAAAAATAAACAATTTGAAATGTAAACTTTAAATATGTATTAAAATAAAACAAACAATATATAGATATATAATACCAGTCTTGTATTTATTAAAACTGGTTTTAAAAAAACAATGAGGACTGTCTAATGTTGCATGTTCAAATTTTGAATGTATTTATTCTATGTTATGACGATTTTGGGTAATGTGACGTAAGCAGGGACGTAGTTTTTGTTACAGACCAAAGGCGGAAGCGACTCTCCATTATTAATAGATATAAGATCGAGAAAGAGTAGAGAAACGGAAAGGGTAAAAAAAGATGACAAAAGAAATAGATAGTAAATGAGAGAGAGAGAGAGAGAGAGAGAGAGAGAGAGAGAGAGAGAGAGAGAGAGAGAGAGAGAGAAGGGGGGAAGGAAGGGAGTGAGTATGTAAATATTAAATCAAAGAGAAAACTACCAGAAATAAAAGGACAAGACATTAGATAAATATGAGATCGAGAAGAGAAGAGAAAAAGAAAGAGTAAAAAGAAAAAAGATGACAAAAGAAATAGATAGTAAATGAGAGAGAGAGAGAGAGAGAAAGAGAGAGAGAGAGGGAGAGAGAGAGAGAGAGAGAGAGAGAGAGAGAGAGAGAGGGAGGGGGAAAGGAGTGAGTATGTTAATATTAAACCAAAAAGAAAAACTACCAGAAAAAAAGGACAAGACATTAGATAAATATGAGATCGAGAAAGAGAAGAGAAAAAGAGAGTAAAAAGAAAAAAAGATGACAAAAGAATAGATAGTAAATGAGAGGAGAGAGAGAGAGAGAGAGAGAGAGAGAGAGAGAGAGAGAGTAAGGGAGTGAGTATAACTATTGAGCCAAAAGAGAAATCTACGAGAAATAAAAGACAAGACATTAGATAAATTGAGATCGAGAAAAAGTAGAGAAAGAAAGGGTAAAAAACTAAACAATAGAGTGGAGAAAAAAAAAGAAAAAAAAAAAAAGAAGAAAAAACGATGCTTCTAAAAGCAAAGGAAAAATGTTAACAGACTCTCGGGGACAAATCGCCTAGGGCTAATGATGTCATAGCGCCGTTGACATTTAAAATGACGTTGATTTCAGATTGGACTACAGTTCCGGAGGATCACGTTTCGAACCCTACCCCATCTGACATTGGAGCGGATGACCTAATCGTTCTAAATAGCCTTTTTAGATGCAAAGACGGTGATACACTGATGAGTTGAGTTCATATCTCTGGCAACTATTGCTTAGAGACAGAACAACAACACAAAATTCATACGACCTGTCATCGGTGGATCTTCTTACCAGGAAACTCTGATTTCAAAAGTTTGGATTTAGTTTCATTTTTATTAGTTTTCTTTTGTTTTGTCTGACTTATTGATATTAAATAATGTAAAATAGGTTCTAAACAATGTGGAAACTGTGTTTAACAGTAGATTAGCTATGTATTGAAAAGTGGTTAAAAAAGTACATACTTCCCGCGGTTGAATAAAGTATTAGATTGATTGTATTTTTTCTGGATTTTTGCGATGAAGTTTGGTTTGGGTTGTTTTACGGCATATCAACATCAGTGGGTCATTTAATGCCGATAAAGTTTTTAAATAAATTCATTCTTAATGGATAACCAATTTTGTTCATGAACTCATGTTTTCTATTTAACCCATAGATGGGACCCTAACAGGTACTACCTCTCCGGGTCAGAGTGGACAAGGGAGCAATGGTGATGAAGGAGCGTTCCACATTCCCCAAACATCCAAAACTGGAACCTCCCCATCAGAGTTTAATGTAATTCCCAGGACATGTAGACCCTCAGCCACTGCCATCTAGCATCCATATGATAAAAAGGACTGGGGCTTGCCATAGCGGCAATAGAGTTGGGGAAATCATATAGGTGCTAGGGCTTGACATGACCAGCCGATTAATCGGAGGGGGTCTCTCCGACCGCCCGTCTAGCCCAAGTAAGGAACGAAGTGGAATATTACATGTCATGGACTGCTCAACCACCTGGGTTCTATCCTTAAGCATCACGGGTCACCACCCACGGCCAACAGATGGCCCCACTTGGGGGAGTCTTACGCCTCTGCAGAGGTGCAGTTTGTATTATTTTGATTTTTCGGATTGTTGTCCTCATCTTTATTGATATATATACATATATAAGTCGCATGGTGTAATGGTTAGAGTGGTAAGAAATTCACATTTCAACCCGAGTTCAATTCCTGGACGAAGCTGTTGGCATTTCACAAGGTGCTTATACCCTAGAGAAAGGTATGAATCCAAATCTCCCTCCAGCTATGGGTAAATAAAATCTAATAACTCACCTTTTACAAATGATAGAATAATTTAGTAAAAAACAAATTAAAGTGTAACTCTTGTAGATTTTTATGTCCGTTTTGAATATTGCATTTAAACAAGAATGACATCTTTTATTGTTAGACGTATCCTTCTTTGTTGCTATATCTAATGAGTCTAATTTTCAGTGTATATATTAGATTTGTGTATATATGTATCGGATCTAATATATATATATATATATATATATATATATATATATATATATATATATATATATAAGGTGTGTCAAAAAATATCGAAATTATTGGCACATCTTGTATTCTGGGAAAAACGTTCCATTCATTTTTTTCAGAGTACAAGGTGTCAAACAGTACCAAGTTTGTAGCTGTATTTACCAAGATAGAAATGAAAAACGAATGGAACGTTAATTATTTTCAGAATATAAGGTGCGTCATGAAACTACCAAGTTAAAACTATTTACTAAGATAGAAATGAAGAATGAATGGAACGTCATTTTTTTTCAGAATACAAGGTGTGTCAAAAATGACAAAAATCTCGATCTTTTTTGACACACCTTGTATATAAATATCTCTTTTGATTTTACGTAAAAATGCCGATTTTGCGACTGATCTTTAAAAGTTGTTTTCTTTCCAAATCTCCGTCTTTGTTTTTTTTTAATTAATTTTTTAATAACGAACAAGTTAAAATTTTTCTGTGTTTTTTTGTGGTTCTTACATTCTATGCGTTAATTCCTTATCAACAATTTAGCTTTCGGCTTAATCATCTTCTTTAACCCTAAAAAAATAATTCAGTTTGTCTAATCTCCTTTTGATTTTTCTTTTCTCGTTAAATTTCTCTTTCAAGAATATTTTTTGAGTCAAGTTTTGTTGTTTTTCATCTTGGCGTTTTTTTGTTTTTTTTTTACTTTTCTTTTTATTCTCTCGGACAGGAAAACTTTTTTTTTTTTAAATTTAAATACTTTAAAATATTTTTGCACCTTTTTAAATACATTAGAATATTTTTTGTTCCTTATTTTATATTTTTCACTCAATCCCTGTGTTATATTTCTCTTCTTTTTTAGATATTTTTCCTTTTCATATGAACATTTCTGTTTTTTGTTTTTCCAAACGCTTTTTCACGAGATTCTCATTATTTTTTTTTTTTTACTGATCTCATTGACTTTATTCCTTTAAATATATCGCGACCTTTCATTTCTCTCAATCGTTTTATTTATTTATTGATTCATTTTTTACAAACTTTGACAACTTTAAATACGTAAATTTTATTTTATTTTATCACTGTAGTTAGATTTCCAGCCTTAATTGTATTTACCGCGCACCCCATGCGTGTGTGTCAGGCACAGGGCCGTATTAATATGGGACTACCCACGTGCTGAGACTTATGGGATGGTAGGTGCAAAAAATGCGTTGGTTCCATCGGCATTCACTCTCAAGGGCGGGCGCCTCAGACACTGCGCAATAAACCCAGCCTGCCCCTTTAAATCAAGGTCAGGCGTTGCCTAGGGAGAGTTAGCCCCCTGGGATCAACGCCGTTAATTAACAACACGGGTCCAGTAGCCGAAGTCACTGGATCTCCGCCCCTAAGAGCGGGTTATTGAGCGGGTTATTTCCTACCTTAGTGGAAGTACGTGATGGAGTGTTGGTTATCGTTGTAGGAAATGGACACGACGAGACGAGTTCAAATCCTGGACGGGGCTGTTTGCATTTTCACATAGCGTTAATACACTTGGGAAAGGTATGAATCCAACTATTCTACTTCCAGCTATGGATAAGTAGTAGGGCAGACTGGGCTCTTTAACCTTGGTTAGGCAACCAGTTTAGGAGAAGGAAATTCTGAATTCAAACCTGTTAAACGCCGCTTAAAGTATTGACCTTGTGTCACATCCTGCTCGTGCGGAGGGGTTGGTAAATATCTATATTTCCTGCATTCACTTTTTCTTTCTTTTTCTTAATAAAGTTTATTTTTCTTTTTTTCTTGTTTTTCTCTTTTTCTCACAATAATTCTCATTATCTTCTCTGTATTTTCTTTCTTTCTTTCTATCTTTCTTTTTCTCTTTATGTATTTATTTATTTATTCATTTTTCTAAATAAATGTCTTTCTTTTTCCTCGTTATTCTTTCTTCATCACTATATTTCTCTTTTTCTTTTCTTCTCTGTATTTTCTTTCTTTCTTTTTATCTTTCTTTATTTCAAGCCCTATCTCCCTTTATCCATTTTCTTATTTTTCTGTTATTTTCCTTCTATCTTTCTTTCTTCCCTTCCTTCTTTCTTTCTTTCTTTCTTTCTCAACAGATTTCCATTACCCCCTTTCTTTCTTTTTTTCTCGGCATATTTCTATTTCTCCATTTCTTTCTTTCTTTTTTTTCTCAACAGATTTCCATTACCCCCTTTCTTTCTTTCTTTCATCTTTCTTTCTTTCTTTCTCAACAGATTTCCATTACCCCTTTCTTTCTTTCTTTCTTTCTCGCATTTTCTTTCTTTCTTTCTTTCTCCAGATTTCCATTACCCCCTTCTTTCTTTCTTTCTTTCTCACATATTTCTTTTCTCCATTCTTTCTTTCTTTTTTCTTTCTTTCTTTCTTTATTTCAACAGATTTCCATTACCCCCTTTCTTTCTTTTCTTTCTTCTCAGCATATTTCTGTTTCTTTCCCTTTCTTTCTTTCTTTCTTTTTTTTTTTTCTTTCTTTCTTTCTCAACAGATTTCCATTACCCCTTTCTTTATTTTCTTTTTCTCAGCATATTTCTTTCTTTCTCTCCCTTTCTTTCTTTCTTTCTTTCTCATCATATTTTTCTGTTTCCCACATTCTTTCTTTCTTACTTTTTTTTTCGATTTCTTCCTTTCTTTCTCAACATATTTCTATTACCCCCACTTCTTTCTTTCTTTCTTTCTTTTTTTTTTTTTTTCTTTCTTTCTACCGGTACTATATTGATTTCAGATACGCATGGCAACTATGAATTGAATTTGAGAAAAAGAAAAAAAGAAAGAAATCCAAGCTAAAATATCACTTTGGAAAGGCCAACTTTTGCTCTTGGTGGGAATCGAAAGGTTAAATCACGTATGACCCTTTCTCATCCCCTGAATTAAACTGTGACGTCCAAATTGCCACTAAGATATCAAGAAAAACTGGCGCCAACCGTGACGAATGAAATGAATAATGACTGAAAGAAAGAAACGTTCAAATAAAGAAAGTGAATATGTTAATAAATCAATTCTTAGAGTCACGCTTTTTCACGTAATCGATGAAGCAATTATATATATTTCTATGTGTATATATGTATGTGTATGTATAGGTATGTGAATATATGTATGCGTATACACACACACACACACACACACACACATATATATATATATATTATATTATATATATATCTTATTATAATGGAGATTGTGTGTTTTTCTGTCTGTAACTGAAACTATATTACTATTCAAGTAACAATTCCCTTAGTTATTTACGTCTCATTCTACAGGATTTTATTTTTATCTTTATTTAAACCTCAATTATTAATAAAATTGTTTCACATTATTAATACTTTTGGTAATAACTACATATTAATAACATACAATTGTATTTATATATACAACAAAATAACAGTTTACAGTGTGAACGGGAAGGCTAATTTGCATATTGATATTTAGTTTCATTAGCATTTCTAATTTGATACAATATTTTATTACATTAAAACTTAAATACTTGCACCCGGAGGGTGCATATATTTGCTAGTATATATAATGAATACATGGATACCTTGGTACAGATATAAATTTATTTCGGCATTTCTTTGCCTTCTCAGTATGATTTTTATTAATTCGAAGACCTCATACCCGGTCTTATTGGTATGATCTTCCTGGTTCGCTGATTTTTGTTTTATTTCATTTTTTTTTTAAAATTCCTCCTACGTTAAATTCGCCAGCTCACGCGTACAAGGAATCCATAAATTCATTTATTCATAATACTCCGTGTATGTAAAAGTATATACACAAAAAGCACCCGCCTTGGATCGCAAAGTTCTAAGTTCGATACCAATTCCCGTCAACTCAACGTAGAGCAGCACAGATTGGGTAATCTGATCTATGCGGTCAATGGGAAGCTGACAGTGCGTATAGCTCTCTACCAGCTAAACCATCTCACTGGTATAGCGCTAGCGAAAAGGAGATAGACTCCTCCCTCTCCGGCTAATACATACAATAGGCCACTTCGCCGACTTTACTTTTCTTATTTAAAAAAAAACTTAATACAGTGCATAATCATTTAAGAAAATTGTAGAAGAGAAGATGGTTTACCTCCGGGAACGAAACGGGTTCGCATATACGAAGCTTATAAAAATTTTCCCGAGACCAGCCATACAATAAAAAAGCACGAGCAAGATAACATCAGGTTCTTTTGGAACTCGGTGCGCGCATCGTTCGTAGAAGACTGCTGAAGTATTGTTGCAGATTTCAGTTTGAACTTTTTGTCGTCAGACTGGAATTTTATTATTCAACTTGAAATTGATTATCTGTGTCAACTTTTTAACAAAAACAATTTTTAGATTCGTTTTGTATCAGAGGATACAATATTGAATCTTATTATAATGGAGATTCATTATCTCTCTGTCTTTAACCGAAATTACGTAACTATTTACGCTGCAATACCCCCAGGAATTGCGTAAGATTATCAATGAGTATTTAATTCAGTCAAAATCCTTAAATAATAGGCAGAATAAATCTTCTTTATGAACGTCTCTTTGAAAGTCTGATTTAGATATGCCTCAAAACAGCCCATGTTATTAGCTCATTTAATATCCTGCAATGTGTGTTATATATTCTAAGAAATAAAGGCTTTCATGATATATGGTTAATTTGCATACTTGTTTAAAAAATGGGTTTAATAAATAATCACGTGGTGTTATTGTTCTCTAATTGTATTGTGTTATTCTCTAACGTATTAAAGTCAATCCTACGAATGATTTTATATAGAAACCAATTATAATATGATAAAAATAAATATAATCTCTTTATATCTTTTTATTCAATTTTTTAGTTTTCATAATTTAATATATTTCATGATAATAAAACTCAAATACTTACGCCCGGAGGGTGCATATTTCTGCTAGTACATCTATATTTCATATACAAATAGCACAGCCTTAAATAAGTATTTTGCCAGCAGCTGACTGTTAAGACTGATAAATAATTCATTTCTTTAAGATAGCTACTTATCTCCACCCCAAAACAATTCCTAAATTCGCTTTGTATCAGTGATACGCTATTGAATATATTTAATTTTCATATACAAATAATACAACTATTACGATTCGTGTAGCCATTTTAGGGCTGTAGTTGAAAGTAGTTTTACAGTGCAAATCCCGTGTGGCATAAAGTTTGATCTTAGTAGAAAGATGTAGTATCAGTTTTAATCCTTGTCCGTTGGTCCGTACTTAGATAGTTGTATAATCCTCGTCTGTTGGTCTGTACATCCAACGAGCAATTGTTGGACAATTAATTTATCAACGCCTTTAACTAGTAAATTTAATACATGTTTGGCCGTTTTTGATTGGCCGATTCAGCAGTTTTAGAACAGTTTATAAATACAAGTTGTGTTCATTAGCACATCTTATACAAAAATACGCCAACAACAGCCTTAAATAAAATTAGTATTTTGCCAGCAACTGATTGTTATTACAAATAAATTCTCCATTTCTTCAATATAGCTTCTTACCTGCACCCCCAGAAGAAACTTCCTTTAATGTCTGAAGATAAAATAGCTTACATTCAGTAAATATTCTGCCGGCCTACTACCAGACCGAATTGACGGAAGGAGTTTTTAACGTGGGGAGCTACGCATAAACCGAAGCTCATGCCGTGGCTAATGCAAAAAGTACGTTATCGGTATTTCCTTTTTAGGGCGCCTCATTCACCGGATAATAAACCCGACCTGCTCCTTTTAGACGAGGTGTCAGGTATTGCCAGGTATCCCTGAGATCATGCGATTTATTTTACTAACCGATTCAGGAACTGAATCTCCTGGACACTAGTCAAGATACCAAGTCAGTACTAATCTAGTATTGTGGTCCTTAAACGGAATGTACAGTCCGTTATTTCGAACTAATAGTTTGTTCTATTTTCATATGATATGCACCAGTCATCGCCAGTGTTGGAATATCATGGGTGTAAGATGTATGAGAAGTTACCACTTTTATTTATAAAGTCGTAGGGGCGGCCTAATGTCGGTATCAGCCATGCAGCGAGAGAGTCTATCCCCTTTTCACTAGCGCTAGACCAAGGAGATTATTTTGGCGTCTGAGGTGGAGCCCACACCTACCATCAGCTCCTTACTTTACCGCACAGATCCCTGTGCTACTCATACGCTGAGTTGGCGAGGATGTATCGAACTAGGAACCTTGTGGTTTCTAGCCGAACGCTCTACCGACTGAGCTAACCCGGCCCTATTCTTTTATTTATAGTCTTTACCAAAATTAGCAGCTGGCATTTCCGATAAGATAAACTAATCAGAAAGGAGCCCAGAAAAACATTTGGCAATTTAAATCTGTTGAAATTGTTCTGGACTTTGTTCCAAAAGGACAATGACTGAATTCTCTGCTAAAAGTACACTCTTGTTCCACCGAGGACTTCAAGGACTATGACTGGACTTTCTACTACAAAGACTATTCCCTTTTCTATCATTAAATGTTCTAACAGGAGATCTAAACGCCTATAATCGTAACATCCGGTCTTATGACACAACGAAAGTACAAAGGATAATTGATAAATAAGATCTCCAATCTCATAAAAAGAGGTTGTAAATAAACAAGCCAATTATCAAAATAAGGTAAATAGATTTACCTTTTAAAATAACAAGTTTATTTTCAAACCTAGTTAGCATTTATTGTTACGCACTTTTATCAGACGTTTTGTTCCCTTTTTGTTCCCTTTCGTCACCGAAGAAGGTTTCTGGTTTACTTTTGATCTAATTGCGCACAACAACATCAACTATGGTATCAAATGATTAATACTGACCTTTCACTAAAGTACCAAGTACCTCCCCCTTTATAGGTCCAGAATAAATCACCTATTTTTGAAAGTATTTAAAGTTTCGATATGTTTGGTTTTTCTGATTGATTTTCATGCGTAGAATTCATTGATACCAATCAATTCTAAGAATTGGCAGAGATATGAGTATTTTAATCACATATTTTAGTGTTAAAAAAACTATTTTGTTTAAAACCTGTATTTTTATTATTCAGTGTATAATCTATCTAATAAATAAAACACTGAGAATAATAATAAAAAAACACCCTTCCCTTTTATCTTAATACATTTTATCAAGATAAAAAGGAAGAGTGTATTTTATTATTATTCAGTGTTTTATTTATTAAAATAAAAGGAGGGGCGGACTTGAACTTTTGGACGCCACTTCTAAAATTTTATTTTTTAATTTTTTTTTCAACGGATTATTATCGATTGCACACCAATCTATCCGATTGTAAAAAAAAAAAAATTAAAAAAGTTATTCATTTTTCGAGTTTTATCAGACGTTCTGTTCCCTTTTTGTTCCCTTTCGTCACCGAAGAAGGTTTCTGATTTACTTTTGATCTAATTGCGCACAACAACATAACTATGGTATCAAATGATTAATACTGACCTTTCGCTAAATCTCAATTTCAAGACCCAGCAAAGGTCTGATGGTGCCAATTTCCTACTGTTCCGAGGGTGTGAATATTAAGGGTTTTTTTTTCTTTCTTCACCCTTGTGCACCACTGGCATAAGTCATTCTGGTTTCATTCTTCGTTTATCAAATCAACTCATGTTGCCAACCTACACCCTGTTGCTGCCCTGTAATGTTCATTCACGCGTCTGTAAATTATAGTTGGCGCGTCACCTTCTTCGACCAAAAATATATCACAGATGACTGTACACAAATCACAATTAATGGAGACGTTTCTTCAATTCTGTTACACAACAAACTAACAAACGAGTTATGCAAGTTTGCTTTATATATATATATATATATATATATGTGTGTGTGTGTGTGTGTGTGTGTGTGTTTATATATGTATATATATCCGTCTTTTTGTGGTATATATATATTATTTAGGCTTTAGTGTGAAGCATTAACAATATTAAAAACTCAGTTTTTTAAGTGTTAAGTTTCGTTTTATTTGTAAAATTTTTGAGAGTGTTATCTTCTCTTCATCGGAATATATACTTCTCGATATAGGAGGACCTTCGTTTTCGAAAATGACTGAACGTGGTCAAAGGTTGAAAGTATCCGTAATCGGACTACACAAAACAATTACGATAAATTGAACTTCAAATAGAAAATCAAAATCAAAACCAAAGCACTAAATACTTGGGTGATATTCTTAATAAAATATACCAACAAGGGAATCAGCTGAATATATATATATATATATATTATATATATATATATATATATATATATATATATATATATACACTTTGTTTTAGAATAAATATATTTCGATTATTGCCTCTTCAGTCTTTTTGTATTTTTTTTGTTTTGTTTTTTAAGATTTCACACCCGGTATCACTAGTTTATTTTACCGTTTCTTTACAAACAAAAATAAAGTAAACGAGAAAATCACACCGGTGAGACCGGGTGTGAAGTCTTTCTGTCTTTCAGTCTGTCTGTCTGTCTGTCTCTCTCTCATATAATAATATATATATATATATATATATATATATATATATAAAGTCATCCACAGACACTGTGTTTCGATTTTCATGTTTCATCAGTGTGGCTAGAAACAGTAACTACCTCCGACTAGGAGCGAAAGCCGACTGACTTTTAATCAGCGTAATTTGTTACAGTCTTGGACATCAAAGATGCCATTAAGGAGCAGTTTTTAACTATTAAATACATACATTCGTTTATATATTTTACAATCACTAGAGAGATCCAATCTATAAACAACAGATGATCCGTGCTCTATCCTGGCGTTGAAAGTTAAATTAAAGTTGCTATCGGTTTTGGGAGCATATAAGAACAACAACAATAATAATATAATAATAATAATAATAATAATAATAATAATAATATATAGTGTGTGTGTGTGTGTGTGTGTGTGTGTGTGTGTGTGTGTGTGTGTGAGTGATGCGTGCGCATGCGTGTTTATTGTATGAAACCATTTTATGAATGTGAAAAAATAATGTAAATATTTGTTCATATGGAAGAAGAGATAACGAAGAATGTCATTCATGAATCGCAGGAAACGAAGCCAAGTATTCACTACTGTTGACATTCATATATGTTTGCTTTAATGGCTTCTGAGCTTGTTAGTGAGCTTGATTCTCGGTGGGTGCCCCTTCATTCTAATCTTATAGTAAAGCCAAGCTAAGCTTAACAGTTAATACATATGCAATAACTTGAGTAGTTTTTACCTATATATCTATTGATCAATCTATCACCATATATATATATATATATATATATATATATATATATATATATATATATATATATATATATATATATATATGATTCGTGGTGTAATGTTTAGAGTCATACGAAATGGACTCGTCGATGTGAATTCAAATCCTGGAATGTTTGATCGAATTTAAGTTACAGGTTACTGCTTGAAATTTAACATAGAAATGCATTTCAAATTATTTTCTCATCCTCTCTCTCTCTCTCTCTCTCTCTTCTCTCTCTCTCTCTCTCTCTCTCTCTCTTCTCTCTCTCTCTCTCTTCCAGAGAAACTAACATTATATAACGAGGAGGTAATCAAAAGATACATAGAGGGGGAAAATGATAGGCAGAAAGTAAAGTAAAAGATTGGTCAGTTTTTGACTTAATCGCAAATTACGACTAATCAGAACCAATTAAAACGGATCTTTTTCCAAGCGTAATTTCATCCTAAAAAGAAGTAATAATTTAGTATAATTTTTGTGTCATTAAACTAAACAGTAAAAAAGCCTTTAGGAGACAAAAGGTGATTCTCTCAGCTTTATAATAATAATAATAATAATAATAATAATAATAATAATAATAATAATAATAATAATAATAATAATAATAACGTGGATTTTGTAGTATCAGCAGATCACAGGGTAAAGCTAAAGGAAAATGAAAAAATGGACAAATATCTGGACCTTGCCATAGAACTGAAAAAGTTATGGAATATGAAAGTTAAAGTTATACCAATTGTAGTTGGTGCACTTGGAACGGTCCCAAAAGGATTGGAAAAGGGTTTACAAAGGGTTTGGAAAGTTTGGAAATCAGAGGAAGAATTGAAACCATTCAGAACACTGCACTGCTGCAATCTGCCAGAATACTCAGAAGAGTCCTGGAGACCCGAGGAGACTTGCTGTCACCCAGGCTCCAGTGAAAGACCATCAGCTTACACTGATGTGAAAACTCATAATAATAATATAGTAATAATAATAATAATAATAATAATAATAACACACCCACACACGCATATATATATATATATATATATATATATATATATATATATAATATATATATATATATATCAGAGAGACAGAGACAGTACAAAGTCATAATAGCTTCAACAATAAATGATACAGATTTATTGCTTAAGAAACCCCCAGAGTCTACTTAGCTTTGGACACGGCCCTTTTCATTCGTCTTACATCATTTTCAACTAATCCCTTTTTTACATATGACTTTGACTCTATTTGTAATTCAATCCAATGTCTTGTAATCTATTTAGTAGCATAATATATCATACAATTATATCCACATCAATTAATAATGGATATTCGGTCTCTTTTTGTCTGGAACCTAAACTACCTCACTGCCGACATCATAATTACCAAAATAGTCAATAAGTAGAATAAAGAATAATTAATCTTCTATTAATAATGGAGATTGTCTGTATTTCTGTATGTAACAAAAACTACGTCCTAGCTCTACGTCACAGATTACGTCACAATATTATTATGCTATATACGCCCAAAATTTGAGTAAGCTTTTAAAAATTGTTTTTTACTCTCGTCCTTTTTTTTTTTTTACAGCAACAAGAAGTTAACTAAAAAGTTTACAAATAAATAAATACATACGATTTTGTGGAAAATTGATGTGAAAAATATTCAAAATAATTGTTTGATTATTACATGCACGCAACATTTTATTTGAGAGGGACGGGGCTCAGTTTTCATTTCAAATTGTTTTTTTTTTTTTTTTTTTTTTCACTCCTTTAATAATATGAGGATTTGTCTACTTATGATACAAACCCTCTGACATTGAATTTTTAACTCCCACCCTCTGAGGCAATGTCTTTCAAAAATTATCTTTTACGATGCCCGGAGGGTGTTTTCTGTTGCTAGTATTCATAAAATAGATACAAGCTCTTCCTCATAATTCAACAATTTAATCCTTTCCACTGTAATAAATCAACTATATATCATTTAAATAAATAAGATATATAAATTATGAAATTAATAAAAAAAAATTGTATTATTTTAAATGAAAAAACTTTATTTGCAAAATGTGTAATCAATTTTAGAATAATATTTTACTCGTGCTGTTTTTTCAATGACAAGATTAGACTAAAATTTACAAATAAATAGATACTTACGATTTTGTGAAAAATGTATGCGTAATGTACTCGAAATAGTTATTTGATTAATAATTAATAGATGCGCGCAACATTTTATTTAAGGGGGACTTAATTACATTTCATTTCAAATTGTTTTATGTTATTCATTAGTCCTTTAATAACTTTGATTTTACTTACTTACGAGAAAAAAACCCTATGTCATTGAATTTTTAAATCCATCCCACTCGGGCAATATATTTCAAAAAATAATTTTTAGACCGCCCGGAAGGAGTTTTCTTGGTTGTGTAAATAGAAAAAATTAACAAAGAACTAAAATCTATGTGGCAACAACGCCGTCATCGATTGATGATTTGGGTCTAGGCATGGTTTTCGTAATCTATATATCATTACTTCCTTATTTGTAAGACCGTTTTAATCTTGCAACACCCTCTGGTTAAAAATAAGACCATCCAAATCGTCCAAGATGAAATGCAAAAATATCAATACTGATTCTGGTGTTGCTTATCCACTGAATGCTTATTTTTTATGAGTGTCGTCACCTCAGCTAAATTAGGAACCATTCCGTTTTTATTATAAAGAAAGAAAAAACGAAAGAAAAAGGACATGCTACACAGCAAAATATAATAAGAAAGAGTGGGAAAAAGATAGAGGGGTTGAACGTGCGGAAGCGATAAAGCTAATCTGTTTCAATCGAACATAATGAAAAGAATGAATGAAAGAAAAAAAACGATAGAGCTAAATCATGATTATTATACATTTTACATATTGAACTATTTGTAATAGCTCTCAAGTAAACATATCAAATGTTATAATAATTAAATTGTTCATACTGTGGTATATGCACAGGTCCTGCTAAGAAAGCATTATTAGCAATTAGGTTATAATATTGCCAGATTTTGTTGTGTTTCCATCGAATCGTGTGAATGTCTGATCAAGATCAGATGATCCCTTGTATAATATTTTGTTGCATTCAGAATAATTACAGCAACGATTACAGCAAGTTAATTTAAATGATGTAAGATCTGAATTACCCCCCTTTGTGGTGCGCCATTACACAGAAATAAGAATATAATTTCTCGGGAAATGTACGTGCTAACTCCGTTTACAAAACTCTCAGTAATGAATCGTTCAGTCATTGATGTTAATTTGAGCTACTAGCAAAAAAAAAAAAACAAACAAAAAACAAAACAAAACCAAAAAAACAAAGACAACAACCACAAAAACAACAACAACAACAACAACAAAACGCACTCCGGCCGTTGTAAAAATTTATTTTTAAAAGACATTGCATGAGGGAAGTGGGTCTAAAATTCAATGTCATCGGGTAAATTAAAGGAGTGAAAAAATATTTAAAATGGAAAGTTAGTTCTGTCTCCCCTTAAATAAAATTTTGCGCATATCTATTATTTATTAGTTAAATATTCATTTGGAATATTTTGCATATAAAATTGTAGGTGTTTATTTATTTGTAAACTTTTCAGTTAAAAAATGATCGAGAGTAAAAAATATTTTTTAAAAATTGTTTATACATTTGGCAAATATTTTTTCCATTTGAAGCGATAATTCAATTTTTTAATCAATTTTTTAATCAATTTCATTATTCATATAATTTATTTATTTAAATTACCATTGTTCTATGTATTGACAATTTTGGATTTTGTGACGTAAGCAGTGACGTAGTTTCGGTTACTGACAAATTAAGATTGAATCTCCATTATTAATACAGATGTGACGTGATAAAAAACGTCAAACTGAAATTGAAAGGTCAAGACAACATACGTAGTTCAAGTTCAAGCGACTAATTTTTCATAACTAGTAACTGCGGACCGATAACCAAAGGAAACGTGAGTACTGTAGAGGTAATTCCATCTGAAATCACCCAGGCCGTGTTACCTACTACTTTCAATTTTTCTGAAATTTTGCCCAAATGTGGGTTATGATGAAGTTAGACAATACTCCAAATTTGAGCTTCCGATTCCACAAAATATGTCGATTTTTAGCTTTCCAAATTTGAGGGGAGGTCGCAAAAAAGGGCGACAATTTGTAATCTATTTTTGTCTGTAAAATGAGTTATAGAGCTTCCCTACTACTAATAAATGGTTTATAAAAAAATACAAAAATGCTTTAAAACATGTGTTAAAGTCAACCAATTTTAAGTTATTGATGATTTCTGATCGTTTCATAGCAAGATGAATATCCCGATGAGTCACAACACCTGCGACAAAGATGTTTTTATTATTATTAGGTTGGCATAAGGTCGGGATCAGCCCAAAAGCGAGGGAGTCTATCTTTCACTGTTCCTAGTCGGACACTTTACCGACTGGAACATTTTTTGTACCAAAATTATAGTTTGATTTAGAAAGCTAAAAATCAACATAACTCTTGAAATTGGAAACTCAAATTTTTGGGATTGTCTAACTTTAACACCTGGAAAAAAATCAGAAAAATTGAAGTGGGTGTGTGACAATTTTACTTTTTTTCTGGATGATTTGACATGGAATTACCCATGGGCAAATCTTAACTCTGTTATTCTTTAATCGATCCACCCTGTCGGCAAGTGGTGTAGAATATACCGACTGCACCTCTGCAGAGGCGTAAAATCCCCTATCAGTGCCACCTGTTGACATTGGGTGACGACCTGTGATACTTAAGGACGAAACCCTGGTGGCTGAGCAGTCCATGACATGCAACACTATAATTTGACACATACTTAGGCCGTCGAAGTGGTGCCCTTCGATAAATAGGGTGGCCACGTCAAGCCGTAGCACGTATATGATTGTCCCGACCCTTTTGTCTTTATTAAAAAAACCCTGAAGGTTTTTATCATATGTACTAGAAGGCGGGGGCCGAGGGTCTTAGTGTCCTGGTTATGACATTAAACTACATCCAATGGTGATGTTCCAGTTCTGGAACTCTGGGGAATGTTGAGTACCCCTTCATCGCCATTACTCCCAGGTACACTCTCCTCCAGGCTAGTAATCCCTGTTAGGGTCCCATCAATGGGATAAGTAGATAGAAAATGAGTTTTAAAAATGTGTTTTAAAAAATAATAGTGTTAAATATTGAATACCACCAAGCAGGAATAGAACGAAACGTCTTCAGCATAAAATAACCCAACAAGGGTTGACAACCATAAAATCAAGTCAACCAGCTTTAATGTTTTAAAATCCGGTATGAGAAAAACAACAAGCATCTCATTAATTTAAACATGTTATAATATATATATATATATATATATATATATATATATATATATATATATATAATCAGTTTGAGTTCGATATTCTTTGAACATTCCCTATCCTTATTTATCTTAAGGCCACATAAAATGTTCTATGTCAGTCATAACTATCTGTCTATCTATGTCAGTTCGTAATTATCTATGTATCTATGTCAGTTTCGTAACATTATATTTTCAGTTCGTAATATCTATCTATCTATGTGAGTCATAAGTATCTATCTATCTAAGTTCGTATCTATCTATCTATCTATCTATCTATCTATCTATCTATCTATCTATTCTTCTATGTCAGTCCGTAACTATCTATTTATCTATGTCAGTTCGTAACTAACTATCTATATATCTATGTCAGTTTTTAAATAACTATCTATCTATATCTGTCATATCTTAACTAACTATATATCTATGCCAGTTCGTAAATAACTATATATGTATCTATGTCAGTTCGTAACTAACTATGTAGTTCGTATCTATACTATAATATATATATATATATATTATATATATATATGTCAGTTCGTAACTAACTATCTATGTATCTATGTCAGTTCCTAATTATCTATCTATCTATCTATCTATCTATCTATCTATCTATCTATGTCAGTTCGTAAATATCTCTTTATCTATGTCAGTTCGTAACTATCTATCTATCTATATAAGTTCGTATCTATCTATCTATCTATCTATCTATCTATCTATCTATCTATTTATGTCAGTTCATAACTATCTATCTATCTATCTATCTATCTATGTCAGTCCGTAACTATATATCTATCTATGTCAGTTCGTAACTAACTATCTATCTATGTCAGTTCGTAACTAACTATCGATCTAACTATCGAACTAACTTCATCATTTCATATTTATCTACCGATATATCAATCCATATATCTATCTATCCGTCTGTCTATCCGTCTATTTGTGTATTCATGTATGTCAGCTCATATCTATCTATCTATCTATCTATCTATCTGTCAGTCTGTGTATCCATGTATCTCAGTTCATATATATCTTCTATCTGTCAGTCTGTCTATCTGTCAGTGTATCTATCTATGTATCCATGTATGTCAGTTCCTTATCTATCTATCTATCTATCTATCTATCTATGTCAGTTCATTATCCATCTATCTGTCTATCTATCTGTGTATCTATTTTTATCAGTCCATTATCTATCTATCTATCTATCTATCTATCCACGTATATCAGTTCATTTCTATCTATCTATCTATCTATCTATCTGTGTATCCAAGTATGTCAGTTCATTATCTATCTATCTATCTATCTATCTATCTATGTTAGTTCATTATCTATCTATCTATCTATCTATCTATCTATCTATGTCAGTTCATTATCTATCTATCTATCTATCTATCTATCTATCTATCTATCTATCTATCTCTGTTGCAATCTTACCTGTCTATCCGCTATTCTGTCTCGCAATTTAATTTCCCGACCTCGTCTCATAAAACATTTTCCCCAGATTGATGAAAATACATTTTTTTCTTGCTTCCTTTATTGTTTTCCATTTAACTTGCAATCGCCCAGCAGTGCATTGCATTTTAATAACACGTTCTCACACAATCTCAGACACAATCCACTTCCATTATTCCCAATTCCTCTGAAAAGCAAAACTGTAATTTATCTTCGCTTTTCTTGTCTTTCAATCCTCACATGTCCATCAGATTCTTTTACAGATTTTATCAAATGCAATATTATCCACGTATCACCTCATCACTTCTTCTTCTTCTTCTTCTTCTTCTTCTTCTTCTTCTTCTTCTTCTTCTTCTTCTTCTTCTTCTTCTTCTTCTTCTTCTTCTTTCTTTCTTCTTCTTTCTTTCTTTTTCATTCTTCTTTTTTTTTTTCGTTCTTTTTTTTCATTTTTCTTTTTCTTCTTTCTCTCTATTTGTCATTCTTCTTTCTTTTCATTCTTTTTTCTTTCTTTTTACATTCTTCTTTCTTTCTTTCTTTCTTTTTCATCTTCTTTCTTCCTTTTTCATTCTTCTTTCTTTCTTTTTCTTTCTTTTTCATTCTTCTTTATTTCTTTTTCATTCTTCTTTCTTTCTTTTTCATTCTTCTTTCTTTCTTTTTCATTTTTTTCTTTTTCTGTCGTTCTTTTTCTTTCTTCTTTCTTTCTTTTTCTTTCTTTCTTCTTTCTTTCTTTCTTTTTCATTCTTCTTTCTTTTCCATTCTTCTTTCTTTCTTTTTCTTTCTTCTTTCTTTCTTTCTTTCGTTCTTTTTCATTCTTCTTTTTCATCCTCTTTCTTCGTCTTCTACATTTCCTCTACATTATTTCTTCTTCTTTTACTGCATTTTCTTTTTCTTCTTCGTCTTCTTCTCATACTGAATTCTTATTTTACTGCATTTTCTTATTTTTCTTTTTCTACTTTTCACCTTCTTCTTTAGGAAATTTTCTTCTTCTTTTACATTATCTTCTTCTACTTCTCCATTACTTCTTTTTCTTCTTCTTTCTATCTTTTCGCTACATTAATATATTCCTTCCATTCCCTCTAGTTTTTTTTCTTCTTCTTCATTTTGATATCCTTTAATCTCCAAATATACTCTTTCTTCTTCTTCTTCTTCTTCTTCTTCTTATTATTATTATTATTATTATTATTATTATTATTATTAATTATTTCCTTTCTTCTTCTTCTTCTTCTCTTCTTTCTTCTTCTTCTTCTTCTTTTCTTCTTATCATTATTATTATTATTATTATTCCTTTTCTTTCTTCTTCTTCTTTTTTCTTCTTCTTATTATTATTATTATTATTCCTTTCTTCTTCTTCTTCTTCTTCTTCTTCTTTCTTCTTCTTCTTCTTCTTCTTCTTCTTCTTCTTCCATTCCTTTATTCGTTCTTCTTCCTTGCATTTTCCTTCATTCATTCCCCGCATACTTCTCCTATTTGTATTTCTTTGTTTGTCTGCTTGTCTGGCATTTTCTTCTCCTTTCCCATTCTTTTCCCCTATATTCTTCATCTTCGTCTACCGATTCTTCTTCTTCTTCTTCTTCTTCTTCTTCTTCTTCTTCTTCTTCTTCTTCTTCTTCTTCTTCTTCTTCTTCTTCTCGGTGGCGGCATATTTCTTTCATTAAACTCCTGTCGCTTTACTTATCCTGTATCGTTAATGCTTGCATCTTTCATAACGTTTGACATTTTTCATTAGAGAATAGATTGATAGCGGATGTTGTTAATTATAGCCACAGGGTTAAAAACAGTTGCGGTAAGTGGGTGAGGGACATTATGGTGACACGCAAATGGTGTACTAGTCATTGCTCTTAAAAGTGACGATAGTGGGGAGGGGTTGTGCAGCAAAATGCAAGGGGTGGTGATTGCAGCAAAATGGATCATCTAGGTAGTCTATATAATTCTGATGACGCAGCACTGGTGATATGTTGTTGGTGTCTACAATCTTATTACAATAGAGACTCGGTGTCATTGTGACAGTTTCCAAAATTATGTCAGAAGTCTAAATTATGTACGTTATCAATTAATAATGGATATTCGGTCTCTATTAGTCTGTAAACGGATAAGCGGATCAGTCTCTGCTTAACACAAGAATTCTTCACTGAGGAGAAACAAAAGGGTTCTTCACTAAGAAACAACTTAATGATTCTACCTAACACTAAGGAATAACCAAAGGATTCTACCTAACACTGAGGAACAACCAAAGGGTTTTACACTAGGAAAAACTAAGGATTCTACTAATACAAGGAAAACCAAAAGGATTCTACCTAAACACTAAACAACCAAAGGATTCTTCACTAAGGAATCCAAAGGATTCACCTACAACAAAGGATTCTTCCCTAAAGAAAACCAAAGGGATTCTTCCTAACACTAAGGAACAACCAAAGGATTCTTCACTAAGGAATAACCAAAGGATTTACTAAGGAAACCAAAGGGTCTTCCTAAGAACAACCAAGGATTCTAAACACTAGAACAACAAAGATTCTACCTAACACTCAGGAACAACCAAAGGATTCTTCACTAAGGAACACCAAGGGGATTCTACCTAACACTCAGGAACAACAAAGGAATATTCACTCAGGAACAACCAAAGGATTTACCTAACACTAAGGAACAACCAAGGATTATTCACTAAGGAACAACCAAAGGCTTCTACCTAACACTAAGGAACAACAAAATGATTCTTCAAGAAGGAACAACCAAAGATTTCTACCTAACACTAAGGAACAACAAAATGATTCTTCACTAAGGAATAACCAAAGGATTCTACCTAACACTAAGGAACAGCCAAAGGATTCTTCACTTAGGAACAACCAAAGGATTCTACCTAACACCAAGAAACAACCAATGATTCTTCAATAAGGAACACAAGGGACCTCCACTATACAGTGCTCTCTCTTGAAGCCTAAAAATGACAACAAAAATCATAATTAATAGTAGTGTATGTATAGGAAAATGGTTGCGTATCAGGTGTTTGTGAAAAACAATATAGAATAAAGCCGACAGCTGCTTCAAAAAAGATAGGCTTCCAAGAAAGAAAGAAAAGAAAATATGAACGTTCAAATCTCACCGGATTATTATTCTTTATTTGAAATCTGCTATGCTTAATAACGAAAATGTCCTGAGAGACACGACAGAAAAGAAACTCGCGTGAAATATTCATATTCTAATTCTTAGGTTGGCGGATTCTGTCAAAACTTTCATTTGAACGGTGAAAAATTGTACAAAAAGCGGTGACAAAAATAATGAAATTGAGACAATGTGAGACATAATTAAAATATTTAGCCTTTTCCAGACGAATCAACCAGATAGATATGAACAAGGTTATATATATATATATGATATTGAGCACTCTTCTAATAACACTGTACGTTGGATTACTATTACTTTTTCTAGTATACTAGTGCCAACCATACACATTAATAATATATATATATATATTATATATATATATATATATATATATATTATATATATAGTGTGTGAGATGGTCACTATTTCAGCTTTTGCTGGAACGGTGTACCAAAGGCAGTATTATTGGTAGAGTGCTCAATATAAAATAGAGCTGTTATATAATATAATAAGATAAATATATAAAGGTTTTACATATCTATTTATTAGGTGACAAAGGAACATTCACAACCATATTGGTTTCATGCGATGCATTTTAAGTGTCGTTATCTCAGACATTTGAAACATCTTCACCTGATGAATGCATCGCATGAAACCAATATGGTTGTGAATGTTCCTTTGTCACCTAATAAATAGATATGTAAAACCTTTATATATTTTATCTTATATATTTATATTATATATATATATATATATATATATATATATATATATATATATACCACTCGTTAAGAGATACAGGCTCGATGGACTCTTTAATGGTTTCAAGTATTCCTATCTAATACTAATCATATCCGCATATTAACACGCCTATTCCTTAATCTTCCACCCGTTATCATCTTGTAACCCCCTCTGGTTAAAAATGAGACTATTGAATTCGTCCAAGATGGAATCTAAAAGTGTAAATCCTGAGTATCTTTTCCACAGAATTATTATTTATTTTGAGTGTCGTCATCTCCGCTAAATAATGGACCATTCCGTTTTCATTATAAAGAAAGAAGGGGATATAAAAGACATGCTAAAAACAGAAAATAATATAAGAAAGAGAGTATGAGAAAGATGAAGAGGGGTAATAATGCTAATCTCTTTAAATCGGACATAATGAAAAGAAAGAAAAAATATCGAGAGAGATTGAAATCAAGATTATAGACATATTACGTTTTGAACTATTTCGCAATATATAAGCTCCTGAATAAATATATCAAACGTTGTAATGATTAAATTATCATTCTATGGTATATCCACAGGTCCTGTTAGTACTAATCATTTTGAAACATATCTTCTTATCTTATTATTTATAATGGAGATTGTGTGTTTGTCTGTCTGTAACCGAAACTATGTCACTAATCAAGTTACAATTCCCTTGATTATTTATGTCACATTCTCCATGATTATTATTTTCATTTAAAATTCAATTATTAATAAAATTCTTTTACATTATTAATACTGTTGGTAATATCTACATACTGATAACATGCAATTGTATTTATATATACAACAAAATAGCAGTTTACAATGTGAATGGGAAGGCTAATTTGCATATTGATATATAAAAATATGATTTTAATAAATATGTGCTTAGTATTATTGATTTCTACTTGTTTGGTTTTATCTTAATGAATATGAGCAAAAATCTCGGGGATAAATCTTAAAAGAAATCTATTAATAAGAAGAAATAACTGTAATTTTATTCTTTACTTCCTATTTCAACTAAATAGTTCAATTAGGAAAATTTAGCAATGAAAAAACGGGAGTGATGGTAGAGTAAGTTTCAGTTCTATTTTTCAATTATGCCCCCCCCCCCCCGTTTCAAATCTTTTTATCTTCATTCTTATTCAGTTTCATTAGCCTTTGTAATTTAATATAATACTTTATTACATTAAAATTGAAATACTTGCACCCGAAGGGTGCATATATGGGCTAGTATATTTAATCGACGTATGGTAGCTTAACATTTACTGTAGGTCCTGCTCTGTGTGACTCGGAAGTAATTACAATGAATGGGTGACTTGACATTCTTCAGAAATCTAGAACTGGTGCTCCCCACTGATTGCAGTTTAGTACCATTTCATATACATCATTTTTTGAGGAGGCGCGTGGTCTAATGTTTAGAGTCGTGGGAAATGGACTCGTCGACCCGTGTTCAATTCCTGGACGAAGCTGTTTGCATTTCACATGTCGCTAATATCCTTGGGAAAGGTATGAATCCAATTCTACCTCCAGCTATGGGTAAATAACAGGATAGATTGGGCTCTTTAATCATAGCTAGGTAACCAGTATAGGAGAAGGAAAACTCTGAATTCAAACCTGTTAAACCCCGGTTAAGAAATTGACCTTGTGTCACATCCTGCTAGTGCGGAGGAGTTGGTAAACATACATATATACATGATTTTTTTAATGTGTTGGTTTGGTTTATTTTGTTTTGCAGCATATCAACCTCGGTGGGTCATTTAATGCCGACTAACTTTTGTATTCGTAGTGATATT
>CM042152.1:50214567-50252067 GCA_023376005.1 Doryteuthis pealeii
ATAATAATAATAATAATAATAATAATAATAATAATAATATAATTTATTTTGCACTTGTTATATGATTTTATTATTATTGGCATCCTTGTCTACATTGAGACGATGGCGTAGTTTCCCCCAAAAAAACTTCCATCGCCATCTACACGAGTGGCTGAGCAGACAATTTTTGAATTGCAGTCTCTGGCGCACTGCCTTCAACAAAACTCTGGGCTTTGCTGTGGTGGCTGTTGTTTTTTCCTCTTTCTAGCTCTCTTTGCTGTGGAGGATACTTCCTCCTCTGTTTCCCCTCTTTTGATGCCTTTACAGTGACCCAACCTCATTTATGGCAGTTTTAATGTGGCATCTTCATTCTTTCTTGCCGACGTCTTTGAAGCGTAAACTTGTTTCCCTACCAAGCGGGAGCTTCTACTAAATCGCCATGCAGTAGGTCCTTTGGGAATGGGCCTTTGTACATCTCCTGACATGATCAGTCAGCGAAAGCGCCTCTCGCAGAGGATGGCGAACATGATGTTCATGTTGATTCGGTCCAGTAGTTCTGTATTGAGCAGTTTATCCTGCAACGGATGTCAGGATGCGCCATTGGCAGCTGAGATGGAAACTGACATGGTTTATTATTCCGATTCAAATCTTACTATAATGGGATTGTGTGTTTGTCTGTCTGTAACGAAAATATTACTATCAAGTCAAATTCCGTATTTACGTCACATTCTCCATGATTTTAATTTTCAATTTAAACTTCAATTATTAATAAAATTATTTACATTATTAATACTGTTTGGCCATAATCTACATATTTATAACATGCAATTGTATTTAATATATATATAACAAAAAATAGCGTTTACAGTGTGACGGGAGGCTAAATTTGCATATTGATATTAAAAAATTGATTTTAATAAATGTGTTTAGTTTATTGATATAATATTCTAATTGTTTGGTTTATCTTAATGAATTTTAAGCAAACATCTCGGGATAAATCTGAAAAAGAAATCCATTAGCAAGAAAAATTACTAATTTTATTCTTTACATCATAATTATAACTAAATAGTAAATTAAGAAAATTTAAGTAAGGAAGACGGGAGAGTACATTTCAGTTATTCTATTTTTATTATACCCCCGCTGTTTCACATCTTTTTATCTGCATTCTTATTTAGTTTCATTAAGTCTTTCTAATTTAATGTAATATTTTATTACCATAAAACTTAATTACATGTACCCGCAGGGTGCATTATTTGCTAGTACTAATAATTTTCGAATAACACTTTTGACCCATTAGATGGGACCCTAACATGTACTACCACTTGGGAGTAAGGACAACTCCACACTGCCCAGAGTGTAGAACTGGAACATCACACCCACAAGTATTTTTGTCAAAACCATTAATAATCATTTATGGAGGGTATTACACGAATTAAATAATGCATTCGGCGTATTCTAAACCCCGCCGACGACAAAGAGAAGAAAAGAAACCAAATATCTTCTTAGATATGAGAATATATATAAATAGCAGGACCTGTGTGTATACCGCTGTATGATAATTTGATAATTACAACGTTTGATATATTTACTTAAAGAGCTATTGGTAAATAATTCAATATGTAAAGTATAATAATCTTTGATTTATACGTATCATTCTTTTCTTTTTCTTTCTTTTCTTCTTTTCATCTTTACATTATGTTCGACTGAACCAGACTTAGCGTTATCGCTTCCGCGCAACTCATCACTCTCTCTATCTTTCCCCATTTAAATTTCTTTCTTATTTATATCTTTTATGTATAGATGTACTTTTTCTACCCTTTCTTTCTTTCTACTTAAAACTGAATAGTAACATCATTTAGCAGAGGTGACGACACACATAGGAAATAAGAATTCCGCGGATAAGCAACACCAGATAATCAGGATTTATATTTTTTTGCATTTCATCTTGGACGATTTGGACAATCTTATTTTAAACAGAAGGTGTTGTAAGATGGTAACGGTCGTACAATTAAGGAACACGATTATTGATATATAGATGGTATGAATACATCAGGAGGAGAATAAATATAATAAGACAAGAGGAGGATAATAATAACAATAATAGACAAGAGGGGGAGGAGGAGAAATAATAATAATAATAATAAACAAGAGGAGGAGGAGGAGAACAGTAATAATAATAAGACAAAGAGGAGGAGAGAGAAGAAGAAGAAGAAGAAGAAGAGAAGAAGAAGAAGAGAGAAGAAGCAAGAAGAAAAAGNACGAGGTAACTTATACATCCTATCTAAGCACGGATCACGCGACCTCTGTAATAAGGATAAAACGCGATGACTACACTTCTACTAACGATCAAACTTTAGCCACACGGGATTGCACTGTAAAACTACTTCAACTACACCCCTAACAATTTGGCTACACGAATGCGTAATGTGTATTTATTTGTATATGATAATAAATTTCAATAGCGTATCCACGATACAAAGCGAATTTAGGAATTGCTTTGGCGTTGGAGATACGCTATGCTACTTAAAGAAATGATTATCAGCCAGTATAGACCTTAACGTCAGCTGCTGGCCAAAAAACTGTATTCTCAAGACTGTTTTACATTGCATTACTGAAAATGAGATGTACTAGGGCAATGATCATGCACGCCTCCTGGGCGTAAGATTATTCGGTTATTATCAGCACAATATAATAAATTATAAAACTAAAAAATGATAAAGAAGAGTATAAGAGATGGACATATTTTTTTTATCATATTATAATTGGTTTCGTATATAAATCATTTCGTAGGATTGACTTTAATCTTAGATGAAACTACAATACAATAGAGAACCAAAACACACGTGATTATTATTAAACCCATTTTTTAAACCCGTACTTGCAAATTATCACATATATGAAAGCCTTTTATTCTTAAGAAATAATAACAGCACAATTTGGCAGATATAAAACATGACTTTAATCAACATGGGCTGTTTTAGCACTATCAAGTCAAAATGTCATAGAGACGCTCATAAAGAAGATTATCTGCGTATTATTTAAGGATTTGACTGAAGTTAAATACTCATTGATAATCTTACGCCACATTCTGGAATATTGCAGTCGTAAATAGTTACGTAATTTCGGTTAAAGACAGAGAGATAATGAATCTCCTTATAATCAAGTTTCAATAATTCTGTATCCTCTGAGTCACAAACGAATCGTAGAAAAGTTGTTTTTTGTATAAAAACGTTGACCCAGATATTAATGTTTCAAGTTTAATGAATGAAATTCCAAGTCAGACAAAAGTTCAACTGAAATTCTGCAACCACAATTATTCAGCAGTCTTCCACGAACGATGCGCGCGCCGAGTTCCAATCGAAGTAACCGGATTATTATTGCTTCGTGCTTTTTATTTGTATGCTGGTCTCGGATAAGAAAATTCTTTCGTCTGGACCTCTATATACATCCACGCTGCAAGTCTTCGTATATGCGAACCCGTTTCGTTCCCGGAGGTAACGACCATCTATCTTCCATACAATTTTATTAAAATGATTATGTACTTGTATTTAAGGCACTCTTTTTTTTAAATTAAGTAGAGTAAATGGGGAAGTGCTATTTGTATGTGGTTATGAGCCGGACGAGGGGAGGAGTCTATCTCCTTTTCGCCTAGCGCTATCCAGGAGATGGTTTAGCTGCGACAGTGCCATACGCACTGTCAGCTTCCCACTTGACCGCACAGATCAGATATCCAATCTGGTGTGCACTACTTTGAGTGACGGGAATTGGTATCGAACTCTAGATCTTGCGATTCCAAGGCGGGTGCTTTTGGTATATACTTTTACATACACCGGATATTATGAATAAAGAATTTATGGATCTTGTGCGCATGTGCTGGCAATTAACGAAGAGGAAATTTTTAATAACAAATGAAATAAAACCAAAATATCAGTGAAATCAGAAGACGCATCACCAATAAAAACCGGGTATGAGGTCTTCGTAGCCGCCATTAATAAAATATCACTGAGAAGGCAAAGATGACATGCCGAACATAAATATATCTGTACCAAGTATCCATGTATTCGATATAGATTACTGCAATATAATGCACCCTCCGGGTGCAAGTATTTAGTTTTCAAGTAATAAAATATTGTATCAATTAGACAATGCTAAATGAAACTAAATAAGAAACAGATATAAAATACTTTGAAACAGAGGGAGCAATAATAAAAATAAAGAACAACTCAAACTGATCTCTTCTTCCTCACCCCCCCCCCCCCCCCCCCCCCCCCCCCCCCCCCCCCCCCCCCCCCCCCTCTCCGTCTTCATGCTAAATTTGTCGTAATTTATCTATTTAGTTAAATTAGTATGTAAAGAATAAAATTGACAGTTAATTTTTTCTTGTTAATAAGATTTCTTTTAGATTATCCCAGAGATTGACTTAAATATTCATTAAAGAATAAACCAAAACAATTAGAACAATCTCAATAATACTAAGCACATTATTAAAATCAGATTTTTAATATCAATATGCAATTACGCCTCCCCGTTCACCTGTAACTGTATTTTTGGTTGTATAGTTATAAATACAATTGCATGTTATAATATGTAGTATAGCCAACAGTATAATAATGTAAACAATTTTATTAATAATTGAGTTAAAATGAAAGATAAAATAAATCGTGAATGAGGCACTTAAAACTAAGCGGAATTTTTACTTGAATGAGAATGCTATAGTGTTCCGTTACAGGACAGAAAAACACACAATTCCATATAATAAGATAGTATATAATATATATATTATACTAATATACTAATAGTATATACGCATAATATATCACACAACTATACATACACATAATATCACACACATAGACAATATATATAATGCTTCATCGATTACAGTGAAAACAGCGTGACTTCTAAGGAATCTGCATTTATTTAACATATTCCTTCTTATTTGAACGTTCTTTCTTTCAGTCATTATTTCATTTCATTCGTCACGTGGCGCCAGTTTCTTATAATCTTAGTGGCCAATATTGGACGTCACAGTTTATTCAGGGGATGAGAAGGTCATACGTGATTAACCTTTTCGATTCCCACCCAAGAAGCAAAAGTTTGGCCTTTCCAAGTGATATTTTAGCTGGATTTCTTTCTTGTTTTTTTCTTTTTCTCAAATTCAATTCATAGTTGCCATGCTTCTGAATCAATATAGTACGGTAGAAAAAGAAAGAAAGAAAGAAAGAAATGAAAGAAAGAAAGAAAGAATGGGGGTAATTAGAAAATATGTTGAGAAAGAAAGGAAGAAGTCGAAAATAAAAGTAAGAAAGAAAGAATGGCGAAACAAGAAATATGATTGAGAAAGAAAGAAAGAAAGAAGAAAGGAGAAATTAGAAATAGGAGAAAGAAAGAAAGAAAGAAAGGGGGTAATAGAAATCTGTGAGAAAGAAAGAAAGAAAAAAAGAAGAAATTGAGAAACAGAATATGCCTGAGAAAAAAGGAAAGAAGGGTAATGGAAACTCTATGAGAAAGAAGAAAGAAAGAAAGAAGAAATAGAAATTGCCGAGAAAGAAAAGAAAGGTGGTAATGGAAATCTGTTTGAAAAGAAAGAAAGAAAGAAAGAAAGAAAGAAATAGAATTATGCGAGAAAGAGCAAGAAAGAAGGAACAAAGGGAGTAATGAAAAACTTGGTCTGTACTTGAGAAAGGAAAGAAGAAAGAAAGAAAGGGAGAAAAGAAATATGCCGAGAAAGAAAGAAGAAAGAAAGAAAGAAAGAAAGAAATGGAGAAAACAGAAATATGCTGAGAAAGAAAGAAAGGAAAGCGGTAATGAGATCTGTGAGAAGAAAGAAAGAAAGAAAGAAAGAAAGAAAGAAAGAAAGAAAGATGCGAGAAAGAAAGAAAGGGGGGGGTAATGGAAATCTATTGAGAAAGAAAGAAAGAAAGAAAGAAAGAAAGAAAGAAAGAAATAGAAAATACCGAGAAAAAAGAAAGAAGGGTGGTAATGAAATCTGTTGAGAAAGAAAGAAAGAAGAAAGAAAGAAAGAAAGAAATAGGAATATGCCGAGAAAGAAGAAAGAAAGAAAGAAAGAAAGGGGTAATGGAAATCTTTGAGAAAGAAAGAAAGAAAGAAGAAGAAAGGAGAAATAGAAATATGCCGAGTGAAGAAGAAGAAAGAAAGAAAGAAAAGAAAGTGCGGTAATGGAAATCTGTGAGAAAGAAAGAAGAAAGAAGAAAGGAAGAAAGAAAGATAGAAGAAAATAATGCAGAAAAATAAGTAACAATGGATAAAGGGACATAGGGATAAAATAAAGAAAGGAAAAAGAAAGAAAGAAAATACAAAGAACCAAAAGCAGAAAAAGAAATATATTGTGAAGAATGAATAACGAGGAAAAGAAATATATTTATTAGAAATAAATAAATAATATAATACATAAGAGAAAAAGAGAGAAAGAAACAAAGAAAATACAGAGAAGATCTTGAGATATTATGAGAAAGATAGAAAAACAAGAAAAAAAGAAAAGAAAAGGATCTTTATTAAGAAAAGAAAGAAAAAAGTGAATGCAGGAAATATAGATATTTACCAACCCCTCCGCACGAGCGATTGTGACACAAGGTCAATTACTTAAGCGGCGTTTAACAGTTTGAATCAGAGATGTCCTTCTTCTTAAATGGTTTGACCTAACAAGGTTTAAAGAGCCAGTCTTGCCCTACTACTTATCCATAGCTGGAAGTAGAATAGTGGATCATCCTTTCCCAAGGTATTTAACGCTATTGAAAATGCAACAGCCCCGTCCAGGATTTGAACTCGTCTCGTCGTGCTCCATTTCAAACGACGAGTAACCAACATTCCATCACGTACGTTCCACTTGAGTAGGAAATAACCCGCTCAATAACCGCTCTGTAGGGCGGAGTCCAGGACTTCGGCCACTGGACCGGTGTGTTAATTAACGGCTATCCCAGGGGCTAACGCAGCCTGCCCCTTTAAAATCAAGGGCTTAGGCGTTGCCAGGAGATTTAGCCCCCTGGGATCAACGCCGTTTAATTAACAACACCGGTCCCAGTGCCGAAGTCACTGGATTCTCCGCCCTAAGAGCGGTAGAGCGGGTTACTTTCCTACCTCAGTGGAAGACGGTGATGAATGTTGGTTATTCGTCGTTTTGAAATGGCACGACGAGACGAGTTCCAAATCCTGACGGGGCTGTTTGCCATTTTTCACATGCGTAATACACTTGGACAAGGTATGAATCCAACTATCTCTGACTTCCAGCTATGGAATAAGTATTAGGGCAGACTGGGCTCTTAACCTTGGTTAAGGCAACCAGTTTAAGAGAAGGAAACATTTCTTGAATTCAAACCTGTTAAACGCCGCTTATAAGTATTGACCTTGTGTCACATCCTGCTCGTGGCGGGAGGGTTGGTAAATATCTATATTTCTGCATTCACTTTTTCTTCTTTTCTTAATAAAATCTCTTTTTCTTTTCTTTTTTCTTGTTTTTCTATCTTTCTCATAATAATTTCTGATCTTCTCGTATTTCTTGTTCTTCTCTTCTTTCTTTTATTTTAATTTATTATTTAATTTATTTTCTAAAATAAATATCTTTCTTTTCTCGTTATTCATTCTTCAACAATATATTTCTGTTCTCTTTTCTTCTTGTATTTTCTTCTTTCTTTTTCCTTTCTTTATTTAATCCCTAATTCCTTTATCCATTTTCTTATTTTTTCTGTTATTTCCTTCTACTTTCTTTCTCCTTTCCTTCTTTCTTTCTTTCGTTTTTCAACAGATTTCCATTACCCCTTTCTTTCTTTCTTTCTTTCTTTCTTTCTTTCTCGGATATTTCTATTCTCCCTTTCTTTCTTTCTTTCTTTCTTTCTTTCTTCAACAGATTTCCATTCCCCTTTCTTTCTTTCTTTCTTCTTTCTTCTCGGCATATTCCTTTTCTTTCTTTCTTTCTTTCTTTCTTCTTTCTCTCAACAGATTTCCATTACCACCTTTCTTTCCTTCTTCTCGGTAATTTCTATTTCTTTCTTCTTTCTTTCTTTCTCTTTCTTTCTCCAATAGATTTCCATTACCCCCCCCCCTGTCTTTCTTCTCGCATCTTTCTTTCGTTCTTGCTTTCTTTCTTTCTTCTTTCTTTATTTCTCAACAGATTCCATTACCCCCCTTTCTTTCTTTCTTTCTCAGGGCATATTTCTGTTTCGTCCATTTCTTTCTTTCTTTCTTTCTTCTTTCTTTCTTTCTCGGCATATTTCTATTTCTCCCTTTTCTTTCTTCTTTCTTTCTTTCTCAACAAATTTTCATTACTCCCTTTTCTTTCTTTCTTCTTTCTTGCTCGGCATATTTCTATTTCTTTCTTCTTTCTTCTTTCTTTCTTTCTCAACAATTTCCATTACCACCTTCTTTCTTTCTTTCTCCGGATATTTCTATTTCTTTCTTTCTTTCTTCTTTCTTTCTCAATAGATTCCGATTAACCCCTTTCTTTCTTTCTTTCTCAGCATATTTCTGTTTCCCATTTCTATTTCTTTTTTTCTTTCTTCTTTCTCAACAATTTCTTTACCCCTTTCTTTCTTTCTTTCTTTCTCAGCATATTTCTATTTCTCCCTTTCTTTCTTTCTTTCTTTCTTTCTCATCATTATTTCTGTTTCCCACATTCTTTCTTTCTGACTTTTATTTTCGACGTCTTCCTTTCTTCACATTATTTCTATTTACCCCACTTCTTTCTTTTTTCTTTCTTTCTTTCTTTCTTTCTGTCTTCTTTCTACCGGTACTATATTGATTTCAGATACGCATGGCAACTATGAATTTGAATTTGGAGAAAAAGAAAAAAAGAAAGAAATCCAAGCTAAAATATCGACTTGGAAAGGCCAACTTTTGCGCTGGTGGAATCGCAAAAAGGTTAAAATCACGTTACCCTTTCTCATCCCCTGAATATAACCTGTGACGTTCCAAATTGCCACATAAAGATATCAAGGAAAAACTGGCGCCAACCGTGACGAATGACGATGAATAATGACTGAAAAAGAAAGAAACGTTCAAAATAAAGAAAGTTGATATGTTAATAAATCAATTCTTAGAGTCACCTGTTTCACGTAATCGATAAGCAATTATATTATATTCTATGGTGTATATATGTATGTCTAGTATAGGTATGTTGAATTATGTATGCGATACTATATATATATATATATATAGTATATATATATATATATATCTTATTTATAATGGGAGATTGTGGTTTTTCTGTGCTGTCAACCGAAATTATTACTATAAATACAATTCCCTTAGTTATTACGTCTCATTCTACATGATTTATATTTTCACTATTTAACACCTCAATTATTAATAAAATTGTTTCATTATTCAATTACTGTTTAATAACTTATCATATTAATAAACATAGCAATTGTATTTATATATACAACAAAATAGCAGGTACAGTATGAAGGAAGGCTAATTTGCATATTGATATAAAAAAATTAATTAAATAAATATTGCTTAGTTATATTGATTTCTAATTGTTTTTTCTTTTATAATATATTAAAATATCTCGGGTAAATCTTAAAAGAAATCATTAACAAGAAAAAATAACGTATTTTATTCTTTACTTCCTATTTTAACTAAATAGTTAAATTTAGAAAATTTACAATGAAAGAGGGGAGTAATGGAAGAATGAAGTACTTCAAAGTTGTCTATTTTTCATTATCCCCCTCTGTTCAATATTTTTTCTGCTATTCTTATTTAGTTCATTAGCTTCTAATTTGAAAATATTTTATTAATTAAAAATTAAATACTTGCACCCGGAGGGTGCATATATTTGCTAGTATATATAATATACATGGATACCTTTGGTACAGATATAAATTTATTTCGGCATCTTTGCCTCTCAGTATGATTTTATTAATTCTGAAGACCGTCATACCCGGTTTTATTGGTATGGTCTTCCTGTTTTCACTGATTTTTTGTTTTATTTCATTTTTTTTAAAATTCCTTCTTCGTTAAATTCGCCAGCACATGCGGCACAGGGAATCCTTAAATTCATTTATTATAAACTCCGTGTATGTAAAAGTATCATACACAAAAAGGCACCCGCCTTGGCAATCGCAAAGATCTAAGTCCGTACCAATTCCCGTCAAACTCAAAGTAGTAGCGCACAGATTGGATAATCTGATCTGGCGGTTCAATGGGAAGCTGACAGTGCGTATGCGCCCACTGTACCTCAGCTAACCATCTTCCCTGGTATAGCGGCTAGCGAAAGGAGATAGACTCCTCCCTCTCCGGCTCATACATAAAATAGGCCACTTCCCCAACTTACTCTACTTATTTAAAAAAAAGAATTCTTATACAGTACATATCATTAATAAAATTGAGAAGATTAAGATGGTTTACCCTCCGCGAACGAAACGGGTTCGCATATCGCAAGCTGTATAAAAATTTTTTTTTCTCCCATGACCAGCCATACAATAAAAAAGCACCACGAGCACAACTGACATCAGGTTTCTTTGGAACTCGGCGCGCGCATCGTTCGTGAAGACTGCTGCAAGTAATTGTTGCAGATTTCAGTTTGAACTTTTGTCGTCAGACACTGGAATTTTCATATAAACTTGAAATTTAATAATCTGGGTCAACTCTTTTAACAAAAACAATTTAGATTCGTTTGCTATCAGAGATTTACAATATTGAATCTTATTATAATTGGAGATTCATTTCCCTGTCTTTAACCGAACGAATTACTAACATTTACGCGAATATTCCCAGGAATTTCGCGTAAGATATCAATGAGTATTACATTCAGGCAAATCCTTAAATATACGCAGAAATCTTCTTTCATGAACGTCTCTATGGAAAAAATTTGACTTAAGATATGCCTCCAGAAAACAGCCCATGTTTATTAAGTTTCATTTTTATATCCTGCAATGTGTGTTTATATATTCTTAAGAGAAATAAAGGCTTTCATGATATGTGATTATTTGCAATTACTGGTTTAAAAAATGGGTTTAATAAATAATTCACGTGGGTTAATTGTTTCTCTAATTATTGTGTTATTCTCTAACGTATTAAAGTCAATCCTACGAATGATTTTATATAGAAACCAATCTATAATATGATAAAAATAAATGATAATCTCTTTATATCTTTTATTCAATTTTTTAGTTTTATAATTTAGTATATTTTTCATGATAATAAACTCAAATAACTTACCCAGGGGGTGCATATTTCTTGCTTAGGTACATCTCATTTTCATATGCAAATAGCACAGCCTTAAATAAGCTATTTGCCCCAGCAGCTGACCGTTAAGACTGATGAATAATTCATTCTCTTTAAATAAGCTACTTACTTCTCCACCGCCAAAACAATTCCTAAATTCGCTTGTATCAGTGATACGCTATTGATATAGTTAATTTTCATTATACAAATAATACAACTAATTACGAATCTGTAGGCCATTTAGGGCTGTAGTGAAAGTAGTTTTTACAGGCAAATCCCGGTGTGGCATAAAGTTTGAATCTTAGTAGAAAGATTGTAGTATCTGTTTAACCTTGTCCGTTGATCCGTGGCTTTAGATAATTGTATATTCCTCGTCTGTTGGTCTTGTGCACCCAACCGAGCAATTGCTGGACAGATTAATTTATCAACGCCTTTAACTAGTAAATTTAATACATGTTTGGCCGTTTTGAGTTGGCGATTCAGCTGCTTTTAGAACAGTCTATAAATACAAGTTGTGTTCATTAGCACTATCTGTATACAAAAATACGCCAACAACAGCCTTAAATAAAATTAGTATTGCCAGCAACTGTATTTTTTACAAAATAATTTCATCTCATATAGCTTGCTACCTGGCACCCCCAGAAGAAAACCTTCCTTTAATGTCTGAAGATAAAATAGCTTTACATTCAGTAAATATTCTGCCGGACCTACTACCAACCGAATTGACGGAAGGAGATTTTTAACGTGGGAGCACGGCAATAAAACGAAGCTATGCCGTGCGCTAATGCAAGAAACAGTACCCGTTATCGGTATTTCCTTTAGGGCGCCTGCATTTCACCGGATAAATAACCGACCTGCTCCTTTTAGACGAGGTGTCAGGATGGCCAGGTATCCCTAGATCATTGCGATTATTTTACTAACCGATTCAGGAACGAATACACCGGACACTAGTCAACCCGATACCAAGTGCCAGTATAACTAGTATTGTAGGTCCTTTAAACGGAATGACAGTCCGTTATTTCGACACTAATAGTTTGTTCTTATTTTCATATGGTCATGATATGCACCAGTCATCGCCAGTGTTGGAATACATGGGGTAAGAATGTATGAGAATACCACTTTTATTTTATAAAGTCGTTAGGGGCGGCCTAATGTCGGTATCAGCCACTGCAAGCGAGAGAGTCTATCCCCTTTCACTAGCGCCGTAGAACCAAGGAGAGTTTATTTGCGTCTGAGGTGAGCACCCACACCTACCTATCAGCTCCTGACTTTACCGCACAGATCCCTGTGCTACTCAACGCTGAGTTGGCGAGGGCGTATCGAACTAGGAACCTTGCGTGGTTTCTAGCGAACGCTCTACGACTAGCTAACCCGGCCTATTCTTTTATTTATAGTCTTTACAAAATTAGCAGCTGGCATTTCCGATAAGAAAATAATCCAGAAAGGAGCCAGAAAAACATTTGGCCAATTTAAATCTGTTGAAATTGTTCTGGACTTTGTTCCAAAAGGACAAGACTGAATTCTCTCTAAAAGTACACTCTTGTTCCACGGGACTTCAGACCTATGCACTGGACTTGCTTCTATTCAAAGGACTAATTTCCCTTTCTATCATTAAACATGTCTCTAACAGGAGATCTAAACGCCGTATAATCGTAACATCCGGTCTATGCCACAACGAAGATGTACAAAGGATAAGTTGATAAAATAAGAAATCTCCCAATCTCATAAAAAGTGTAAAAAACAAGCCAATTTATCAAAATAAGTAAATAGAGTTTACGCCTTTTAAAATAACAAGTTATAATTTTCAAAACCTAGTTAGCATTTATTGTTACGCACTTTTATCAGAGCTGCTTTGTTCCCTTTTTGTTCCCTTTCCGTCACCGAAGAAGGTTTCGTGGTTTTATTTTGATCTAATGGCGCACAACAACATCAACTATCGTATCCAAATATTAATACTGAACCTT
The DNA here is from genome assembly GCA_023376005.1 of Doryteuthis pealeii. NCBI lineage: Eukaryota > Metazoa > Mollusca > Cephalopoda > Myopsida > Loliginidae > Doryteuthis > Doryteuthis pealeii. The sequence continues at coordinate 50,227,695 of CM042152.1, forward strand.
TCACTAAAGTAACCAAGTTCACCTCCCCCATTATAGCGTCCAGAAATAAATCACCTATTTTGAAAGTACTTTAAGTTTTCGATATGTTGCGTTTTCTGATTGGATTTTCGATGCGTTAGAAATTCATTGATACCAATTCAATTCTAAGAATTGGCAGAAGATATGATGTATTTTAAATCACATATTTAGTGTTAAAAAAACTATTTGTTTAAAACCTGCTATTTTTATTATTCAGTGTATAATCTATAGCCTAATAAATTAAAACACTGAGAATAATATAAAAAAACACCCTTCCCTTTTATCTTAATACATTTATTCAAGGATAAAAAGGGAAGTGTGTATTTTATTATTATTCAGTGTTTTATATTAAAATAAAAGGAGGGGCCGGACCTGCACACTTTTGGGACGCCCACTTCTAAAATTTATTTTTTAATTTTTTTTCAACGGATATTATCGATTGCACACCAGATCACCGATTGAAAAAAAAAAAAAAAAATTAAAAAAAAGTTATTCATTTTTCCGACGTTTATCAGGACGTTTCTGTTCCCTTTTTGTTCCCTTGCGTCACCGAAGAAGGTTTCTGATTTCTTTGACTAAGTTGCGCAACAACAACAAAACTCATGGTATCAAATGATTAATACGGACCTTTCGCTAAATCTCAATTTCAAGACCCAGGCAAAGCGTCTGATCTGTTCCAATTTCCTACTGCCGAGATGTGTGAATATTAACGGTTTTTTTTTCTTTCTTCACCCCTTGTTGCACTCACCTGGCATAAGTCATAATCTCGGTTTCATTCTTCGTGCTTATCAAATCAACTCATGTGCCAACTAGCACCCTGTTGCTGCCCTCTGTAATGTCGTTCAGCAGTCTGTAGAATTACTAGTTGGCGGCGTCCACCTCTCGACAAAAATATATCACTAATGACTGTACACCAAATCACAATTAGATGGAAAGACGTTTCTTCACATTTGTTACACAACAAACGACAACGGAGTTATGCAAGTTTTGCTTATAGTATATTATATATATAATATATATATATATATATATATATATGTGTGTGTGTTGTCGGGGGGGTGTGTGTGTGTTTATATATGTATTATATATCCGTATTTTGTGCTATATATATTTATTTAGGCGTAGTGTGAAGCATAAAATATTATTAAAAAAACTCAGTGTTTTTAAGGGTTAAGTTTCGTTTTAATTTATAAAAATTTGAGAGTGTATTCTTCCTTCATCGGTAACTATATACTTCCTGCGATTACTAGGAGGACCTTCATTTCGAAAATGACTGAACGTGGTCAAGGTTGAAAGTATCCGTACTCGGACTACACAAACAATTACGACAAATTGAATACAAATAGTAAAATCAAAATCAAAACCAAAGCACTAAATTACTTGGGTGATTATGTCTTAAAATAAAATATACCAACTAAAGGGAATCAAGCTGCAATATATATATATATAATAGATATATATTATATAATATATAATTATATATATATATACACCTTGTTTTAGATATAAATTATTTCGACATATTGCCGTCTTCAGTCTTATCCTGTTTTCTGTTTTTTTTTTTTTTGGTTTTTTTTTTTTTTTATGACTTTCACCACCTCGGTAATCTTACTAGTGTGATTTCCGTTGCTTTACTAACAAAAATAAAGCAAAAACAGAAAATCACACCGGTGAAAACCGGCGTGTGAAGTCTTTCTGTCTGTTCAGTCTGTCTGTCTTGTGCTCTAATATAATATACATATTATATTATAATATATAATATATACTATAATATAATACATATATATTATATATATATTATAATAATATAATATATTATTATATAAAGTCATCCACAGACCAGCTGTGCTTTCGATTTTTCACGTCCATCAGGTGGCTAGAAACATAACTCACCTCCGACTGGGAGGAGCGAAAGCCGACTGACTTTTAATCAGCCTGTTTGTTACAGTCTTGGACATTCAAAAGATGCCATTAAGGAGGCAGTTTTTAACCTATTAAATACATACATTCGTTTATAGTTATTTTACGATCCACTAGAGGATTCCCAATCTACTAAACAACAGATGATCTGTGCTCTATCCTGGGCGTTGAAAGTTAAATTAAGTTATGCATCGGTTTTGGGAGCCTATAACAACAACTAATTAATAATATAATATAATAATAATAATAATAATAATATAATAACTATATAAGTGTGTGTGTGTGTGTGTGTGTGTGTGTGTGTCTTGTGGTGTTGAGTATCTGTGCGCTATTGGTGTTTATTGTATCGAAACCATTTTAGAATGTGAAAAAAATAATTGTAAATATTTGTTCATAGGAAGAAGAGAGATAACGAGAATGTCATTCGCTCGATGAATCGCAGGAAACCGAAGCCAAGTATTCACTGACTGTTGACATCATATATGTTTGCTTTAATGGCTTCTGAGCTTGTAGTGAGCTTGATTCTTCGCGTGCGGGCCCCTTCATTCTAATCTGTATAGTAAAGCCAAAGCCTAAGTCGTTAACAGTTAATACTAGCAAAACTTGAGTAGTTTTTACGCTATATATCTATTGATCAATCTGATCTACCATAATATATATAATAAATAGTATAAACGAACATGCTGATCTCTTTTAATAATCATCCACTACAGCTGTTATATACTAGTACTAAGTACCTAATAATATTATATATATTATATATATATATAAAGATTCGTGCGTTGTAATGTTAGAGTCCCATACGAAAATGGACTCGTCGATGCTGATTCGAAAACCTGGCGAATTCTTAGAGTACGAATTAAAGTACAGCGTAATGCTTGTGATAACTTTAACATAGAAAATGCATTTCAAATTATTTCTCTCGCATCCTTCTCTCCAGTCTCTCCTCTCTCTCTCTCTCTTCCTCCTCTCTGCTCCCTATCTCTTCTCTCTTCCTTCTTCTCTCTCACTACTCTCTCTCTCTATCCAGAGAAGACTAACAGATATAACGAGGAGAATCAAAAGATACACAGAGGGGGAAAATGATAGCAGATCAAGTAAAGTAACAAGATTGTCAGGTTTTGCACTTAATCGCCAAATTACGGACTAATCAAAGCAATTAGAAAACGTGATGCCTTTTCCAAAGCGTATTTCATCAATAAAAGGAAGTAATAATTTAGTATAATTTTTGTGTCATTAAACTAAACAGTAAAAAATCTTTAGGAGACAAAAGGTGATTCTCTCAGCTTTATAATAATAAAATAGACAATACATATAATAATAATAATATAATAATATAAAATGAATAAAATGAAGAATAACGTTCCTGGGATTTAAATAAAACAGTCCTTGCCCCAGAGATGATCACAGTGATCACTAGAAAACTTGTCATGGTGAATTTGAGAGAGCACAGGGTAGCAAAGGAAATGAAAAAATGGACAAATATCTGGACCTTGCCAGAGAACCTGAAAAAGTTATGAATATGAATGTAAAGTATACCAATTGTAGTTGGGATGAACGTCCCAAAAGATTTGGAAAAAGGTACTAAGGGTTCGAAAGTTTGGAATAGAAGAAGAATTGAAACTTCAGTGAACACTGCACTGCTGCATCTTGCCAGAATAACTCAGAAGAGTCCTGAAGAACCCTAGGAGACTTGCTGTCACCCTCAACCCAGTGAAAGACCATCAGCTTAACACTGATGTGGAAAACTCAAAAATAAAATAATAATAATAATAATAATAATAATAAAATAAACACACCCACACACGCATACTATATATATACTATATATACATATATAACTATAATTATATATATATAATGATACTATATATATAAGAGACGCCAGAGACAGAGTTAAAAAGTCAATAATAAGCTTCAACAATAAACTTGAACAGATATTGCTTAAGATAACCCCAGAGTTCTTACTACTTTGGACACGCCCTTTACATTCTCTTTAGCATCATTTTCAACTAATCCCTTTCTTTACATATGACTTTGACTCTATTTGTAATTCAATCCATGCTGTAACTATTAGTTACCATAATATTATCATACAAGTTATATCCACCATCAATAATAATGGATATTCCGGTCTCTTTTGTCTGGAACCTAAACATACCTCACTAGCCGACATCATAATTACCAAAAATAGTCAATAGCAGAATAAAGAATAATTAATTCTTCTATTAATAATGGAGATTTCTGTGAGTTTCTGTATTGTAACTAAAAAAACTACGCGTCCTAGCTCTACGTCACAGATTACCGCACAATATTCTTATTGCTATGTACGCCCAAAATTTGATTAAGTAGTTTTAAAAATGTTTTTACTCTCGGTCTTTTTTTTTTTTTACAAGAAACAGAAAGTCAACTAAAAAAGTTTACAAATAATAAATACCTTCACGATTTTGGGGAAAATTGATGCGGAAAATATTCAACAATAATTGGATTATACATGCACGCAAACATTTATTTGAGAGGGACTGGGGGCTCAGTTTTCATTTCAAATGGTTAGGGTCCCATCAGATGGGCATATTATAGATAGAAAATGAGTTTTAAAATGTGTTTTTTAAAAATACATAATAGTCGTTAAATATGAAGATACCCATCTAGCAGGAATAGAACGGAAATCTCTTCAGCATAAAATAACCCCAACAAGGGTACAAGCCATAGAATCCAAGCAACAGCTTTAATTTTTCAAATCCCGGTCATGAGAAGAACAACAAGGATCGGCATTAATAACCAGGTTTTATGATAATGTATCTTATGTCAGTCCATAACTAATCTGTTCTTCTATCTATGTCAGTGTCGTAACTATCTCTATCTATGTCCAGTTCGTAATCTATCTACTGTATCTATGTCAGTTTGCGTAACAATCTATCTATCTATGTCAGTTCGTAAATACTATCTACTTATGCTGACGTTCATAAGTATCCTATGCGTATCTAAGTCGTATCTATCTACTCTATCGTATCTATCTATCCTTCTACTGTCAGTCCTAACTATCTATATTATCTAGGTCAGTTTTCGTAAATCTAACATATTTATATATCTAAATGTCGTTTTTAACGATCTATCCTATCTATATCTGTCAACCTTAACTAACGTAGTATATCTGGCCAGTTACGTAAAATAACTATATATGTATCTATTGTCATTCGAACAACTATCTATGTCAGTTCGTAACTGAACTATCTTATGATATCGTATGTCAGTTCCCTAATTATCTATCTATCTATGTCATTTCGTAAATATCTGTTATCTATGTCAGTTCGTACTCTTTATCTATCTTGTAAGTTTCGGTAGTCTATCTATCTATCTATCTATGTCAGTTCGTTATCTATATCGTGATCTAGTATCTTTATCATCATCATCTATAGTCAGTCGTAAATATCTAACTCTTAGGTCATCCGTAACCTAACTATCATCTATGTTCAGTTCTAATAACTATTTATATTATCTGATCTTCCCATATGTAGTCGTAACTACTAATCTACTATCATTCATTGTAACTTAACTATACTATCTATGCTCATTTCGTAAACTGACTATCTATATTATCTATCATTCGTCAAATATCTATGTCATGTACTAACTTATCTGTATCTATTCGTATCTAATCTTCATCTCTAATCTATTCATGTATCCGTAAATATTTATCTATTCTATTCAGTTCGTAACTTAACTATCTATCTATGTCATTGTTCGTATCATCATCTATCTATCTTATCTATGTCATTCATAACATCACTATCTATCTACTTCTATGTCAGTCCTGTATATATCTACAATTTACGTAAATATCTATCTTGTCAGTCGAAGTACTACACTAACTATCAACTAACTTATTACTGAGTTTAACTACTACTCATTATCTATCTACATATCTAGTCATCCGTAACTTTATCTTCGTCTTGTCTAATATGTGTGGATCTCATGTTATCTAAGAATCACTTCACTATCTATCTATCTTATCTATCTAATCATCTATCTATCTATCTATCGTCTGTGTATATCATGTATCTACTTAATATCGATTATATCATTCTAAACTATTCTATCTATTATTAACTGACAATGGCTACTCAGTCTTCATCTGTCAGCTTCATAACTATATTCTATGTATCTTACACTTGATGTCAGTTGTTCACTTTATCTATCTATTCATATCTAAACTATCGTATTCCTATCTATAATCGTACAACGTATCTACAAACTTGACAACTTTTCAATTTATACTTAATCTATCTATCTAGTCTATACGTGTGTATTCCTCTATTGTAGTATCGTCATATCTTATCTATCATATCTATCTGTCTGTCATTGATACAGTATCATGTCAATATATTTCTATCTATCAGTTATCTCAGTGTACATGCAGTTCATTATATGTCAGTTGCTATCATTATCCTACATCTATCTATATCTATATCAGTTCATTATCTATCTAGCTGTCTATCTGTGTATTGTGTATCTATATGTCAGTTCATATTATCTATCTATCTATCCTATCTATTCGTATCATATCTATGCTATCTAATTCTATCTACTCATGATCGTTATATGATATCATCTATCATTCACTCTAATTCTGTCTATCTTATCTACTGTTTTCTTGTATCTGGATCCATGTCTAATGATCATATCTACAAATATATAATCTATCTATCTATTTGCCATACACTATCTCATCTATTCTATCTTTCAATGTATATCATATTTCTGATCTATTATCTACTTTATCGTCAATCATATGTCAATTCATATTATTACTATCTTGCCATCTATCTATCTATCTATCGTACCCATATCTATCTATGTCAGTCATATATCTATCTATTATCTATCATCTATCTATCAGTTCGATATATCATTACTCTTATGTGATCCTCTATCCGCGTATTCTGTCTCGCAATTTAATTTCCCGACCTCGCTCTCATAAACACATTTTCCCCAGATTGATTGAAAATACATCTTTTTTCTTACCTTTATTGTTTTCCATTAAACTGCAATCGCCAGCAGGCATTGCATTTTAATAACACGTTCCACACAATCGTCAGAAAATCACTTCCATTATTCCAATTCCTCTTGAAAAGCAAACTGTAATTTATCTTCGCTTTTTCTTGCTTCAATCCTCACATTCCATCAGATCTTTTACAGATTTTTATCAAAATTGCAATATTATCCACGTATTCACTCAACTTCTTCTTCTCTTCTTCTCTTCTTCTTCTTCTTCTTCTTCTCTTCTTCTTCTTCTTCTTCGTTTCTGCTTTTCTTCTATCTCTTCTCTTTCTTTCTTTTTCATCTTTTTCTTTCTTTTCGTTCTTTTATCCTTTTTTTTCTATTAACATTCTTTTTCTTTCTATTTTCATTCTTCTTTCTTTTCATTCTTTTTCTTTCTTTTAATTCTCTTCTTCTTTCTTTTTCATTATCTTCTTTATTTCTTTTTCATTTTTTCTTCTTATTTTCATCTCTTTCTTCTTTTTCATTCTCTTTCTTTCTTTCTTTTCTTTCTTTTCTTCTTTTTCTTTTCTAGCTGTCGCTTCTTTTTCTTTCTCTTTCTTTCTTTTCTTCTTTCTTCTTTCTTTCTTTCTTTCATTCTTCTTTTCTTTCCATTCATTCTTTCTTTCTTTCTTTCTATCTTTTCTTTCTTTCTCGTCTTTTATTCTTTTTCATCTCTTCTTCCTCTTCTACATTCTTCTACATTATTGCTTCTCGTTTACTGCTGTTTCTTTTTCTTCTTCGTCTTCTTCTCATACGGAATTCTTTATTTTACTGATTTTCATGTTTTCTTTTTCACTTTTCACTTTTTCTTCCTTTACGGAAGCTTCTTCCTCTTTGCATTATCTCGAATGTAATCATTCTCCAATTATTCTTTGTCTTCTTCTTTCTATCTTTTTGCACATCATATATGCCTCTCATTCCTCACTTTTCTTTTCATACATTTGATATCCTTTAATCTCCAAAATATCCGCCTTTCTTCTTCTTCTTCCTTCTTCTTCTCTCTTCTTCTTCTTCTTCTTCCTTCTTTATTACTCTATATATATTTTATTATTATTATTATTATTATTCCTTCTTCTATATTATTATCTCTGCTTCTTCTTCTTATTATATATTTATCCTTCTTTCTTCTTCTTTCTCTTTTCTTCTTCTTCCTTTCTCTGTTTTCTTGTTTTCTTCTCTTATCTAATCATATCATATTCCCCTTCTTCTTCTTCCTTCTTCTCTCTTCTTCCCATCCTTTTTCTATCTTCTTGCATATTCCTTTCATTCTCATCCCACATACTTCTCCTATTTGTATTTTCTTGTTTGTCTGCTTGTCTGCATTTTCTTCTCCTTTCCCATTCTTTCTCCATATTCTTCATTCGTCTCCCGATCCTCTTATCTCTTCTTCTTCTCTTCTTCCTCTTCTTCCTTCTTCTTCTTTCTTCTTCTTCATTCTTCTTCTTCTCTCTCGGCGGCGGCATATTTCTTCATTAAACTTGCCTGTCGCTTTCATTTCCGTATCCTTAATTGCATTTATCTTGTATAACTGTTTACATTTTCATTGAGAATAGATGATAGCGATGTTTGTCTAATTATAGCCACACGGTTAAAACATTCGGTAAATGGTGAGGGACATTTATTCGGTGACACGCAAATGGTACTAGTCAGTTGCTCTAAAAATGAACATTATGGGGAGGGTTTGCAGCAAAAGCAAGGTTGATTGCAGCAAAATGATCATCTAAGTAGCTATATAATTCTGATACGCAGCACTGTGATATTGTTGTTGTGTCACAATCCTATTTACAATAGAGCTCGGTGTCATTGTGACACTTCCAAAATACGCAAGAAGTCCAAGAAATATGTACTTAGTCAATTAATTAATGAGAATTCGGTCTTCTGATTAGTCAGTAAACGATAACGGATCAGTCTCGCTTAACACAAGAATTCTTCACACTGAGGTAGCAACAAAAGGTTCTCTCGCTAAGAAACAACTAATGATTCTACTGACACTAAGAATAACCAAAGATTCTACCTAAACACCTGAAGGAACAACAAAGTTTTAAACTAAGGGAAAAACCAAGGATTAACTAATATACTAAGGAACAAACCAAAGGATCTTCACTAATAACACACCAAAGATTCAACCTACACATAATGGACCAACCAAAGATCTTCACTAGAGAATAACGCAAAAGGATCATACTAACCTAACAACAACCCAAATATTCTACCTAACACTCAGGAACCCAACCAAAGGTCATCTTCATAAGAACAACCAGATTCTACCTAACACTAAGAACAACCAAAGGAATATTCACTCAGGAACAACCATAAAGCTTCTACCTAACACTAAGAGACAACCAACCGAACGGATTGCTCACTAAGAAACAACCCAAAGGCCTCATACCTCACACTAAGACACAACAAATCTATTCTCACTAAGGAATAACCAAAAGAGTTCTACCTAACACTAAAAAACAACCAAAGGATTCTTCTCTAAGGCAAAACAAAGCATATCTACCTACACACTAAGGAACAACTAAAGGATTCTTCCACTAAGGAAAACAACCAAAGAATTCTACATCACACTAGAGGAACAAACAATGGACTTCTTCACTAAGGCACGCCAAAGGATTTACCTAACACCAAAAACAAACCAATGTTCGTTCACTAAGGAAACACAAAGACCTCCCATACACTCTCTCTCCTGAAGCTTAAAAATGACGACAAAAATTCATAATTAAAGTAAGTGTATGTATAGAATAATGTTGCGTATCAGTGTTGTAAAAAACAATATAGAATAAACCGACAGCTGCTTCAAAAATAGATAGCTCCAAGAAAAAGAAAAAAAGAAACAAAATGATAAACGTTCAAATCTCAACCATTATTATCTCTTTAGTTGAAATCATGCTATGCTTAATAACTAATGTCCTGAAGAGACACGACAGAAAGAAAATCGCGTGAAATATCATATTTATTCTTAGGTTGGCCGGATTGTCAAAAACTTTCATTTTGAACGTGAAAAATTGTGCAAAAGATGCTGACACAAAATAGATGGAAATGAGACAATGTGAGGACATAATTAAATATTTAACCCTTTCCCAGACAACAACCAGATAGATATACTAAAGTTATATATATATATATATATATTATACTATATATATATACTAGTATATATATATATATATATATAGTGTGGGTTGTGTGAGATGGTCACTATTTCAGCTTTTGCTGAACGGTGTACCAAAGGCAGTATATTGAGTGTGCTCAATATAAAATAGAGCTGTATATATATATAAATAAGATAATATATAAAGGTTTTACATATCTATATTAGGTGACAAAGGAACATTCACAACCATATTGGTTTCATGCGATGCATTTGAAGTGTCGTTATCTCAACATTTGAAACTCTTCACCTGATGAATGCATCGCATGAAACCATATGGTTTGAATTTCTACACCTAATAAATAGTATTGAATAACCTTATAATTTATCTTATTATATTATATTAATTATATATTATTATATATATATATATATATATATATACATAATACTATATATATATATATATACCACTCGGTTAGAGATACAGCGTCGAAGGACTCTTTAATAGGTTTCAAGTATTCCTATCTAATACTAACATAATCCTATATAACACCCCTATTCCTTAATCTTCCACCCGTTATCATCTTGTAACCCCCTCTGGTTAAAGAGGACTATTGAATTCGCCAAGATGGAATCTAAAAGTGTAATCCTGAGTATCTTTTCCACAGAATTATATTTCTTTTGAGTTGTCTCATCTCCCTAAATATGACCATTCCGTTCATTATAAAGAAAAAGGGGATATAAATAATGCAAAACCAAAAAAGAATATAAGAAAGAAGTATGAGAAAAGATGAAGAGGTAATTAATGCAATCTCTTTAAATCGACCATAATGAAAAGAAAGAAAAAAGAGTCGATGAGAATTTAAAACAGTTATTAACATATTACTATTAACTATTCGCAATATATAACTCCTGAATAACTATATCAAAAGTTGATAATGATCGAAGAGATAAATCATCATATATGGTAAGTCCACAGTCTGCAGTACTAATCATTTTCGAACATATCTTCTTATTTATAATGGAGATTGTGGTTTGTCTGTCTGTAACCGAAACTATATTACTATACAAGTCACAATTCCTTTAGTTATTTACATCACATTCTCCATGATTTATTTTCATTTAAACCTCAATTATTAATAAAATTGTTCTATATCATTAATATGTTTACATATCTTACATACTAATAACATGCAATTGTATTTATATATACAAAAATAGCAGTTTACAGTATGAATGGAAAGGCTAATTTGCATATTGATGTTAAAAATGTGATTTTAATAAATATATGCTTAGTATATTGATTTCTAATTGTTGGTTTTTATCTATTAAATATGAGCAAACATCTCTGGGATAAATCTTAAAAAGAAATTCATAACAAGAAGAAATAACTGTTATTTATTCTTTACTTCCTATTTTAACTAAATAGTTAAATTAAGAAAATTTACAAATGAAAGAGGGGAGTAATGGAAAATGATGGAAGAGTTACTTTCAAAGTTGTTCTATTTTCAATCATACCCCTCTGTTCCAAATTTTTTTTCTGCATTCTTATTCAGTTTCATTAGCCTTTCTAATTTAATATGATATTTTATTATATTAAAACTTAAATACTTGCACCCGGAGGGTGCATATATTTGCTAGTAAATTTAATTGACGTATTGTAGCTTAACAGGTACTGTAGGTCCTGCTCTGTGTTGACTCAAAAGTAATTACAATGAATGGGTGACTTAACATTCTTCAGAATTCTAGAATTGGTGTTTCCCTACTGAATGCAGTTTAATACCATTCTGTATACATCATTTCTTTAATGGGTTGGTTTGGTTTATTTTGTTTTGCGGCATATCAACCTCGGTGGGTCATTTAATGCCGACTAACTTTTGTATTCGTAGTGATATTTTGGTAGAAAACAAGTGTATTTATGTATAGATTTTAAGTATTGTTCAATTACTCATATTTTAGAGTAAAATCCCACTTCTTTTGGGAAATGTAAAATCCTGGATGGTCTTATTTTTGTGAAAAGTTTTTTCAAATTACTTGCTTGGTAGTATTTTATTCTCACTTGATCAAAGTCTACACAATCTAGCAGTATATGTTTCACTGTGAATCTCTCTTGACATGTAGTGTATATTGGGGATTCTGTGCCCCTCTAGTAAATGATGATGGGCTATGTAGACGTGGCCTATGAAGGCGGGCCAGGAAAACCTGTTCTCTTCTATTTTTGTTGTATTTTAAGTTCCATTCTCCAACGGTAGGGTTAATGTTTTCACGTTTGTTATTAATGAGTGAATTCCAATCATTTTGCCATTTTTAATGATAATTGGGACAGGAGACCGGGACGACACAATCAAAATTAGCAATATATATTCCGTAATTCACATACAATATAACAAATAAAACAAACATGTAACTTCTTTTTTTTTTAAATTCCGTTTACTTTTATGTTGGGCATTTAAGTGACGCAAGACCATTTGGAATGTTTGGTTTTTAAAATCGGGTGAAATAAAATGGTCAAATAAGAACTCTGCAATTAAGCGACACCAGATAATCTGGATTTACATTTTTGAATTGCATCTTGAAGAATTTGGACGTTCTCATTTCTAACCAGAGGGAATTGCAGGATGATAACGGATGGGAATATTTAGGAACACACGTATTAATATATAGATATTGATTTGGATTCTGATGAAGACTAGGGAAACATGTTAATCTGATATATCAAATTGTCATATTTCCCTTACTGTTGGAGTACATACCAAATTTATTAATGCATGCACACGTACACACTCACAAGGGGTCAAATAACCTCAATGGACCACCTGTTGGCCGTAGGGATGCTTAAAGACGGAATCACTGTTAAGAATTTGGTGGCCATTATTAGGCTTCAAGTAAGAGCACTTTACAGTGGAGATCCCGTGTGTTAAGCAGAGTGCGATTTTTAGTGGATATATATTTGGTTGTTCCTCGGTGTCCCATAAAATTGAGTAAAATCCTTTGGTTCTTCCTTGGTGTCCCTTAGTGTTGAAATGAATCCTTCCGTTGAGCAAAGTCCTTGGTTGCCGGTCCGTTCAGCAATGGCGAATAAGTGCTAATGAACGGCTTTCCAGATCGGCGATTAAATAGTTAACTAACCACGTCTTCGAGATGTTGATTGGCTGACTTTTCATCCACGCTCCCACGCAGAGTCTATAAGTTTAAGTGGTGGACTTCAGCACGTTTTATGTGTCAAAACAATCAAACAATCCTGCTTGCTGAGACAAGCAGCACTCTAACCCTTCTTTCGGATATATGGGCGGCCAGAGAGGCCGTCTCTGACCAATCAGCTGGTCATGTCAAGACTTAGAACCCGACAGGATTGTCCTTATTGCAAATCCCCAATCATTTTTGTCATATCTATAATAGAAGGCAGTGGCTGAGGATCTTAGTGCCCCGAGTATGACGTCAAACTGCTTATAAGGGTGAAGTTCCAATTTTTGAAATTTGGGGAGAGAGTGGAGTGCCCCTAGATAAAAGTATATGAAAACTCACAATTCTGTTAAAATGAAAATATTTTATATCATATTCATAGCTAATATTGAACAATATTTCGATTTATAAAAATCATCTTCAGAGCTTGTTTTTAATCCAGACTCATCCAGAGGGAAGCAGAAAATAATCTAAATTCAAAACGAAAAACATTAATGTTCCAAAAATCGTGCCAGTCATGCGATCGTTTCGTCATTAGCACATCCGCTACGCGTTTCTAAGCCAACGACATAAATGTATATCTTTAGTGTAACAGTTTTTGAAAGAAGAAGACATATTTCTAATTCAAAAATAGACAAATTCTCTTTTTCAAACAGTGTGCTTTCATATCCTTTTATCTATACTTATATCGTCGGATTCATTTTTTTACTCTTAACATATATATATATTATATATATATATATAATATATATATATTATATATATATATATATGTTATATTATTATTATATAAGTATATATATGTATATGTATATAATATATGTAATATATAGTTATTATATAATATATTATATATATATATATATAATATAATATGAAAACGTCTCCTCATTAACTCAGTATGTATTTGTTGAAGTCTGTATATCGATTTTTTGCTTTTTCTTATTTTTATCTATCTAAATTGTGTCTCGCGAGAAAAACGTTTTTTGATATCTGGATATCCATATCTTTAGGTTCATCCAGTAAGACACATAGCTAACCTATTCAGGATTCTCTCTCTCTCTCCTCTCTCTCTCTCTTTCTCTCTCTCTCTCTCCCTCTTTCTCTCCTATCCCTCTCTCTCTCTATAAATATATATATTAATTCTGAGTGCATGCATGTCATGAACAACATATACTATATGTTCATGACCGCGTGTGCGAGTTTGTATGTGAGTGTTTGTGTATGTGTACAAAGGAGGTATGAATACATATCATATAGTCATCCTTAATGGAAGAAAACTAATTAATTCTAAAGAAGAATTATGAACGTCGAGTTTTTCTATAAATGATGTTTTACAAGAATTTGACCATTGCTTGTACTGGATCGAAATTAACGATTTGCCTTGGTATTTGGATTTTGGATAGTAATAAGGAGATGCATTGCTTCCCCTTTTTTTTACATCAAATATTTCGCTCGAAAATTTGCGTTACATTTTCTATGTAAAAGAAAAAATGTTGTTGGGTATTGCCGAACGAATTGATTGGACTTACATGCACAAAAAAAAAAATGCAGCAACTGAAGAGAATGCAACAGCAGCTGAAAAAAAAAACTATAACAAGGAAAAATAAAAAAAATGAAACAACAACAACAAACCAGCTGCAGTTGAAGAGAAACCAGAAAAAAAAGTAAGGACATATGCATAAGTCAGATGCTGGAATAAATAAATACGAAATACATTACCACAATCCAAATTAGGAAATAATAAAGAAATTAATATATATATATATATATATATATATTATATATATATATATATAATTATATATATTATATAAATACAATTATATATAATATATATACATATATTATATTCATAGAAATAGCAAGAGACTGATAATAATAATAATAATATATAATAATAATATAATAATAATAATAATAAAATATAGAGGACGTGTATGATGTGTAGAATATATAGAGGAAGTATATATGTAGATTAAAGGAAGTGTATGATGTTAGATAGTAAAAGATATAGACGAGTGTATAAATAGAAGAAGATATAAAGGAAGTGTATGAATGGTTAGAAGTGAAGATTAGAGAAGTGTATGATGGGTAAGAGAAGATATAAAGGAAGTGTATGATGGGTATAAGAAGATAGGAGGAAGTTATATGGATTGGTTAGAGAGAAGATATAAAGGAAGTGTATGATGGTAGAAGTAGAAGATTAGACGAAGTCTATGAAGGGAAGTAGAAGATACAGAGGAAGTACATGATGGGTAGAAGAAGATATAGATGAAGTGTATGATGGAAAGAAGAAGATATAGAGGAAGTGTATGATGGGTAGAATATATGGAGGAAGAGTATGATGTGTACAAGGGGAAAGATACTTGTAATATAAAGAAGATGATATTCTGGGGACGAAGAGGAAGTGGAAAAAGGAAAGAGACAATTAATATAGAAGGAGACGAAGAAGGTTTGTTTTGGTTTGTTTCAGGGCATGTCCACCCTTGTTGATTTCTTCAATCTAAATGTTATGCTTTGTTATACCAAATACATAGTTTCAGATAAATAGTATTAATTAATAATAATAATAATAATAATAATAATAATAATAATAATAATAATTTATTTGCACACTGTTATATGATTTTATTTATTATTGGCATCCTTCCGTCTACATGAGACGATGGCGTAGTTTCCCCCAAAAAACTTCCATCGCCATCTACACGAGTGGCTGAGCAGGTCAATTTTTGAATTGCAGTCTCTGGCGCACTGCCTTCACACAAAACTCTGGTGCTTGCTGTGGTGGCTGTTGTTTTTCCTCTTTCTAGCTCTCTTTGCTGTGGAGGATACTTCCTCTCTGTTTCCCTCCTTTTGATGCCACAGACCTCCCTATTAGTTTTAATGTGGTACATCTTCATGTCTTTCTTGCCGACGTCTTTGAAGGGTAAGCGTTGTCTCCCTACCAAGGGGGAGCCTTCTACTAAATCGTCATGCAGTAGGTCTTTGGGAATGTAGCTTTTGTACATGATCAAGTCAGCGAAAGCGCCTCTCGCAGAGGATGGCGAACATGATGTTCATGTTGATTCGGTCCAGTTAGTTCTGTGTTGAGCACTTTATCCTGCCAACGGATGTTCAGGATGCGTCATTGGCAGCTGAGATGGAAACTGACATGGTTTCAATTATTCCGATCTAAATCTTACTATAATAAGGATTGTGTGTTTGTCTGTCTGTAACCGAAACTATATCACTATTCAAGTCCAATTCCCTTGATTATTTACGTCACATTCTCCATGATTTTATTTTTATTTAAACCTCAATTATTAATAAAATTGTTTTACATTATTAATACTGTTGGCCATATCTACATTTTTATAACATGCAATTGTATTTATATATATATATATAATACAATAAAATAGCGGTTTACAGTGTGAACGGGGAGGCTAATTTTCATGTTGATATTAAAAATTTGATTTTAATAAATGTGTTTAGTTTTATTGATATAATCATTCTAATTGTTTGGTTTATCTTAAGGAATTTAAGCAAACATCTCGGGGATAAATCTGAAAAGAAATCCATTAGCAAGAAAAAATTACTTTAATTTTATTCTTTACATCCTAATTTAACTAAATAGGTAAATTAAGAAAATTTAATAAAGGAAGACGGGAGTGATGAAGAGTACATTTCAGTTGTTCTATTTTATTAATATACCCCCCGCTGTTTCACATCTTTTTATCTGCATTCTTATTTAGTTTCATTAGTCTTTCTAATTTAATGTAATATTTTATTACCATAAAACTTAATTACATGTACCCGCAGGGTGCATATATTTGCTAGTACTAATAATTTTCGAAATAACACTTTTGACCCATAGATGGGACCCTAACATGTACTACCACTTGGGAGTAAGGACAACTCCACACTGCCCAGAGCTGTAGAACTGGAACATCACCACCACAAGTAGTTTTGTCAAAACCATGATAATCATTTAATGGAGGGTATTACACGAATTAAATAATGCATTCGGCGTATTCTAAACCCCGCCGACGACAAAGAAGAAAGAAAAAAACCTAATATCTTCTTAGATATGAGAATATATATAAATAGCAGGACCTGTGGATATACCGCTGTATGATAATTTGATAATTACAACGTTTGATATATTTACTTAAGAGCTATTGGTAAATAATTCAATATGTGAAAAGTATAATAATCTTGATTTAATACCGTATCATTTTTCTTTTTCTTTCTTTTCTTCTTTTCATCTTTACATTATGTTCGACTGAACCAGATTAGCGTTATCGCTTCCGCGCACTCATCACTCTCTCTATCTTTCCCCATTTAAATTTCTTTCTTATTATATCTTTTATGTATAGAATGTACTTTTTCTACCCTTTCTTTCTTTCTACTTAAAACTGAATAGTACATCATTTAGCAGAGGTGACGACACACATAGGAAATAAGAATTCCGCGGATAAGCAACACCAGATAATCAGGATTTACATTTTTCTTTTTTGCATTTCATCTTGGACGATTTCGACAATCTTATTTTCAATCAGAGGGTGTTGTAAGATGGCAACGGTCGTACAATTAAGGAACACGATTATTAACATATAGATGGTATTGAGAAAGACATCAGGAGGAGAATAATAATAATAAGACAAGAGGAGGATAATAATAACAATAATAAGAAAAGAGGGGGAGGAGGAGAATAATAATAATAATAATAATAAGACAAGAGGAGGAGGAGGAGAACAGTAATAATAATAAGACAAGAGGAGGAGGAGAAGAAGAAGAAGAAGAAGAAAAGGGGAGGGTGAAAATAAAAATAATAAAACAAGAGGAAGGGGATGATAATAATTATAATAATAAGACAAGACAATAATAATAATAATAATAATAATAATAATAATAATAATAATAAGAAGAAGAAGAAGAAGAAGAAGAAGAAAATTCTCTGGGATTTTAAAATAAAAACGGATCACCTTATCCCAGCAAGAAGACCAGACCTACTGTTGATAAACAAAAAAGAAATAACTTGTCAATTGGTGGATTTTGCAGTGCCAGCAGATCACAGGGTGAAGCTAAAGGAAAATGAAAAAATGGACAAATATCTGGACCTTGCCAGAGAACTGAAAAAGTTATGGAATATGAAAGTGAAAGTTATACCAATTGTAGTTGGTGCACTTGGAAAGTCCCAAAAGGATTGGAAAGTTTGGAAATCGGAGGAAGAATTGAAACCATTCAGAACACTGCACTGCTGCAATCTGCCAGAATACTCAGAAGAGTCCTGTAGACCTGAGGAGACTTGCTGTCACTCAGACTCCAGGGAAAGACCATCAGCTAACACTGATGTGAAAACTCAAAAGGAGTAATAATAATGACAAGAGGAGGAGAAAGAGGAGAATAAGAAGAAGAGGAAGAGGATAATATTAATGATAAGAGGAGGAGGGGAGGAGGAGAGAATAGGGGGAGGAGGAGACAAGAAGAGGAGTAGGAGAAAGGAGGTTAAAAAAGCAGGAAGAGGTGGAGGAGATAAGGGGAGAAGAAGAAGAAGCAGAGGACAAGAGAAGAAGACAAGACGAGGAGGCGGAGGATTTATGCTGAAAGTACCGGTTTCTATCAAAGACCCGATGTTAAGCGGTAATGAGCCAGTCCATTACTAACATGGGTAACCAATTATTAATAGCAAGTATTGTAAGTAACCTGAAGCCTATGTACTAGACTAAGCAAACCTGAATAAAAGGAGAAGAGGGAAACAAGAAATTGTATGAGAATGGAGAAATAGAAATACATAAACATTATGTGGCCATTTTCAGTGTGGAGGAACATCCCAATTATTGGGCTCTGCTGATGCAAACGTAAACGTGTTTATACCGGGGAATAACTGTTTATTAGGTAGTAGAAAATTGGAGTCACGGCAAAAGAGAAAAACGCACACACAAATATAAACACAACACACACACACACACACACACCACACACACATATATATATATGTACATATATATATATATACATATATATATATATACAAAAATATGATATGATAAAATTAATAAAAAGCCGACATATAAACACATGTTTATAACACACCTATATATGTATATATTATATATATATATATATATATATATATATATATATATATATTTGTGTGTGTGTGTGTGTGTATGCGTGTGTGTGTGTGTGTATACAGAAGATGATACAATAAAATTAATAAAATTACGAAACATATAAACACGTTTATAAACACACACAACACACACACACACACACACACACAGACAGACACACATATATATATAATATATATATATATATATTATATAATATATATATATATATACAAAATATGATACAATAAAAATTAATAAAAGCCGACACATAAACACATGTTTTATAAACACACCCATATAATGTGTATATATATATATATATAATATTATATATATATATATGTGTGTGTGTGTGTGTGTGTGTGTGTGTGTGTGTGTATAAAAAGACACACACACACAAACACCACACACACACTCACATATATATATATATGTATATATATATATCGGTATGTGTGTTTGTATACGCTGGGTTGTTGGATATGTGCGTGTGTAGGGAGAAGTGGGGAATGAATGTAATAGATTTCTTTTAGAAATGGCATCAGGTACATATGAAATATATATATATATATACACACACACACAACACACATATATATATATATATATATATATATATATATATATATATATATATATATATGAAAGTAAAAAAACAAACAATGTGTTTGATATGGCCTTAGCCCGACAATTTTAGGGTTCGAATCACAGAGCAGTCTTCCTGTCTATAACTTTGCTAATGAGGCATAATATGCCAATATGTACATATAGAGAATGACTTTTTCTCGATTTGTTTAGCCGTACATTTGAACAGATATGCTTGCCCAATTCATTAATTATCAACTAATTAATTTTCAAAAATTAGCTATGACTTCAATTAAGCACATATTCTCCCATATAATATATATATATATATAATATATATATATATATATATATATATGAATTATTTTCCACACTGTCTCTCGCTCTATCTCTCAGACAGACAGACACACTCACACACAGATATATATAGTGTATATATAATTCCCCTCTCTCTCTCCCCCTCTCTCTCATATATATATATATATATATATATATATATATTATTATATATATATAATATATATATATATATATGATAAGACAAAAAGGAATATTGATTACATGATAATCATTTTTTTACAAGTTTCCAGTTTATGTCATTGTCAGTTGAACATCAATCTAGGAGACACAAGGTTCCAGGTTCGATTTCGCCTTACCAACTCAGTATATGAGTAGCACGGCGTAGATCTGTGCAGTAAAATTGATGGTAGGTGTAGTGCTCCACCTCAGATGCATTCCTTCATTCTCCTTTCTAAGCCTTTCGGAACTCTTCCAGTACAATTGGTAGCATCGTCACCCTCATGTTCCACGGCCAGTTCTAAATATTTGTCTACATTTTTCGCTGGAACAAAATCCCCTGGGGGATATTTTTTTTCTTTTCTTGTTAATCAACACTGTCTTTTAGCCAGGATTAGCTGATCTGTTTTTATCGCAATATTCCCATTCTATTTTTAAAAAGAGACAAGGGAAGAACTCCAAAAGATTGACCAAAGGAAAAGAAATTAATGACGATGCAGTCGTACGATACATCTTATGAATGCGTGCAGGGTGGTTTTCAGTGATGCAATATCCTCTTCGACGATTACGGGTTATTGTGCATCATAGCGGCTCCGATAGCAATCCCAACATGAATCCGGCATCTTCAAGTTGCCACCCTGTAAGCTACGTGCTTCTAGCTTTGACATATTTTGCTACTAATGATCTACACAAGAAAAAATGGGCCTCTTAAATCGACAAACCACAGTCAGTATGAGCCAAGGAAAAAGTCCATTCTCCCTATTACTAATACAAATACAAAATGAAAAAACACCCTCTAGGCGATGTAAAAATAGATTTTTGAAACCTATTGCCTGAGGGGTGGGAGTAAAAAATTCAAAGACAGCGAGTTTGTACCCTAAGTAAGTAAAATCATCAAATTCATTAAAGTATCAAAAAAATGAAACAATTTGAAATGTAAACTTGAAATATGTATCAAAATAAAACAAACTATATATAGATATATAATACCAGTCATGTATTTATTAAAACTTGTTTTAAAAAAACAATGAGGACTGTCTAATTTTGCATATTCAAATTTTGAGTGTATTTATTCTATGTTATGACGATTTTGGCTAATGTGACGTAAGCAGTAACGTAATTTTTGTTACAGACAAAAACCGGAAGCGAATCTCCATTATTAATAGATATAATGGAATAATCTCTTCCCCCCCCGGTCTCAATCTAATTTACCTTTCGTGGATTCCACTTGCGGTAAGTTCACCCCCTTCTATGAATTTAATTAAACAGGAAAACACTTCATGTTTAGTTGCAATATCAATGTTTTAAGATGCAATTTATTAATGATATTCACAATCATTTTAAACCTTATCATAGATATAGTTGTGCCTATAAGTGTGAATGTATTGAAATCAAATTTAATTATTTATGGTAGATTTATCCAATACGTGCGTTCGAATTACTAAGAGGCAGCTGCTGTCTTTAACTGCAACTCCTTTATTTCCATTTGCAACAATTCATTTGTTCACCTGTCTCTTCGTTTCAGCCTGTGCTTTTCAGCGATCGTCACCGAAGATCCTCCAATGTAATACTTTTTAAAATGCTATTTCCTAAACTATTCATCGAATTTCAAGATAATTGTATTTGTTTGTTGAACGGATACGTGCAGGAAGTTGGCAAAATCAACATAGCATTATTATTACTGGTTATCATAGGGCCAGTTTAGCTCAGTCGGTAGAGCGTTCAATTAGGAACCACAAGGTTCCGGGTTCGATGCCAGCTATTACCAACTCAGCGTATGAGTAGCACAAGGATCTGTTTACAAAAGTAAGGAGCTAATGGTAGGTATGGCGCTCCATCTCAGACGCTGAAATAATCTCCTAGGCCTAGCGCTAGTGAAAAGGGGATAGACTCTCCCGCTCTCTGGCTGATACCGACTTTAGGCCTCCTCGACAAATTTACTTACTTATATCGTTATCAATAGATCACTTGGTGTGTAAGTGGTGGACACATTTTTGTGGTATTGTTAGTTGATTGCCCAATGTCAGTGATAGAGCTGATATATATATATATGTATATATATATATATATATATATATATATATGTGTGTGTGTGTGTGTGTGTGTGTGTGTGTCTGTGTCTGTGTCTGTGTGTATGCGTACTGTAGTGTACTATATTTATAAATAAACAGTATACCACGCCTGAATTGAAACCAGCTGAACTCCGCTTAGAAATTAATCGTGTTAAACCATTGGTTTAAGAAACACATCCGCAGGAATATAAGCGCTGCTGATTTTATGATTGGATCATCGCAACATCGCCTTGCTAAATGGTTAGCACTTCTTCTACAACCTGCTGTTAATTTCTATTCTAAATTTTGTATTCCTGACTCCTTTACATTTGTTAAGACTATACAAAATCTTCCTTTGAATCTCCACCAGTCTTTCTTCTGCTCTTTTGATATCAATAGTTTATACACTAATGTCCCATTGGATGAAACCATCACGATATGCACGGATATATTATACCGTAGCCACCTTGACCCTCCTCCTATTCCCGAACCAGTCTTTATAAAAACTGATCAACATCGCCACAAAAATATTCAATTTAGTTTTAACAGCTGTATTTACGAACAAATTGATGGCATAGCGATGGGTAGTCCCCTTGGAGCGGCCCTGGCAAATATATTCGTTGGCTTTCAAGAAGAGGCATTATTTCAATCCAATAACCATCTCCCACTGTTCTACAAACGATATGTGGACGATACTTTTGCCATTTTCTCTACTAGATCTGAATGCAGACTATTTTTTCACCGTCTTAATAACTTACACCCCTCCCTTTCTTTTACGTGTGAATTTGAGGCTAATAATTGTTTACCTTTTCTCGACGTTCTAGTGGAGCGAACAGATAGTACAATTCTTACCTCTATTTACCGTAAACCTACTTTTACTGGGTCCTATACACGTTGGGGTTCCTTTTGTCCCCCCCAACGTAAAATTAACTTAATAAAAACCTTGATTCATCGAGCCTTTATGATTTGTTCCAAATCCAAACTCCAACAAGAATTTTCCTTTTTAAAACTACGTTAATTAAGAACGGTTACCCTGAGAACTTGGTCAATGCCACTATAAGATACAAATGTGCGCAACTTTCAACCCTTCCGAAACTTGGTCCCGAAAAATGCCCAGTCTACCTAAGACTTCCTTGGCTGGGCAAATCTTCCATTCCTCTATTAGACAAAATTAAAAAGTCTGTCCATCGTTGCTTTAATGCCATCAATCCTCGGATAGTCCTTAAGTCCAATGTGCTGTTTCCTCCTAATCTCAAGGATAGTATTGCCCCTCATCACAAAAGCCACCTTATCTATAAGTTTACTTGCAAATGCGAGATTTGCTACATCGGCCGTACTACCTTGAGACTGGAGTCTCGAATCAAGCAGCACATACCCTACAACATCCGTTCAGGCAACGTGGACTGTCCCACAGCTGCAGGCTTAAATACTCCTTCCACCATAGGACAACACCTAATAAGAAATTCGGCTTGTGCGCGCTCCTACCATCCTGCGATGTTCTCAGTCCTTTGTAGTTCCAATAGCGAACTACAACTTCAAATCCTTGAGTCGCTCTTCATTTCTCGCACTCAACCCATCCTGTGCGTGCAGAAACAGTCACAACAGTTACTCCTTTTTGGCATTTCAAGCCTCAGTTTATCGAACGGGGGCACCCGTAATTTCCGAACCCCCCCCACGTGAGTTTTAAGTTTCGGATATTTTACGAATTCTCTTTCTGAGAGATAAAAAAAAAAAAAAGAACAAACTTTTTTTCCTTGTTCTCACTGTTTCCTGCCTTTTTGTTGTCTTCAACTACACTTTTTACCATCTTTCAATGTAATATTTCTCTGAGGAGCATTGTTCGAAAAAAAGAAATT
>CM042152.1:50259567-50269567 GCA_023376005.1 Doryteuthis pealeii
ATGCATTGACCAATGATTTTTACTATATAAATGCATTGAAAAGGATTTTTACTATGAAAATGCATTGTCCAATAATTTTTACTGTAAAAATGCATTGACCAATGATTTTTACTATATAAATGCATTGGAAATGACTTTTACTATAAAAATGCATTGACCGATGATTTTTATCTTAAAAATGCATTGACCAATGATATTTACTATAAAAATGCATTGACCAATGATATTTACTATAAAAATGCATTGACCAATAATATTTACTATAAAAATTTAATTGGATAATATTTTTATTGCATTGGATAATAATTTTTATCATAAAAATGCATTGGATAATGATTTTATTATAAAATTGCATTGGATAATGACTTTTACTATAAAAATGCATTGCAAATTATTTTTACTATAAAAACTCATTGGACAATGATTTTTACTATAAAAATTCATTGCAAATTAATTTTTTTCTATAAAAATTCATTGCAAATAATTTTTACTATAAAACTACATTCTAAATACTTCATGAGCATCAGTTGGATCGTTGTACAAAATAATTCGACTCACACAGTATCCAAGGTAGTTTTGTTTTTCAGCTAACGTCTACAATCAAGAGTCTTTTGGACTGGAAGGGTTACTAGAAAGGAGAAAGAGTTTACCACCAATACGCCTTAGGTGCTCAAATCCTAATTTGTAATCAGAATTGGTAGTGAGGTTGCCAAAGTTAGATAGCTCAGTTTGTTCTGTGGTTTATCCATAGCTGGAGGAAAATTAGACATATGCCTTTCCCCAAAGACATTAGTGTAATGTGAACACATTTGGCAAAATTTCAAACTTTCTTTCAACGTTTCGCTTCTCATGCTATTAGCGCTCAGAATTCTCCATATCTAACCAAACATAAATGGTTGGTTGGATTTTACGTCTTGCCAACCCTTGTTGGGTTATTTTATGCCGAAGACATTTTGTTTCATTAACTATTCGTGGTTACTCAATTTTTTTAACACATTTTAAACTTATTTTTCTATTCAACCCATAAATGGGACCTTAATAGGTCATACCACTCCGAGTAAAAATTGACCTGATAGCAATGGTGATAAGGTATTCTATATTCCCCAGAGCTCCAAACTGGGACCTCAACATAAGATAGAGTTAAACGTTAAACTTAAGACAGTAAGACTCTCAGCCACCGCCTTCTAGCACATATATGATAAAAAGGGTTGGGGCTTGCGATAAGAGCAATAGTGTGGGAACAATCATAGAGATGCTAGGGCTTGACATGACCAATCGATTGATCGGAGGGAGCCTCTCCACCCGTCCGTCTAGCCTAAGTAAGGGCCAAAATGGTGTCTTGCATGTCATGGACTGCTCAGACACCACAGTTCCATCGCTAAGTATCACGGGTCGTCACTCAAGCTCAACAGATGTTCATTTGGAGGGCACCCTCTCCAGAGACGTAGTCGGTGTATTCTAACCCCCCAGCCGACAGTATAATAGTGGCCGTTGAATGCACTCGTACAAGCCTATGGTTGGGGGTGGTCAAGGCTCCCAAGACCAAACGGACAGACACAACTAGTGCATGTCTGGAGATGTGAAACTGAGGGTTAGTTTTTCCCGGGATGTGTTTAAATAGCTAGGTTGTAACACCCTCTAGTGGCAAACCCTGGTGGCAAGGGAAGATAACCCATCTCAACAAGGGAAGATAATTGTTACAAGTGTATAGATGTTGTCAAACAATTTACCAAAAATATATATAACCATGATGCACTAGTAGCGGAGATATACATGAAAATATTCATCGACTTCGGGATGTCCTCTGCACAGTATCCAGTATCCGCACAGAGCTGGTCAATATAGGTCTTTGTTGGACGGCCTCCACTGATGTACCAATGTGCGGGTTTCCACACGTAGAAATCACAAAAGTTCGTCCTTGCTTCTCCAGCTTTGTCCAGCATTTCTATTTTTTTCGGACATACATACATACACACCAAACGTCAAATATATATATATATATATTATATATATATATATATATGTATATATATATATATATATATATATATATATATATATATATATATTATATAATGATATAATTTGGTGATCCTGATGATGAGGTTTGGTGGAAGAGGATGGTAATAATTATGTGACTCATTTAAGCCATTTTATTTTTGATAAAAATTATGATCTTAAAGATTGATCTTAAATATAATCAATGAATTCTATAGAAACAATGATTGTATCCAAACCCGAATTTAAAAAAAAAACTCCAGTTTACGGTTTTTATGTAACGATTTTTTTTTAATTGTAAGGATTTCGCATATGATTCACTTGTTTGTTATAAAAATAAACAAATGATAAAATATACTGTTTATTTAAGCGTGAGTAACTGTGAGTTTAGGTGTTCAAAATAGACTAATATTTAAGGAAAATACAAGTGACTTTCGAGTCGTGTTCGAATTGATATTGTAAATGATACTGGACTCAGGATATATTTATACCAATTGTTATATTGCCAGTTTAGGCAGATGTAAATTTTTTTGAAGTTAATAGATTTTTTATTTCTCTGAATGTTTGAGGCGAGGCTTGATGATTAGTATTATCTGCGTTATTCGGACTATTGCCCTCATCTTCATTGTTATCTGTACAACGTTTCGGTCGATGTGCCCTCCTAGTGGATAAAGGAGTTAGGTTAATACAGTTCTAAGAGACAGTTATCTCTAGACTGCAGGTTCAATCCTGGTCTAGGACAGCAGTAACATTGAATAATAATTAACACAGCTTAACACCTCTACCGCAGTTATGGTTAGTGGAATGAGAACAGGATACTCCCGTGGACTGAATAAAGGGTTAGGTTCCAAGTTCCGTGATGGCTCCCGATTACGACAAGACGGTTCCCGATTTCGAAAAGAAGGTTCCCGTGTCCGAGAAGGTTTCAGAGTCCGACAAGAAATACCCGAAGAAGGCTGGAGTGCACATCGGCCGGAACGTTGTACTGATAACAATGAAGATGAGGACAATAGTCCGAATAACGCAGATAATACTAATAGATTTTTTATTGGAAGATGGTTTATACTTAATGTTGCTAAGTTCCGGAAACCACTTTCGACCCCAAACTCATCATCTGATTAAGGTTCTATTGGAATCATTCCTACAAAGAAATCAAGTAACTTAAAACTGATTTCGGAAGAGATAAAACTAGTGTCCGTCATTTGCATCATTATGAACGGAAGACCCCCCCCCCAAAAAAAAAAAAAAAATTTGAAAGAAAACACATAGAGAAGAAAATGAAACAGTAAGCATGAAGACTATTACCGAACTGACTCGAAGAAAGAGAGACAGATGGAAAGAAACAATAGTTGCTTTGAAAATAATATTAATAATGAAAACGATGAAAATGTTAAATTTTTACAACAAAAGAAATACCTAGTAAAGAGACAACGTCACTCATTGACAATGTCTTTCTAAAATTTTAAACAATTAGGACATTTTGAGAAGAAGGAAAAAATAAAAACAGTTAAAAAAAAGCCGCACAATGAAATTTAAAAGCATCTTTTCGCTTGAAATGATAACAAAAGCTCCGTAGTTCTGTCATTTTTTTCCATTTTCTAATGTTTAATTCACTCAAATATGGGCGCATAATAGAAACACTTTATTTTTAAGTGGCAGCGAGTGGGGAATGAAGTTAGAGAGAGAGAGAGAGCGAGAGAGAGAGAGAGAGAGAGAGAGAGAGAGAGAGAGAGAGAGAGAGAGGGGGGATTGGGGTGTACATGGTCCATTGATAAAACATACTTGAAAGAAACCTTTGATGATTCAACAAATAATGATATTTTAGACGGTGGTATAATATTTATCATGATAGCAATAATAATACTTCTGCACTCAATAATAACAAAAGGTACGGTTATTTCCTAGTTGGTTAACATAATATTACAGAGTAACCCAGAAAAACAGAACCCAAATTATTTATTTATTTTCCCATTAAACTAACCCTAAACCCCAACCCTAACCATAACCCTAACCCTTATTCTAAACCTTAACCCTACCCCTTGTTCGAATTAAACTTTTAAAAAAATTAAAATTAACAGTTTTATTACAAAATGTGTGGGTTCTGTTTTTTCTGGGTAACCCTGTAATATTATGTTACTCAACAAGGGGGAGGGTGCTTAGGGTTAGGGTTAGGGTTTAGGGTTAGTTTTAGTGTTGGGGTTAGGATTTAGGGTTAGTTTAATGGGAAAATAAATAAATAATTTGGGTTCTGTTTTTTCTGGGTCACCTTGTAATATTATGTTACTCAACTAGGAAATAACCAAAAATACTTCAACTACTAACGGTAATATCCTTAATACTACTACTACTAATGATAATGATAATAATGGTGGTGGTGTGTGATGTAATCATTTATTTTATTCGTTCCCTGGAATTTCCACGGATCATGCTAGTAAAGTTTAATTTTAAGGTACTTTGACTTACGAGTTTAATTCATTCTGCTCGTAACTCTCTTTTTCCTTTTTTTTCTGTTACTCTAAAAACGCATTCTGTTTAATTGAAAAAGATTATTTTTTTAAATCATGTTAAACCAAAGGAGCCTTAATTGTCTGTAAAAGCAGTATAAGAGAAAAAAAATTTTTGTATACAGTGGTACCCTGACTTGCGAGTTTAGTTCTTTCCGCTTGTAACTCGACTTCCTCGTATATCAAATCGATGTTCCCTATTAAAATAAATTGAAATTCCATTAATCCGTTCCATGTAAATAGGCAAATCGCTCCCTCCGATAGAAAAAAAGTTGAAACAAGTTATTGAATATCAACGGAAATATAAACTGTACGGTCGCCATAACTCGTACAACCATAATCATAGGTACATTTATTATCCAATACGTTTAGATTAACTGCAACTAATGTTAAACAAGTACTGGCTAGTGTCTTTCACTGAAGTCCGAGTGACAGTTCCTTTCCACAGGTCTCCAGTTCTCCCTTTCTTAATCTAGCGAATCTTAATAGTGCTGGATTACCAGTGACCAGTCTCTTTTAAAGATTATTGGACATTGTTTCAGGGGCTCCAAATAGTATATCCCTGTCGGCTGGGGCTTTAGAAGACACACACTGCACCTCTGCTGATGGGTAATACAAAATCCTAATGAGGCCAGATTTTGGCCGTGATTGGCGACCCGTAATGCTAAAGGATGAACCCTGGGTGGCGGAACAGTCCATGACACGCAACACTCCACTCAAGCGAAGTTCCAGTTCTGTAGATCTTGTGAATGTGTAGTACACCTTCATCACCATTAATCCCAGGTCTACTCTGACCCGCACTGATAGTACCTGTTAGGGTCCCATCTATCGGTTAAATAGAAAAAAAAACGAGATGAAAAAACGTGTAAAAGTTGAGTTTGAAAAAATGTTGAATACCCATCAATATATTTAATAGCTCTATCACTGATATTGAGCACTCCACTAATAATACCACAGAAAATGCGGTCCACCACTAACTTCCTAAATGAACTAATGATAATCATATACTATTGGCATATATATATATATATATATATATATATATTATATATATATATATATATATATATAAAGTAAAATGTTATAGTCAGATAATCTACTCGAGTTTCCCTATACGGATCTTCTGAGTTAACTGCAAATAATTAATTAAATCAATATATTCCCCGATAAGTCATACACTTTACACACACACACACACACACACACACACACACACACACACATATATATATATATATATATATATATGTGTGTGTGTGTGTGTGTGTGTGTGTATGTACAAAGTGTGTCATAAAAATATCGAGATTGAGGCTTATTTAACATGATAGAAATGAAATTTTCCGGATACAAGCTGTGTCAAAAAGTACAAAAATCTCGATACATTTTTGACACACCTTGTATTTATGTATAAATATATGTACACGTGTACATACAAAACCATAGATTCCTAGTTTTTTATTAAGGCTCTTCTTAGGGTTTCTATCTTTCATCTTCCGATTCTCCTTCGTTTTCTTGTAATTCATTCATCATATTGATCCACCATTCAAGTCTTTCTCTTGTGTGTGTGTTGTTGTTTTTTTTTTCCTCTGCTCACACAGTTTATCCCAGATGTTTATTTTTCTTTCCGTTTTCCCCAGGTTGATCAGTTTTCATCATCTATTCACTGTTTACTTGTTGCTAGAATATTACTTTCATTGTTTTGTAATGTTCTATTTTGCTTGTATTGTGTTGATTCCAATATCGCTATCTGTTGAGTCTAACTTACTCAACGATGCCATCTGGTTTATTTCTTCTAGTTTGATTCTCTCTTTTCTTTGCTGCTGTTCTCTTTTATCAATTGGTTTCGCTTTCATTACTAGAGTTCGATTCTCACTGGGTGGGCTATACATCTGGTATTATTCTCCCCACCTATGGTGGGCTGAGCTCTTTGGAGGGGATTTTTGCTGACGATGGCCTTACTAAGCTTAAATTCAACGCCCTCCTATAAAACGGATGGAGCACTCTCTGACGGCTTTTACATATATATATATGCATGTATTTATCAGTTAAAATCATCTGACTGATTATAAATCGATCGTGTTTCTATCCCGGGTGGAAGTAACCTAGCCACACCGAAGAGACGTGATACGTCGAAACATGGTGTCTGTGGATGAGTTTATACGAGGGTGAGTCAAAAAGTAATGCCATTTTGTTTAGGACAGGTAAAATTACCAACACATGAACATTATAATACATCAAAAGGAAGCTGGTCATCTGTGGATGCCATCACTACTTCTCCACATAGTCACCGTTTCTCTCAATAGGAATCTTCACCTTCAAATGAGATCATGTATCCCTGCCCCGTAAAATTCTGCTGACTGTTCTTTGAGACACTTCTTCACTACAGATTTCACTTCCTTGTCATTGGAATAATGTTTGCCTCTCAAACACTCTTTCATGGGATAGTCTGAGGCAAACATTATTCCACTGACGAGGAAGTTTCTAAATAAACAGAAATTACGTAAAACAATCTACATTTATTTACCATTAACATGTTCTTTTATTCAAAAAATCATTAACGACAAGACGTTTTGTTCTACTTATGCTTGATGGATATTGACAATTTTCTTTTAAACTCAATCTTTTAAACATATTCTTTAAAACTTATCTTTTTTTATTATAATTTAATTATTTAATAATTTAGTAAAAACCATATGAAAGTTCGACTTTTGTAGTTTTAATTTTTATGTAGATTTTGATCATAGCATTTCAATAAAACTACTATCATAACGAAAATTCATTAAAAAATAATCATATCATCGTCCTCTTGAGTGTTATTGCTCTTAACTGGGGCTTATTTTAATGGGAAGGCATATATTAAAGTCATACTGCAAAAACAAGCTAGGTTTTATTTTGCAAGTCGGTCTTATTTTCTAGGAAACTCGCTATTCAACGCATAGCTGGGGGGGCGTGTAAATAATAAGAACGTCTGGTTTCTTTAGCCAATTGCTGGAGGGATAAGAACGTTCATGTCTTTTCCGAAAATATAATCTGAAATTGAATGTAATAGCATGACTGGAATTTGAAATCATTTACCCCAATGACGCAGTCCAGGTATCCCCCTTGAAATTGATTCACTGGCTTATGTCCTCATATATTTATCTAATCTTAAGGGTTTTTCTTTTTCTCGTACTTTCCTTTCTCTAGCTTTCTTGTTTAGATACAGTTGTCCTTTAGAATATTTAAATCTCAAATATGTTAGTCTTGCCTCAGCCTACTAATATATACGGCCTCACATGTCACCTAATCAGGCAGAGTTCTAAAAAATCTTAAAGCACAAACATTTGGCAGAATTCAGGCAGAATTTTAAAAAATCTTAAAGCACAAACATTTGGCAGAATTCAGGCAGAATTTTAAAAAATCTTAAAGCACAAACATTTGGCAGAATTCAGGCAGAATTTTAAAAAATCTTAAAGCACAAACATTTGGCAGAATTCAGGCAGAATTTAAAAAAATCTTAAAGCACATACATTTGGCAGAATTCAGGCAGAATTTAAAAAAATCTTAAAGCACAAATATTTGGCAGAATTCAGGCAGAATTTAAAAAAATCTTAAAGCACATACATTTGGCAGAATTTAGACAGAATTTAAAAAAATCTTAAAGCACAAACATTTGGCAGAATTCAGGCAGAATTTAAAAAAATCTTAAAGCACAAACATTTGGCAGAATTCAGGCAGAATTTTAAAAAAAATCTTAAAGCACAAATATTTGGCAGAATTCAGGCAGAATTTAAAAAAATCTTAAAGCACAAACATTTGGCAGAATTCAGGCAGAATTTAAAAAAATCTTAAAGCACATACATTTGGCAGAATTCAGACAGAATTTAAAAAAATCTTAAAGCACAAACATTTGGCAGAATTCAGGCAGAATTTTAAAAAATCTTAAAGCACATACATTTGGCAGAATTCAGGCAGAATTTTTAAAAAATCTTAAAGCACAAATATTTGGCAGAATTCAGGCA
This sequence comes from Doryteuthis pealeii, assembly GCA_023376005.1. Lineage (NCBI taxonomy): Eukaryota > Metazoa > Mollusca > Cephalopoda > Myopsida > Loliginidae > Doryteuthis > Doryteuthis pealeii. The sequence goes on from CM042152.1 coordinate 50,268,071, forward strand.
GAATTTTTAAAAAATCTAAAGCACAAACATTTGGCAGAATTCAGGCAGAATTTTAAAAAATAAAGCACATACATTTGGCAGAATTCAGGCAGAAATTTAAAAAATCTTAAAGCACAAATATTTGGCAGAATTCAGGCAGAATTTTAAAAAAATCTTAAAGCACAAACATTTGGCAGAATTCAGACAGAATTTAAAAAAATCTTAAAGCACAAACATTTGGCAGAATTCAGGCAGAATTTTAAAAAAATCTTAAAGCACAAAACATTTGGCAGAATTCAGGTAGAATTTTAAAAAATCTTAAAGCACACACATTTGGCAGAATTCAGCAGAATTTAAAAAAATCTTAAAGCACAAACATTTGCAGAATTCAGCAGAATTTAAAAAAATCTTAAAGCACAAACATTTGCAGAATTCAGGAAGAATTTAAAAAATCTTAAAGCACAAACATTTGGCAGAATTCAGGAAGAATTTAAAAAAATCTTTAAAGCACAAAACATTTGGCAGAATTCAGGAAGAATTTAAAAAAATCTTAAAGCACAAACATTTGGCAGAATTCAGGAAGAATTTAAAAAAATCTAAAGCACAAACATTTGGCAGAATCAGGAAGAATTTAAAAAAATCTTAAAGCACAAACATTTGGCACAGAATTCAGGAAGAATTTTAAAAATCTTAAAGGCAGAATTCAGGCAGAATTTTAAAACTTAAAGCACAAACATTTGCAGAATTCAGGCAGAATTAAAAAAAAAAAAAAAACTTAAAGTACCAACGTTTGACTAGATGGAACCGTAAGTTATCGAGAATTACTGTTTCTCTCTAGTATCATCACTATCATTACCTACCATGAGAAGGGAATACATTTCACATTGAAAACGTTGAAGTTTTTCTGATATGACCTGAAATCATAAATAAATTTTTGATGTCTTTGTTTTGTATAACTGCATTATTTTTTAAAACTATTTTTGTTTGTTTGTTTGTTTGTTTGTTTTTAATGTTTTATTATTACATTTCTGAAGAAACAAAGACGACAAGTTTGTATATTTTTAACATTTTCTTTTTTCAAAACAGACATAAATTGACCCAATCGGCCTGTTAAAATTCTGCATGCTTAAGTGATATATGGGGCCGTATATATTAGTGGGTCGTGGGCTTGCCTTTTTATCTCTCTTACGGGCTACATCTTTGTTACATTTTCCTTTAACATCTTTGTTACGTAACTTGCAACCGATTTTAAATCATATTCTATTCATAGAATCTATATAGCAACACTCGTGTTCCTTAAAAGTACGACCGTTGTCTTCTTGCAAAACCCTCTGGTTAAAAATGAGACCATCTACATCGTCCAAGATGAAATACAAAAATGTAAATCCTAATTATATGGTGTTGCTTATCCATTCGGTTCTTATTTCTTATGAGCTTCGTTACCTCAGCTAAATAAGGGACTGTTCAGTTTTTATTATAAAGAAAGAAAGAAGAAAAAGATATGCTACACAGAAAAAT
>CM042152.1:50274567-50289567 GCA_023376005.1 Doryteuthis pealeii
ATCCTGGAGAATATGCTCATATTGATATATTTCCAAAAGTTTCAGCCCAACATTCATAAACTTGTCAAAATTCATCAGCTTTAGCCATCACATAAGGAAATGTGCTTCCTTGGTAAGTTATTAATTTAGTATTAAATATTTGCAGATCTTTTTTTTACATGTTATGTTTACTTTACTGTTTATTTCACAATAAGTTTTACATAAACGTTTGTGCAGAATTCATTAATTACATAATTGGTTACAACAAAATAACTGCTGGTGGACTGAGGTATATAAGGAGGGGATCCATGATAGGTCAATCAAATATTTGTAGGAGTCTACGAACTTAAAAATTTGAAAACCCCTGTTTTAGACCGTTTGCCATACCAAAAGAGTACAGTCGATCCTACTATTTACTCATAGCTGGAGGGAGAATAGTTGGATTCATACCTTTCTCAATGGTATTAGAGCCATATTAAATACAAACCGTCTCGCCCAGGATTTGAAATCTAATGATAACTATGACTACGAACGTTTATTTTTTTTGTTTTTGTTTTTTGTTGTTTTTTGTTTTTGTTTGATTTTACGGCATGTAAACCTTTCTTGTGTTCTTTGATGCCGAGGAGGTTTTCTTTTATTCATTCTTGATGGGTGTTCAAAATTTGTTTTTTAACTCAATTTTTAATATTTTGAAATTTAAAGACATTTTTTCTATTTCACCTATAGATGGGTCTCTGATAGTTACTGTCTCTATGGGTCAGAGTGGACCTGGGAGTAATGGCGATTGAGAGGTAATACACATTGCCTAGAGCTCGAAGATTGGAACTTCATCACAAGATACTGTTTAACGTCATACCCAGGACACTACTACGAACGTATGACAAATACAAGTTAACAATATTTACATAATAGACAATATTAATTAAAAAAACTATAACAACAACATAGCTTAGATACAAGGTATGTAAGAAAAGTTCCTGGATGATCGCATTAAAAATGCAAGAGGCATAGTCCTCTGCAAATTCTTGCCACAGGACCAGACGAACAACCAGCATGTCTACAAAGAGATACTGTGGCGTTTGCCTCATTCAGTGCGCGAGAAGAAGCGAGAGATGTAGCAGGACAACTCCCGGGTGATTCACCATGACAACGCACCTGCCCACACTGTTATGAGTATCCTACTATTCCTGACCCAGAAGAACATCACTGTGTTGTAGCAACCTCCCTACTCGCCCGACCTGGTTCCATGTGATTTTTTTCCTCTTCTGCAAGCTCAAGGAAGTCATCAAGGGAAAACGTTTTGAGGATTCGCACGACATCAAAAAGACAGAGCTAAGGAGAATCCCGGAAGAATCCTTCCATAAGTGCATACAAGCATGGCAGAGAAGGATGGTAAAGTGCATTAGACTCCAGGAGGATTACTTTGAAGAGGATAACTTGTAGTTTGTAGTTTGGATTTGAAATAATTTTTTGTCACAGTAGTCCTAGAATTTTTCTGACATACCTCGTATATGAAGCTCCTATTAGAAAATCAAAAAGTCCCGTTAAATAATTTCTTTATTTTGGGTACGAATATTTTGACTGAATGCAACAACATGGAGTTCCGTGATTAATTTATCTGGTGTCCTATCGTAGAACATTACGTCAAATGCCGATTTCAAAATTCAAAGATGAAAAAAAAAAGAAATGAAATAGAATAACATCAATCATTTTTGATAAAGGACGCGAATATGATTAAAAAGGCCAGACCCTAATGTCAGAACGATATTCATACCCATTGAACCAACAAAAAATTTAAAAAAAAAAAAAGAAGAAGAAAAAGAAAATATGAATTTTAAAAAGTCAATGCTTTGATTAAATATTTGATTAAAACCACCAAGAAGGTTTTTTTTTTCAATGTTTTTTATCCGAATCGGAATTCTTATATAGAATAGAGTGCGAGATAAGGTCGCAAGTATCGGACATCCCAAGAGTATAAAACTCACTATTCACTAGTAATGGATATACGAGACTAGTTTACTAACTGTTATACTACGGTGGGACGCCTAACTTGTTTTCTGAGATATTCGCACCATGCTGCGTATTTTAATGTTAAGTTTATATTTATACATTCTTTAATTTTTTAAATTTATCTCACTGTTTTTGAATGGTTCAGGAAGCTTATTTCGCCGTGAACCTCTATTCATGTAGCATATTTTTGGCAGGAAGGTCCTGGTCAAGTCCATATTTCGACAGGTCTCAAATTTATTTGAATTCAAAAATGTTCCTTTCCTCGACAAGCTGGCATGCTAAGGCCAAATAACCATGTTTGCCCCACTATTTTCCAATAACCTGAGCGAGTATAGTTGGATTCTCACCATTCCCAAGGGCTTAAATTTCTTTTCATTATTATTATTATTATTATTATTATTATTATTATTATTATTATTTCACATTTGTGGTCAACTCGAGGCTGAGTGACAGCAAGTCTCCTCAGGTCTCCAGGACTCTTCTGTTTATTCTATCAGATCTGAACAGTGCTGTAGTTTGGATGGACTCGATTCTTCCTCTGATTTCCAATTTACCCAAATTATTTTCCAGAGCTTTGGGGACCGCTCCAAGGGCAACAATTACAATTGGTACGACCTTCACCTTCATGTTCCACAGTTTCCTCAGTTCTCTGGCAAGATCTAAGTATTTGTTTATCTTTTCGCTTTCCTTATTTTGACTCGGTGGTCGGCCGGACGGCAAAGTCCACGAGATGACATGTCATCTTCTTCTTTACGATTAATACTAGGTCTGGTCTAAGTCCTGCACGAGCAGGATGTGACACAATGTCAATTTCTTAAGCGTGGTTTAAAAGGTTTTAATTCAGATATTTCCTTCTCCTAGGCTGATTACCTTGTCAATGTTAAAGAGTCCAGTCTGCCCTACTATTTACCAATAACAAGAGGGAGAGTAGTTGGAAGCATCCTTACCGATGAGAGTTAGCACTATGTGAAATGTAAATAGACTCGACCTTACTTATTTATCAGTTAAAGCACCGCTCCTTGATGACAGCTGTTGATGTCCAAGTGGTTAAATAACCGGACTGATGAAAATTCAGTCGGGTTTTGCTCATGGTCAGAAGAAGTTGTTTTGTCTTGCCACACTGATGAGACGTGAAATGTAGATAACTATATATATATATATATATATATATATATATATATATATATATATATATATATATATATCGCAATTACCATTAAAGCCACCAAGTAAACAAATATAAAATACTATTTACTTCTGGATTAAAAAGAAAAGATTTAGAAATGTTATATTAAGAGCTAAATATACGTTTAAGATCGAATGGTTTAAAATTACCGACTATAGTTTCTCGCAGTAGCGCGAATCTTCAGGAAAAATATCCTGAAATTCGCGCTACTGCGAGAAACTATATTCGGTAATTTTAAACCATTCGATCTTAATATATATATATATATATATATATATATATATATATATATATATATTGTGTGTGTGTGTGTGTGTGTGTGAGAGAGAGAGAGAGAGAGAGAGAGAGAGAGAGAGAGAGAGAGAGAGAGAGAGAGTAAGTGAGTGATAGAGTTGAGACGAAGATTAAGATTCAGTTTTGCATAGATGTTTAAAAAATTGTTTTCTTTTTTTTCTACATATTGAATCATGATCTAAAGAAATAAAGAAAAAAAAAAAAAGAAACTTCAATTTTAAATCCATTTTCCAAAGTCTCGGTTGTCTCGAAATAATGATATAATGGCTCAAAAAGAAAAGATAACTTGTCAGCTGATTTTAATGGGCACGGTGGTTCTATTTTTCTACAAGAAGTGTGTTGGTGGCTATGTGTGATCGTTTTCTTAGAGAGTAGGCGTATGTTCATGTCTGTACGTGTCTGCAGTAGACAATGCGTATGCAGCGGGGAAGTCAGCGGGAAGTCAGCGGGAGTTTTATCAATGGCAAAAGAAAAGAGAGGAAGAAGACTCGGAAAGAAATGAGAATAAAAAAAGACAGAAAATAGATTTTAAAAATGGTAGAAGTGAGAAATCGGTATAAATTTGAAGGGTGGGAATCAATGCTTTTGTCTGGTGACTTTTGTTCTTTTTAAATAACAAATTGAACAATGATTCCGAGTCATTGCTCCTCTGAAGTCCCTAAAGGAAGATCCCTTTTTTTTGTGGAAAGCAATATCTCCAGTGGTGACATATCATTTATTTCATAAAGGGTCTCCGATTTTTCTCCCTTTTTACAGCATTTTTACATCCGGACCTTTCCTCTATTACAATTCCCTTCTTATTGTCATTTTTCTTTTTGTAGTATTATTTTTGATTTCATTTTTATATTTAAACACAATTTTTTTGACACAGAAATAAAAAAAAGGTTCTTCTTGAGCGGAAGTTGCACACAGAGAATAAGGTGACGAACCTCGATGCCAAACATTTTACTTCCGGCTTACCGGATATGGCGGCTCTACTTACAAATTGGCACTTGAGGCCCTTAGCGGTGTTTTGGGCGTAGACTGGCACTGGCTGGGGTCAGATTCTTAGTACGACTCAAAGTGTCTTGGTTCTACGGTGACAAAGTAGTGGTAAAGGTTAGGGTAGGATGACTCTCATGGGATTTTTTTTAAATTGGAAGTTAGTACTTAAAAAAAAATGCAAATTTGTTTTCTTTAAGTTGAAAAGATAATGTAAACAGAAAAGCATAGATGGCAGAAAAAAACCAATTTGTTTATTTTTTAAAAAATTAAGGGATTTTTTTTTTTACAATGGGAATAAAAAAATGAGTTCAATTATTTGATATGTATTTACTAAACACAATGACACGTCGGCGTCAATTTAGAAACATTTAAGAGAAAACAATTGAAGTTATGAACAGCTTCATAAAAAATAAATTAGAAAAAAATCGAACACCTGAAAAAATAGGTGTATGATATATGCGTGCGTAATTAAAATTATAAAATATTTTATTAGATTTTTTTTTACAATTTATATACACAGACACACTATATATATATATATATATAATATATATATATATATATATATATATATATATATATATATATATATATATATTCTTTTAAAAGAGAAATGCTATAAAATGGACTGCTTCAGTTCCAGTGATCTTTTGAAAAAGAGATATTATCTCGAAATTCAAAAATTAAATACAGGTTAACACACAACATTATCTTTTCTTTACACCTGCATTGTGATAGCCTTCTAGATCAACCTCTATACAATATATATATATATATATATATATATATATATATATATATATATATACTTTGTGTCTGTGAATATAAATTGTAAAAGATCTTATATATATTTATATATTATACTAAAGCTGAGCGAATCAATGTTTGTGATCCAAAGGCTTTTTTACGATTTAATTTAAAGACAAGAAAAACATACCAAATTATTCCTTATTTCTAGGATTGAGTTATGTTTGAATAGAATTTCATTTTAATTGGTTCTAATTAGCCGTAATTTGCAATTAAGTCAAAAACAGACCAGTCTCTCACTTCCCCTTCTGTCTATCACTTCCCCCTCCCTTTGCATATCTTGATTACCTCCTCGTTATATATCTCATTGAGAGAGAGAGAGAGAGAGAGAGAGAGAGAGAGAGAGAGAGAAGAGAGAGAGAGAGAGAGAGAGAGAGAGAGAGAGGTTGACAGTTTGAAACGGATGTGTATGTTAAGTTTCCCAAGCTGCCAACCCGGTCAACATCTTGGCTCTTAATAAGTTTAAATTAGTTCAAAAGTCTCCTTTCTTAGAAATATATATATATATATATATATATATATATATATATATAAATATATATGAGGAAGAATGAATAAAATGGATAATAAAAGATGAATTTAATCAATATCACTTACACATGTGTTTCGGTCAGTTCATCTGTGTGAAAATATTCCGCACACAGAGAAGATTCGACCTTCATCAGAGTGAAATTTTATTATTTTCAAAAACTTTATTATTTTCAAAAATGAAATTTCACTTTTCAATTTTATTATTTTCAAAAATAAATTTTCACTCTGATGAAGGTCGAATCTTCTCTGTGTGCGGAATATTTTTCTTCCTCATATTGTCGGATTCATTTCCAATTTCCATTTTTACACACACACACACACACACACACACACACATATATATATATATATATATATATTTGGTGGTAAAATATGGAAATAAATCCGACGGTATGTCGAAAATAAGAAAAAAGTATACCAAATGATTTATTTTAGATGTTGAACGTTTCAGTTTTATAAAACCTTCATCAAAACATTAGACTGAATAAACCCTTGTTTAAACAGTGATTAATTTTTTTCAAAATGAAATGAGAAAGGTGAACCTATTAGAGGAAAATATTATTTTTACCCTTAGCAAAAAAAAAAAAAAAAACAAAAAAACAAGGTGATGTGGTTGATAATCGAAAACTAAAATAAATTCATTGTTTTGTCATATTTTGATCATTTCTGATTTTCTCCACACACACACACACACACACACACACACATATATATTATATATATATATATATATATATGGGCATTGTATATATTATGCATTATATTGATATGCATATATGTCTGTTTATAGCTTTATTATACTCACACACGCACACACCACTCACACACACCACACACACACACACACACACACACACACATATATATATATATATATATATATATATATATATTATAATATTTTCTGGTTACTATTTTTAAAAATCCATAAGTGTTATTTAATGCCAAAATTTGATTCCTTTGTAAATGTTTGATTATTTTCAATTTTCAAAGTTCCGTTGTACTGATACTAATAATTTTCACATAATTACTTGGTTCCAAGTATCATATTTGATTATATTATATACTTTGTTGAGTTTTTAGTATTACATTTATTAATTAAGTTACATAGATTGGGCTACATCTAACATATAACTTAATTTAACCTTTTTTTGTTGAATAATTTGTGTTGTATGTTCGACGGGGAACATTCATGAAGCACTTATTAACCTAAGAGATCATTGAAAAAAAAAGAGTTCAATTATTTCACATGTGACCTATCAAATGAAGATTTTCCTTTTTCTACTGCTTCGTTTTGAAGTGAAAACCTGAATGAACAGTAGAAAATATTGCCTCTTTTCTAAAGAATTGCTGTCTCTTAAATTTCAGCATTTCATTTATTCTTTTCGTTGACCATTGTTTCTGGTGATATTTATGGAAGTTTAAAATAGTATCATCATTGGCATTGCAGTCTCGGAAGACTATAATGTAGTTACAACACCTTCTGTGACTGTGAAGTCCAATGTTCCAAAACTTTCTCGACCACAGATTTCGCATGTGAAGACTGTATAGTATATTTGCACAGAAACCTGAAATTTTTGATGGGAAAATGTTACTGTACAGGGGCGCTCCTTTTTTAAGAAATGATTACCAATGAATAAAACAAACGTCTTTGGCATAAAATAACCCGACAAGCGTTGACATGGGTAAAATCCAACCAACCAACCTGCCCAAGACATGTTGCATGTATAACGCCCCAAGCTGTGGGTCAAAATATCCTGGGTTTGACGTTACACTATATCCAATGAAGTTCCAAATATGGAACTTGGGTAATGTGGAGTAGCCCTTCATCCATTACTCCTAGGTCCACTCTGACCCGGTGTATAGCATATGTTAGTGTTCCATCTATGGGTGAAATGGTTTAAAGAATTGAGTTTAAAATTGAGTACCATCAATAAAACAAAATTATTCGGCATAAAAGAACATGCAAGGGTTGACATGCAATAAAATCTGCTGTCGGCTATAAGTATATTGAATACTGACACCTATTGGTTTTGACTGTTACACGCATCATGTATGGTCCAAAACTTTACTCGATGTTTTATTAATCACATAGAGTTTAACGCATGTGAAAAATGACTTCCTAGGTTGATCGAATGAACCGGTTTAGATGCATGAAATAAATTTCAAGTTACTGCAGTAACCTCAGCCAAGACATTAGAGCTTATAAGTGTAATGAGTAGTCCAAGAATACCATTTCTGAAATAATTTTTTTGTTACACTTTTTTAAGAAATATACCAAAAGACACATCCGAACATAGCGTTTCGAAAGACATGTGGGTGCATGCTATACCCGTAAATTCTAAGGTGTGGTTCATATAACCTGACGTTACAACTATAATCCAATGGTTTCCAAATAGGAACATTGGGGTAAGTGGTGGAGTACTTCTGGTCATGCTATTGTGATCTGTGTTACATCCTAGGATCCACGCTACTAGTGACGTGTATTTCCATCTATGGGTTTAAATGTGAGTTTAAACGAATTGAGAAATTGAGTACCATCGAAAAATAAATAAACAAAAAAATTTAATATTACGGTACATAAAAGAACAATGCAATAGGTGACATGTTACCAAACAGCCAAAACCTGCTGTATAATATTAGGGTAGGTAGTAAAATATCAAAAAATGTCCATCTTAAATACGAAGTTAGTGAATAACACCAAGTATTTAGCATCCATCTGTTTGCGGAAATTATAGTATTATATACGCGGTAAAGAAAGGACATCAGTTACAGCTGTTGGATAGGAGAAGAAGGAGCATTATTAGATTTCAAATGTTTGAATTCCATAAGAATTATTAATAAATATTTATTATTTGTTTCATTTTAATAAATAAAATATTATAATGATTAATATAAAATTGAAAACGGTAAATTTTCTAACACCAATTTCTGACTAAGAGCTAAATCTTGTGAAAAGAGAGATTATTTTTTGTTCATTTTTAGTAGACGATCTTTCTGATGACTATTTCCACCAAAATGGTCGCAAAGTTGGAAGAATCTAATTTTTGGTTTATCAGTATTCAGTAAACATGCAAATAGACTCACTTCTTTCGCATGAAGCGACAAATGTTGATATTTGAAAAAAGGAGAATTAAATCGAATATCTATCTCATAATATAACGCATCCCAGTAACGAGAATAATTTTTTTTATTTCTTAATTTACTGTATCATTCAATTTTGTATTATTCAGTTAAATTCAATAACACACAGAATTCAACATAGTGCTAACACTACATTTAAGAACAAACGACACACACAACACACCACAAACCACACACTATATTAACATAGGGTTGTAAACTGGCACACATAGCACACACATTTATATATGGTATATATGTATTTAGGGTATATTAATATATATATATAATATATATAGATGATTATATATATATATTATATTATATTATATGTTTATAAATTTATAAAATAAGGTAACAATATATTTATATAGATAGTATAAGATGTAAGAATAAATATATAAAAGGGTTAATAAATTGTCTATAAACTTGTGAACTGTTTTTTTTTGGGTATAATATGAAACATGGAAAAACAGACAAAACAAAAAAAAAAACCCAGAGTTTTATTATCACAGCTCTTGTTTTGTCCTGGTTCGATTAATTGCGATATATGCGGAGGAGCATTCACCCTTGTAAAGGAATCATTCATATAATATATAATATAATATATATTAATATATATTATATATATATATATATATAATATATATATATATTTATGTTCGGGATAAAATTTGACATTTTATTTGGCTTTATTTTTCGCCGTGGGTTGGAGGTATTGACGCACATTACGCATTATTTAAAAGCTTGGAACCTTCTTTATTCATATACGTGATGATAGATAGAATGGATGACTGGAAAACCATCTGAATCATGGAAAAGTTCAGGGTGGCGTTAAACTGTATCTAATTTGAAGTTCCAATTTTGGAGATAAGGAAATTGTGAAGTACCCCTTCGTTACCATTACTCCCAGATCCGCTCTGACCTGGAGTGGTAGTGCCTGTTAGGGTCCCATCTATGAGTTAGAAAAAATAAGTTAACAAAAATGAGTTTAAAAAAAGATTGAGTAAAAAAAAAGCACAAGGGTTGACATGCCGTAAAAGCCAACCAACCAATGTATGTGTATAATTTTTTTTAAAAAAAAATGTGTTTAAAAGAATTGAATTTGATGTGACTTCTTGCTAAGACGCTACGAAAAGGCATGAACCCCTTTTCACCCTAACCCTAAGTGAAATAGATCAGTTGTTTGAGTCCATTAGCAAACTAAAGCAATCCAACGAAGGGTAAAGTGATCTAAAAAAAAAAAAAAAAAAGAAATGGGATTGACATAGTCGATGTCTAAACCAGCAACCCCCATCCCACTTTGATGGGGATGCGGACGGGGTGGTTAACAACCTTTTTAGGAATAGAAATAGACCCATCAAAGGGCGGATGAACTCCTAGAGTCGACGGCCTGCTAATTAGAGATGGTGTCTTGATAAAAAAAAAACTAAGTCGTGGTGAAGGCAATAGGAAACTACTTCAGCAACCCTCCCAAGAACAATTGTGGTAATGCACTGTTTACAGAGAAGAGAAGATACAGAAATCTATGAACTCTCTTGTTTTGGAGAGAGAGAGAGAGAGAGAGAGAGAGAGAGAGAGAGAGAGAGAGGGGGAAGGAGAGTACAGGACAGGGAGAGGGACAGGATAAGAGTGGTTGGGGAAGGTCTTGTCTGGTCCTAATTAAATTTGAAATTATAATTTGGCTTTTAGAATAAATTAACATGAAATACACATAAAATACGCATAACATATCCAAAAGAATATATAATATATTAAATATTGAAATGTTGTGAAGGTTACTAGATATTGAACCATATGAGAAAATCTATTAAAATACTTACAGCAATGATCAATAAAACCAATAAAGATTATTTATCATCAAAAACGTGAAAAAAAAAACCTTAAATCTAAAATGTAATATATCCTTTTGACTAATACTTTATAAATTTTTAATTAGTATGATAAGTCATACAATTGGATGGTGGTTGGTTGGTTAGATTTACGGCATTTTAACTCTTGTTGGGTTATTTCATGCCGAAGACGTTTTTCTTCATTCTTGATGGGTATTAAAATTTCCATTTAAACTCAATTTTTTAAATCATTTATTTTTAAACTCATTTTTTTCTTTTTAACCCATAAATGGGGTACTAACAGGCACTACCACTCCAGGTTAGTGGAAACCTGATGAAGGGGTACTCCACATTCTCAGAGTTCCAGAATTGGAACTTCCCTATTAGATGCAGTTTAACGTCATGTCCAGTTCAATAAGATTATAAAGTATGTTTTAATTAGTATGATAAGACATATAATTGGATGGTTGGTTGGTTGGTTAGATTTTACGGCATTTTAACTCTTGTTGGGTTATTTTATGCCGAAGACGTTTTTCCTCACTTTACTAACTCTCCTCATTAAACTTTCCTTTAAACTCAAGTTTTTTAAACATTTATTTTTAAACTCATTTTTTAACATAGATGAGGCCTTAACAGGTACTACTATTCCGGGTTAGTGGAAAACTGATGAAGGGGTACTCCACATTTTCAGAGTTCCAGAATTGGAACTTCCATATTAGATGCAGTTTAACGTCATGCTCAGGTCAATAAGACCCTCAGTTACCGCCTTCTGTCACATATATGACAAAGAAGTTGGGGCTTGCCATAAGGGCAATATGGTCGGGACAATCATATAGGTATTATGACGTAACCAGCCGATTGATTGGAGGGGTCCTCTCCAATTGCACGTCTAGCCCGTGTAAGGGCCAAAGTTGAGTGTTGCCTGTCATGGACTGCTTAGCCACCAAGATTTCGTCCTTAAGCATCACGGGCCGCCACTCACTGCAAACATTTTATCCTTATTCAGAGATATTCTTCTGTCCTAGCGTGAAATGTAATTGGATTGTGAGTGCATGTGTTTGTGTATCTAATATTGTTTTTTTTTCTAAAATCTTATGGTAATGGAGATTCGGTGTCTGTTTTACTATAACAAAACTACGTCACCGATTACCTCACAATACCCTCAGGAATTGGGAAAGTTTATCAATGAGTATTTAATTTATAGTCAAAATCATTAATACATAGAATACATCTTATTTAATAACGATGTCTATGAAAATCTGAGTTAGAAAGAAAAAGCCCGTATTATTCGTGTGTTTAAAATCCTGCAATGTGCCTTATATATCACAAAAAATAAAGGTTTGCATAAAGTATGTGTTATTAATTTACATACTGATTCTAACAAAACTGGGTTTAATAAATAATTACTTTGTATTATCATCTCAAAAATTATTATTATTTTATTTTCCGAGGTATTAAAATCAATCGTATGAAATTTATATAGGACAAATTAAAATATGATTTTAGATGAGTGAAATCTTTTCATATGCGTTCATGTTTAATTTCGTTTAATTTCTAATTTCATATATTTCATTACATTAACACAAATACTTGCCCCCGTATCTGTAACCAGCAAACCTAATGAAAAATATGTATATATAAATAAAAAGCTTACGACTAGATATCGGAATAGATATGGAAACTTCGCGTATATTCAATATATCGTATGTTTAATATATATATTTTATTATATCGTATGTTTAAATGATTTTGAGGGGAATCGTATTGAGAGATTAAAGGAGGCAAGATCAAGAACAATGGGGCGTTCGACCCAACCACCAATTCTTTCCGGCACACCCTCACTCTTGCTCCATTTCTGGCCCATCTGCAAGTCACTGGCTGGACTGAAATCTCACAATCGCCATAAATATTCGAGCTGATTTTGCTTTTAGACACTCATACGTCGAAATCGACGGGAGAGTCATCATCATCATGTTTAATCCATACTTACTTTACTTTCACGTACACTGGATCAGCCATCTCAGTGGATGCGGTTTAGAATACGCCGACATGGCGCTCCACCACCGACGCTGAAATAATCTCCTTGGTCTATCGTTAGTGAAAAGGGGATATACTCCCTCGCTGTCTGGCTCATACCGACTTTATGCCACTCGGTCGATTTTGGGTTAGCTCAGTCGGTAGAGCATTCGGCTAGAAACCACAAGGTTCCTAGTTCGATACCGGTCCTCGTCAACTCAGCGTATGAGTAGCACAGGAATCTGTGCGGTAAAGTAAGGAGCTGGTGGTAGGTGTGGCGTTCCACCCCAGATGCTAAAACAATCTCCTTGGTCTAGCGCTATTGAAAAGGGGATAGACTCCCTCGCTGACTGGCTAATACCGACTTTAGACCGCCCCATCGACTTTACTTTTACGTCCTCAGCAGGAGTGTCCTGGGTGTGATAACTTAACTGGAACCACATCCGGTGATTGATCAAGACAGAAATATGAAAAATATTTTATGACAAGATACGAGGAAAAGAAAGATAAAAAAGACGGTACATTAAAAATATTTTGTCATTTATTACTTCTTTAAAAATTTGCCCTCCCACATTAGCTCTGAGTAAATCATAGGCAAGATTGATTTCTTTATTCTTCTTACTGAGTGCCAGTCGAGAAAGAAAAACCCGGAATTCAAGCTAGCTGTAAAGTAAAGTCGTCAGGGCGGCCTAATGTCGGTATCAGCCAGACAGCGAGGGATTATATCCCCTTTTCCACTAGCGCTAGACCAAGGAGATTATTTTAGCGTCTGAGGTGGAGCGCCACACCTATCATCAGCTCCTCACTTTACCGCACAGATCACTGTGCTACTCATACGCTGAGTTGGCGAGGACCGGTATCGAAACAGGAATCTTAAGATTCCTAACCGAACGCTCTACCGACTGTGCAAACCGGCCTTATTAAAGTGATAAAGTCGTCGGGGTGGCCCAAAGTCGGTATCAGCCAATCAGTGAGGGAGTATATCCCCTTTTCACGAGCGCTAGACCAAGGAGATTGTTTTTGTATCTGAAGTGGAGGCAACACACCTACCATCAGCTCCTTACTTTACCGCACAAATCCCTGTGCTACTCACACGCTGAGTTGGCGAGGGCTGGTATCTAACTAGGAACCTTGTGTTTTTTAGCCAAACGCTCTACCGACTGAGCTAACCCGACCCTCCCCCCTTTAAAATGTACCTTGTGTCGCCTCTTGTCCGATTGGCTGGTTGTATTTTACGGCATGTCAAACCCACGTTGGGTTATTACATGCTGATGACGATTTATTGTGTTCATTCTTAATGGGGATATAATGAAAAACTATAACACCGATAGACTTTGGAATGCTTTATTCTACTTAGAATAATTGGTACACTTATTGAGAGTTTATATAGTCTAGTATTCGCTAGAGAGTTCTCCAAAGGGGGGGTAATCATAAAATAGGAAAGGTAAATCAGTTACTAATTACAGGGTATGTAAGATACTTTTTTTAAATTCAATTTTTTAAACACGTGTTTTCGAAATGTACCACGTGATTTCTCACGTGTCTCAGCCACATTTCCGATATTAACGTGAGGCATAAATTCACTAAAAGGCTTTGAGATTTTAAGTGACACCTGCTCTTTTTTTTACACCATTAAAACGCACATTTTATCTGTGATCACAACAAAACGCCAGAAATTGAGGCAACATTTACGGTTAAAAAAAAAAGTTTTCCCTTTCCAGATTTAAAAAAAAAAATTTAGGCGATCGTTTTCGGAAATGTATTATTATTAAAATCATATTTCATAGAGAGTTTGTAATTTTTTCTGTCGTTTTTTCCTCCCTTCTTTCTACTGTTATCTCAGTTTTATCGCCTTGTGTGCAACGTCACGCCCCCTGCTGAGGCAAGTTGACACTATACACCATTTTGAAATGCTCTTTTGTGACGTTAAAATGGCGGAGCGACTTATTCTGACCCCGGAAAACGAGTATGCATTTAAGGAAGGTAAAAATGTAGCGAAAAAAGAAACGAAAACAGGATATTATTATTATTATTATTATTATTATTATTATTATTATTATTATTATTATTATTATCTATTCATGTCATTAAATTTATTTTTCTTCTTGTTTTATAATTGCTGAGTGATTAAAATGTGCAGGGTTGCATGCTAGAAAAATAGAAGGGAAATAAGAGTAGGATTTCTCTTGGGATTAGAAGAGGAAGAAGACGAAGAAAGAGAAAGAGAAAAAAGAGAGA
>CM042152.1:50292067-50312067 GCA_023376005.1 Doryteuthis pealeii
TAAATACCCGGACCTTGCAAAAAAAAAAACAAAAAAAAAAACCTGTTGAATATGAGGGTGAAAACGATACCAATTGTAGTTAATGCACTTGTAACGGCCCCTCAAAGTTGAAAAATACTAGAGGAACTGGAAATCAGAGGTAGAATTGAGACCATCCAGATAACAGCATTGTTTGAATCGGCTAGAATACTCAGACGAATCCTGGAGACTTGTTGTCACTCAGACTCCGGTGAAAGACCAGCTTACAAACTGAAGCCGATATCTCTTCAGTTTGTCGCTTGAAGTACCCATATAGTTGTTTTTCTTCCAATCTCTATTTTCGTGTGTTTGCTATATTTGTGCTCGTCCATATATTGTAATTGCGCCTTTTGGCTGCTGCAATTAGTTTTTCCTTGCTCTTTTTTGTGCGTTCTTCAAGTTCTCGAATTGTCACAACTACACAGTCTTCAATGCTGGCAATATCTCTTCCTCCTTCTTTTCTTAATACATATAGTCTGTCTATGTCGTCCCTAGGGTGTAATGCCTTGTGCATTGTCATAAGTTTCATTGTCCTTTAGTCCATCTGTCGGAATTTTTCTCTTGTCCATTTTAAGAATGGTCCAGAGTATCTTATAAGGGAGACAGTCCAGGTGTTAATACCGTTGATTAGATTTCTACTAGAGAGTTTAATTTCTAGAAGTTTTCTTGTCCTTCTGAGATCTTTCTTTGGGTGATGGTGTCCGCTTCCAGTATTGCCTAGTATTTGCAATTTTCCCTTTCTCCAAGTGACCTTATTTCTTGATTAATCGGTAGTTCTATTCATTCCATTGTTTTTCCCACTTTTTTAATAATTTCATGGCACACTTGCCGATACCGAATTCCTTTGATATATCCTGGTTGGATATTCTTATGGTCTGTACAAGGCTTTTAGTTCTTATTTATTTTCATTTTCATTTTTGGCAATGCAAACATCATCTAGGATTTGATCTCGCGTTGACTCCCTACACCACTAACCATTACACCCAGCGCCTCCAACTACTTCTACTGTGTAGCGAATTATAGAGTTAGGTCCTACCCATAACGCCCTTGATTTTAGCCTTGTGTTAGAGTCTAGCGTCTGTTCAAATTTAGATTTCTTTTTTCTTTTGTAATTAATATTATTTATATTTTCGTTTCTTTATTTCAGATTATTATTATTATTATTATTATTATTATTATTATTATTATTATTATTATTATTATTATTATTGTTACAAGCAGAAGAAGAAGAATTGGGTTCTAGAGGGTTTAGCAAGTGTGATGGTCCATAAGGACGAATGATGAGAGATAGATAGATAGATAGATAGAGAGAGAGAGAGGGGGGGGAGGGGGAGAGAGAGATTCTAAGGAATGTGTGCTGCCCCATGCATGATGATCACAAAGAAGGAAAGTGGTGGAAGGAAAGGAAAGAGGATGGGTACAAAGAAGAAGAAGAAGAAGAAGAAGAAGAAGAAGAAGAAGAAGAAGAAGAAGAAGAAGAAGAAGAAAGGAATGAACAGATGAAGAAAAGAAGAAGAAAAGGAATGAAAAGATGAAGAAGAAGAAGGAAGAAGAAGAAAGGAGAAGAAAGGAATGAAGAAGAAGAAGAAGAAGAAGAAGAAGAAGAAGAAGAAGAAGAAGAAGAAGGAAGAAGAAGAAGAAAAGAAGAAGAAGAAAGAGAAGAAGAAGAAGAAAAGAAGAAAGGAATGAAGAAGAAGAAAGAAAGGAATGAAGATGAAGAAAAGAAAAAGAAGAAAGGAATGAAAAGAAGAAGAAGAAGAAGAAAGAATGAAGAAGAAGAAGAAGAAGAACAAGAAGAAGAAGAAGAATGAAGATGAAAAGAAAAAGAAGAAAGGAATGAAGAAAAGAAAAAGAAGAAAGGAATGAAGTAGAAAGAAGGAGAAGAAGATGAATGAAGAAGAGAACAAGAAGAAAAAGATGAACAAGAAGAAGAAGAAGAGGAACAAGAACAAGAACAAGAAGAACAAGAAGAACAAGAACAAGATCAAGAACAAGAACAATAAGAACAATCCGAAAACGACGACTGAAAAATTAAAACACTTTTTGAAATGCCTCATCATTAATAGAGAACAAGAAAATCAATTTGCTTTTAAAATTCAAGGTCAGAAAAACACAAAGTAAAACAACAATTTAGAAAAAAAAATCCTCTTAGAATAACCCACTTGCAGACGCAGAATAAATTACAAGATATAAAAACAATATAAAAAAAATCAAGTACGTTTTTCCCTTGTTCTTACTTAGCCGACTGTCTGTGATTTGATATCCTGTTTATACAGTCCTTGTTTCTGGCTTATTGACGCTGAGCACTGCAAGTGTCGGAACCAGATGTCAGTGACAAAAAAGAAAAAAAAAATTAGCCTTTCGACATTGAGTGTGAGGAAAAATACGAAGAAGTTATAGCCAAAAAAACTATTTATTTTTCTTGTCTTGCACGTTTTACATTATACTACACATAAGGATCATTATTGTTCTTACATTAATCACACATCATCATCAACAACAACAACATCATTATTTATGGCTTCAAGATATCTGAATCTCAGAGATTCATTAATGTACCATCTACCATTACGCCACCTGTCGACTGAGTCCAGAAGACGCCGTCTGCATTCCATGCAGTAGAATAAGACTCATCCCCACCAAAATAATAAAAATAAAAATAATGATAATAATAATACAGCGATTTCCTGAGTATGACACTATTCTACATCCAGTTCTATGAACCCTTATTCTGAAACACTAGGGAAAGTGGAGTCTCTGTTTGATTGCCATTAGTCTCGGGTTCAATCTGACACGGAGCGGTAGATCCTGTCCCATTTCTAAATGAATTTTAAAACTTTTTTTTATTGCCACAAAGAATGCATCAAACAAAATGTCTTCGGCATGAAATAACTCAGCAAGTGTTGACATGCCGTAAAATCCAAACAACCAACCAACCAGCTGTATGACCTCTAATTCTGAAAAACTGAGGAAATTGGAGTCACCATTTCATTACCATTAATCTCGAGTTCAATCTGACCCGGAGCGGTAGACCCTGTTCCATATCTGGGTCAAATAGCTATTTTAAAAAAAATTACTATCAGATAACAATAATATCTCTCTCTCTCTCTCCTGTAAAAGCCCGTTTCTCATGCTTTAAACGTCATGCGCGTGTTTTTTTTTTTAAGAATTAAAAAAAAATAAACTAAATATCTCTTTTCTTAAAAGTCCGTAATGATTATTTCCCTTACAATTATATTAAAAAAAAAAACTGTTTGCTTCATTTATAATAGACATGTTCTGATGATGATCCAAAACGGATTGAAATATTGCAATATAAGCTAATAAAACAACATTACTTAACTACATCTGAGCGTTTTTCAAATTTCTTACTCTGATATACTATAAAATAGGAAATGTGAAACCATATAACTGCGGGAAATTATTTGTTTATAGAATCATAACTTGCAACTATAATTGTTTACAAATGATTACGTGTTATCTGAAACCATTTACTTGTTTGGAATACATGATTGCATATTCATCAACATCAGGTCACGCTAACAACACGGATACATATGTCTCTCTCTCTCTCTCTCTCTCTCTCTCTCTCTCTCTCTCTCTCTCTCTCTCTCTCTCTCTCCAACGGTTTCTATTGGTCATAGCCCCTGGTTGGTCGTCGGCGCAGCATCTAAAAAACCCACAGAGCTGATTGATATAATTTTTGCTGGTCAGCTTACACGAATGTGTCCACACTATGCGCAAATTATTAGTATTGGATTGAGATAGAATAATAATGACTTAGGCATTAAGTAACCCAAAAGGTTTGATGTTGATTGGTAGAATTTTACGGTATGTAAACCCTTGATGGTTTAATTTATGCCAAATACATTTTTTAAACATTCTTGATGGGTATTGGGTTTTTTCAAACTGAATTTTTTAAGACATTTTTTCAAATTCATTTTTCTATTTAATTCAGAAATGAGACCCTAAGAGGTTCTACCACTCCGGGTCAGGGTAGACTTAGGAGTAATGGCGATGAAGGGTTACTCTACACTCCATAGATCTTTAGAATTGATGCAGTTTGACGTCATACCAGGACACTAAAACTCTCAATTACTGCCTTCTAGCGCATATTTGAAAAAGAGTTGGGGGTTGTCACAAGGGCAATAGAATTGGACAATCATATAGGTGCTACTGCTTGACGGGACAAGCCGATTGATTGGAGGGGCCTCAACGATCAGCCGTCTAGCTTAAGTAAGGGCCAAGGAGGGTGTTGCATCTGCTCGGTCAGCAGGATGTAGTCCTTAAGCATCATGAATCGCCACCTACAGTCTTTCCAAGAGACAGTAGCTCGAAGTGAAACGCAGTCAGACTCGTCCAGGAATTTAACTCGTTTGCCCGATTACATTTCCTAAGATGAAAACCTATGCTAGACAGGCGGTCAGAGAGGCACGCTCCGATCAATCGGCTGGCTATTTCAAGCCCCAGTACCTATATGAGTGTCCCAACCCTTATGACTAGCCCCAACCCTTTTTTCATCATAAATGTGCAAGAATTCGGTGGCCGAGGGTCTTCATGTCCTGGAATAACGTTAAACTCTATCTGATGGTGAGGTTCCAGTTCTGGAAATCTGGGTAATGTTAACCACCCCTTCATCATCATTGATCCTGATCCACTCTGACCCGGAGTGGCAGTACCTGTTATCTTCCCATCTATGGGTTAAATATAAAAATGTTTTTTTATTAAAAAAAGTTGAGTTTTCATTAAGAATGAATTTATTTCAAAATTTTGTCGGCATTAAATGTCCCACCGAGATTGATATGCCGTAAAACAAACCAAACCAAAGAGGATAACTGTTATGCTCAAGGATAAGCTCCCTGTAAGATTCATACAAAGTTAAATGCAAGATGAAACCAAATTAAGCACACCAGCTTCTCTACCAATTGTTTCACAAGCAATCACCAGTCTGTTTACAGACGTTCAAATTAAGACTTAAAGTCATTATTTCTTCTATATTTCTATCTCTCGCGGGAATACATTATTTTGCACCGTAGTATAAACATTCTTCTTTAACAAGTAGAATTGTCTCTCCAACACAGAATTAAGATTCGACGCACCTTCAAGATGTTAAATATGAATTAGAAAATATACTTGTTTTTCGAAAGAGAGAAGAAAAAAACACATAGCTAAATCAAGTTTAATAACCACTCCGCATTTCCATACGTTAAGATTATGAAACAAAACATTGTTATCTCAAGTTTTGTATTTCAATGATTTCATATGCATTGCAGAAGTTCCATTCTAGCTGTGATGGTGATGATGTCTGGAGATACAGGAGGACAGTGACAGAATATTCTATTTAACAATTTACCAATGTTTCAATCTTCCTGCCACAAAATGCTGACTGTCTGCGAATATGTTATTGATTCTTACGAATCACCAGTTCTCATCGGTCCTGACCGACAAATTTGCTTTTTAACACGTTTATGACATTTTTTTCACGAGAAATGTTCAGTTATTTTTTTTTCTTATGAAGGAAAAATGATTGAAATAAAACAAGAGAAAAACTATGTCGTAGAAAAAACAAAACATCTCCATAAATTTGGATTATTTGGATTATTTCGGTACCACTGGACACATAATATGGCAAGACTCTGAACTTATTTGACCAGTTCACATATCTAGGTAGTAATATTTATCCTCAAAAAGTGATGACAATATATGAGTAAAGAAGGCATGTACCTCAATAGACAAATTATCGATCGTATGGAAATCTGATCTCTATCCTTAGATAAACCGAGAATTCTTTCAAGCTGTAGCGTATCAGTACTATTGTATGACTGCACCACTTGAACTTTATGTGTTCATCTCTAAACTTGATCAACTCAAGATGTCACCACAGCCCAACATATGCACTGCTTCTTTGAGATGTCTTCTTTCCCAATGTCCTTCCCTGTCTATTACTTTAACTTCATCCCACAAAGGTTTCCCTTTTTTTTCATATATTGTCAGCTATACTCTAAAAATTCAGACAAATAAAAAAAAATTGTTTACTCTTTGTAAACAAGTTAAAGATTCAGAATTTTTCTTTATCCTCCTAACTCATTTTGTTGTGTATTTGCAGGCATTCTTCCAAGCTTTAACCATGTCAGTATTACTATATGTTCCACCACGTGGACGCTAACAAAATGCCTGGAGAAAAAGCAAGATTACACAAAGATGCTTCATGCTATTTTGAACAAAACCTGGAAGCAGCACCCTACCAAACAGCAGCTGTATGGCCACTTACCTCCCATCACACAAACCATCCAAGTAAGATGAGAAAGATATGCTGGGCACAGTAAAGACGAACTCATAAGTGACATTCTCCAATGGACTCCTACACATGGAAACAAAAAAAGCAACATTTTGGAGATGATTGTCACAAAGAACTGAATTAACTGATATAAAACTTGAGTTATTACAGTTCTAAGTGACAATCATCTCTAGGTTACAGGTTCAATCCTGGACAGGGGCGATAATAACATAGAATACTTAACACATCTTAACATTTGTACCCAATTATGTTCATAATGAGAACAGTCTACCCCCGTGGATTAAATAAAGGGTTCGGTTCGAAGTTCCGTGAAAGCGGCCGATTACGACCTGAAGGTTCCCGAGCTTCGAAGCTTCGAAGAAAAGGTTCTCGAATTCGGCAAGAAATATTTGAAGAAGGCCGGAGGGCATATTGGCCGAAACGTTGTGTAGAGAACAATAAAGATGAGGCAATAGTCCGAATAATCAAAAATGCTCCAGCCTCATCTAAAATGTCAAAGAAACAGTATCTCCATAGATTGTGACATTTCTAAAGCCAGATTAGGTGCGGTTGAGTACACGGCAGCCCCCCACACCCAAGAAAAAGTTTTGTTTGTTTGTTTGTTTGTTTTGTTTTGCTTTACGGCATATCAACCTCAGTGGGTCATTTAATGCCGATAAATGTTTTGAAATAAATCAATTCTTAATGGATAATACAATTTTTTTATAAATACATTTTCTATTTAACCCATAGATGGGACCCTAACAGGTACTACCACTCCGGGTCAGATTGGACCAGGGAGCAATGGTGATGAAGGGGTGCTCCACATTCCCCAAACCTCCAAAACTGGAACCTCACCATCAGATAGAGTTTAACGCCATTCCCAGGACATGTAGACCCGCAGCCACCGCCTTCTAGCACCCATATGATAAAGAGGGGTTGGGGCTTGCCATAAGGGCAATAGGGTTGGGAAAATTATATAGGTGCTAGGGCTTGGCGTGACCAGCCGATTGATAGGAGGGGGCCTCTCCGACCGCCCGTCTAGCCCAAGATAGGGCCAAAGTGGAGTATTGCATGTCATGAACTGCTCATCCACCTGGGCTCTATCCTTAAGCATCACGGGTCGCCACACACGGCTAACAGGTGGCTCCATTGGGGGAGTCTTACCCCTCTACAGGAGGTGCAGTCGGTGCATTCTAACGCCCCACCGACAGGGCGGCCAAGAAAAAGTAACACGACTATAAACAAAATTAAAATAAAATTGAAAAAATATAAAAGACGAAGAACTTATTATTTGAGTGCTGCTCGCTCATATTTCTATATTTTGGATTTTGGTCATCAATAACAAATAATGATCTCTATGTTGATTATATAATGGTCACTCCTGGCAAGTCCGCCTCACAACATCCAGTATCCGAAAAATCTGATCAATGTAAGTAATTGCTTGTTGGTCCAGTCTGGTGTCTCAATATGTAGGTGTCCATAGAAGAACGTCACTTATGAGCCCATTTTTAATTCTCCAGCAGTGTCTAGCGTGTCTTATTTATCTTACTTGGAAGGTTTGTGAGATAGAAGGTATGTTGCTGTACAGCTGCTTTTTGTGGGATGACGTTTCAATAATTTATTCAAGAAAACACACAGCATCCCCGTGTAGTTTCCATCTAGCATTTTTCCAATAGTTTCATTAAATTCCAAGTAGTGCAGCCATACAATTATACGGATAGAACTACTGCTTGGAAGAATTCTCGGTTTATCTAATGAGAGAGATCAGATTGCCATACGATGGAGAATTTGTCTATAGCAGTCCATGCCTGTTTATCTATATATTGACATCAATTTCGGAGGATGAGATATTATTACCAAGATATCTAAACTGGTCATATAAGTCCAGTCTTACAATCCAGAGTGGAGATGCCTTTATCGTGTTTGAAACACATGTACTCCATCTTATCCGAGCTCACATAGAGGCTAATGCATCTTGCTGTCTTCCCTAGGCTATACAGCAGTAATTCAGATTGTGCAGGTGCATTTACGAAGAAGTGGTAGATCATTTACGTAGTTCGCACCGGTAATAGTTTCTAAACAGTGAATATTGATACAATTTTTTTCTTATTATTTGTGTGCATATCTTCGGGGTATAAAATTTAGTGAATTTTGACAAATCAATTCAGTATTTGCAAAAAGGTTTAATGGGCCAACTACATCTAATTTTCTTACTAACGCTTTTATACAATATCACTGGACAATATGTTAAAAATAATATTTTCAAATAACCTATGAACTCTTGCATTATACTGATCACATCATGTATGAGGATAAAATAAATCTACATATTAATCTATATATCATTATATTTTGGGGAGATTATGTGCTTAATTAAATGTACATACTGAGATCGACTTTTTCTCGATTTGTTTACGCTTTACATTTAAACCGATATGTACGCCTAATTCATTTAATTATAATTAATTATTAACAAATTAGGTATGACTCTTAATTAAGCACATAATCTCCCCCAAATTATCGACTATCGCCATTTCAAACACATTGTTTGTCCACTTCATATCATTATATGTTTATGATGTAGACACATTTTGTTAAAAAGAAGAGACTTTTATTTCTATTTTCTTTTTACAGATTTACAAAAGAATTTAAAAAGTAAAGTCGTCGGTTTGGCCTAAAGTCGGTTTCAGCCAATCAGCGAGGGTGTCTATCCCCTTTTCATTAGAGCTAGACTTTAGGCCTCCTCGACAAATTTACTTACTTATATCGTTATCAATAGATCACTTGGTGTGAAAGTGGTAGACACATTCTTGTGGTATTATTAGTTGAGTGCCCAATATCAGTGATAGAGCTTATATATATATATATATATATAATATATATATATATATATATATATAATATATAATAGTGTACTATATTTATAAATGATCAGTATTTCAAGCCTGGATTGAGACCAGCTGTACTCCGCTTAGAAATTAATCCCATAGGCAGGAATATAAGCGCAGCTGATTTCATGTCCGCTAACTTATATAAGTAGTAAGTAAAAGTCGTCGGGGCGGCCTAATGTCGGTATCAGCCATGCAATGAGGGAGTCTATCCCATTTTCACTAGCGTTAGACCAAGGAGATTATTTTAGCGTTTGAGGTGGAGCGCCACACCTACGATCAGCTCCTTACTTTACCGCACAGATCCCTGTGCTACTAATACGCTGATTTGGCGACGGCCGGTATCGAACTAGGAACCTTGTGGTTTCTAGCCGACAATTGCTAATTAATCGAATCCTTATTGTTTTCATTTCTTTTTCAATCTTTTACATCTTGAAAGGCGTTAATCAGTTGTCCAAAAAGTTATTATTGATAAGCCAAGTACTTTGGTTTTTTTTATGAATCATTATGAAGGCTGTTTATATTTGTCTAAACAATCATTATCAAGACTGTTTATTATTTAACTAAACTATTGTTATATTTTTGTTGCTAAGGTGATGCTAAATAACGGAGGCAGTTTTTTTAAAAATATTTCCAGCAAGCTAGACAAGCGTGATTTAGAATAAAAATTGTTCTATTTATTTCAATCATTTAATAATATTGTCACTAGTTTCAAAGTTCAAATAATCGATAAAATCTATATCACTTGGCCAAAAGAAAAAATATATGCCGCTATCACATATACGGCAGATATACCAACATATAGTTTCGCTTACTAGCTCATCAGGGTGAGATATAATATATATATATATATATATATATATATATATATATATATATAAAGTTGTGTCATAATGTATTGAACTTTTTTGTATTTTTGACACACCTTGTATTCCGGAAAAAATAATGTTCCATTCAGTCATCATTTCTATTTTGGTAAATACAGCTTTAAATTTGTTATTTTGACACCTTATAATCTGAAAAATAATGAATGGAATGTTATTTTTTCAGAATACAAGGTGGGTCAAAAAGTACAAAAATGTTGATACTTTTTTGACACACCTATTATATATATATATAATATACCAAATTTGTTGGTAAACTCTTGCGGCGAGAAAAAAACCGGCAAATAGTTTGATTGTAAAAATATACTACCAAACATCACCTGGGGAGAAAAAAATTGAAAAAAAAACAAAAGACCTAGATAGTCGTACCAACCAAAAATAATCGATTGATACTATAATGCTTGGCTAAAAGAAAAAAACAATTTATATGTATATATATAAGAAATATACATTCATATAAAAACCGCCAGGATATACTAAAGTTAATAACTAAAGAGTGCTCAATACCTAAGTAGAGCAAATAATAAATAAAAAAGCGAAACTTTAAGTAGGTTTATCTGACTCATTAGGTTTATCTTTATATATATATATATATATATATATATATATATATATATATATATATATGAGAGTTTCATAATTTGCTTGAAGCATTGTGTATGTATTGGTTAGAGGTTGATTTAGAAGGCTATCACAATGCAGTTTGGAATAAATAAAAAATAATAATACGGTAACAATGGTGTTGTGTGTTGACCTGTATTTTTTATTATTCTTGAATTTTCGAGGTAATACCTCTTTATCAAAAGAATTGAACTGAAGCAGTACAGCTATGGTATTTCTTCCTAAATGAATTTATATATATATATATATATATATATATATATATATATATATATATAGAGAGAGAGAGAGAGAGAGAGAGAGGGAGGGAGATGTGTGGTCACCTTCAATTAATGTTTGAAAAATTTCTCGTTTGCACAATTCCCAGTGGATCATCTTCCATTCCCAGTAGATTCTGTTCTTGTACTTTTTCTATACCATTTTGCTGCATTCATTTATTACGTGGTTTAGTGTTTCATCTCTCTAAACTTGTTATTCTATTGGGTACTATCTATTTACATAGATTCTCTTGACGCTATATCGGCCTGCTATTTATAAGGATTCCGTTTCTCAATTTAGGTTTCCTCTACGAAACCATGTCCAGGTCATCACGTGCTCAATGTCTTTCGTTTGTCTTTTGAAGTGTCTATAGAGTTGATTTCCTTCCCGTTTCTTTTTTTCTTCTCAATTTAATTACAACTGTTTCTATCTGACCTTGTGTTCTTTTTATGTGCAACAATTAAAAATTGTTTTTTTAGTCTGTTATTTTATATCTCACGTTGTAACAGAGACACACGCACTCATATGATCTCTCTCTCTCTCTCTCTCTGTCTGTCTGTCTGTCTGTCTGTCTGTCTCTCTCCCTCTCTCTCTCTCTCTTATATATATATTATATATATATATATATATATATATTATTAAAGAAATGGATACAATAGAAACCTACTCGAGTTTCACCATTAGGATCTTCAGGGTTAAATCCACTGAATTAATCGAGGTACCGATTAATTGCAGCCGATTACACGTGTGTTCATTGAATAAGATTTTACGTTCCAGTGTAACGTAACATCTTATTCAATGTAACGTAACATATTATTCAATGAACACACGTGTAATCGGCTGCAATTAATCGGTACCTCGATTAACTCAGTGGATTTAACCCTGAATATCCTACTGGTGAAACTCGAGTAGGTTTCTATTGCATCTATTTCTTTAATAAATTTTCTCTACTTTGTATTGAGCACTTTGTATTTGTTTTATCGCGGACTTAACCCCTGGATTCTGTGCACCTCCAACGATCGTGCCCATATTCACCGGTAAGCCACCTTATATATATATATATTATATATATATATATATATATATATATATTGGGCAGGGTTAGCTCAGTCGATAGAGCGTTCGGCAAGAAACCACAAGGTTCCTAGTTCGATACCGGTCCTCACCAACTCAGCGTATGAGTAGCACAGGGACCTGTGCGGTCAAGTAAGGAGCTGATGCCAAAAAAAACAATCTCCTTGGTCTAGCGCTATTGAAAAGAGGATGGACTCCCTCGCTGTCTGATACCGGCTTTAGGCCGTCCGACGACTTTACTTACTATATATATATATATATATATATATATAATATATATATATATAGTAAGATTTTTCCCTTCTCGTTAAGTCACCACCTTTTCATAAGCATATATATATATATATGTGTATGTGTGTATTTAATTATGAGCCTCTGTGTATGAGTGTGTTTATGTTTGTGTTTGTGTGTGTGTTTGTGTATGTCTTTGTTTGTATGTGTGTGTGTGTGTGTCGGGTGGGGTACGTGTTACTGAAAAGCAACACCGTCAGCAATTTTCGTTCTCTCCTTATTTTTTTCTTTCTCAATTTCTTCTCTTCTCTTTTTTCTTTATTTGATCTTTCCTTCTCGAATCAATTTCTTCCCCCCTGCCACGCCCAAACTCTCGCAAGAAGGCAAACTTCACCCCTCAGCTCCATCCCCTTTCTCCCATCAGCTCATTCAACTCCAAAAATCAACACCGCGCGCAGACACCACCACCCCTCGCTCGCTCGCTCGCTCAACACAAATCATCAAATCGAGCGATTTTCTCTCAACACAACACTCCCATCGTGCCATCGACCCTACCGTCAAAACAACCAATATAATCATCTTCATTACCATTAGCCGAGTGACTACCACAGACATTTAGGATGTTGATGGCTACACAGTCACAACCATCGGCGTAACCATCGACTGCAACTGATACTAAGTAAACAACTCAGCCATCATCAGTTCGAGAGGCTCCAGAAAGTTGACCTGAACAGCAAAAAAACACTAACGAACCAGCGTTAAAAACCGAAATCAACACGGACACTCAGGGGTGTTCACAGATTTGGACAAGAGTCCGACTTGCCATATTGGGCTTTACTAACAAATACTTACAAAAATCCGCTCCTATTTATCATTAGAAGCAAATGGTTAAACAAATAGAGTATGTCTATCTATCATCCTACTTCCTAGTTCGATACCGGTCCCCGCCAACTCAGCGTATGAGTAGCACAGGGATCTGTGCGGTAAAGTAAGGAGCTGATGGAAGGTGTGGCGCCCCACCTCAGATGCTAAAAACAATCTCCTTGGTCTAGCGCTATTGAAAAGGGGATAGACTCCCTCGCTGACTGGCTGATACCGACTTTAGGCCGCCGAGACGACTTTACTTTTTACTATCTATCTATCAATCTGTCTCAGTGTATTCATATCTATCTATTTGTCTCTCTATGTATCTATCAATCTATTTATCTATCTATCTATCTCAGTGTACTCATATCTATCCATCTATCTATCTATCTATCTATCTATCTATCTATCTATCTCAGTGCATTCATATCCATCCTATTTATCATTAGAAGCAAATAGTTAAACAAATATAGTACGTCTATCTATCTATCAATCTGTCTCAGTGTATTCATATCTATCTATTTGTCTCCCTATCTATCTATCTATCTATCTATCTCAGTGTACTCATATCTATCCATCTATCTATCTATCTATCTATCTATCTATCTATCACAGCGTACTCGTATCTATCTATCTATCTATCTAAGTGTATTCATATCTATCTATCTATCTATCTATCTATCTATTCATCTCAGTGTATTCATATCTTTCCATCTATCTATCTCAATGTATTCATATGTATCTAAATATCTAACTATTTATCTCAATGTATTCATATCTATCTATCTAAGTGTATTCAAATTAACCATCTATATATCTCAGTGTATTCACATCTATCTATCTATCTATCTATCTATCTATCTATCTCAGTGTATTCATATTTTTCATCTATCTATCTCAATGTATTCATATCTATCTAACTATCTATTTATCTCAGTGTATTCATATCTATATATATATATATATATATATATATATATATATTTATATATATATATATATATATATATATATATCTCAGTGTGTATTCATATCTATCTATCTATCTATCTATCTATCTATCTATCTAAGTGTATTCATATCTATCTATATATCTATCTCAATGTATTCCTATCTATCCATATGCTTGTATATCTATATATCTCAGTGTATTCAAATCTATCTATCTATCTCAGTGTATTCATATATATCCATCTGTCTGTCTATCTATCTATCAGTGTATTCATATCTATCTACCTATCTATCTATCTATCTATCTATTTCAGTGTATTCATATTTATCTATATATCTATATATATATCTATCTATCCATCTATCTATCCCAGTGTATTCATATTTATCCATGTATCTATCGATCTCACTGTATTCATATATATCCATCTGTCTGTCTATCTATTTATCTAAGTGTATTCATATCTATCTATATATCTATCTCAATGTATTCATATCTATCTATGTATCTCAGTACTCATATCTATCTGATGTATTCATATCTATCTATCTATCTATCTATCTATCTCAGTGTATTCATATCGATCTATCTATCTATCTATCTATCTATCTCAGTGTACTCATATCTATCTATTGTATCTAGTGTATTCATATTTATCCATTTGTCTGTATATCTATCTCAGTGTATTCATATATATCTACCTATCCATCTGTATATCTATATATCCCAGTGCATTCATATTTATTTATATATCTATCTATCCATCTATCTATCTCAGTGTATTCATATTTATCCATGTATTTATTGATCTCAGTATATTCATATCTATCTATCTATTTATCTTAGTGTATGTATCTATGTATATATCTACCTATCTATCTCAGTATATTCATATCTATCTATCTATCTATCCATCTCAGTGTATTCATATACACCTATCTATGTATCTATTTGTCTATCAATCTATGTATCTCAATATTCATATCTATCTATTTATCTATCTATCAATCTGCCTGTTATGTGAATATGTATCTATATCTTAATACTCGGGTTCTTTAAGTGTATGGCCTTTAGCATCTTGCCACACCCTCTGGTTAAGAATGAGACCGTCGAAATCGTCCAGTATGAAATGCAAAAATGTAAATCTTGATTATGCTAATTATCTGGTTTTCTTATTTTGTATGAGTGACGTCACCTTAGCTAAATAATGGACCATTCCGTTTTTATTATAAAGAAAGAGAAGAAAAAGGAGATGCTACACAGAAAAATATAAGAAAGAAAGATAGTATGGAAAAGACTGAGTGATAGGTTGGGCGTGTGGAATCAGTCAAAATGAAAAATGAAAAGAAGGAAAAAAAGGAAAAAAAGGTGTGAGAGAGCTAAATCAAGGTTATTATAACTGAACACTATAGCAATAGCTCTTAAATTAACATCTCAAAAGCTGTAATAATTAAATTATCATACTGTGGTATATCAATATCTAAGTTTTCAGGTTGGCGTCGATTTGTAGTTCCACATCCTTATAGGATTGGTGTATATATATATATATATATATATATTATATATATATATATATATATATATATATATAAGTTATCCACAGACAGGTGTTTAGAGGTGTCACCTCTCATCAGTGTGGCTACACTTTAACAGCTACCTCTAGCTGGGATTGAGACCTGAATGAATTTTCGTCTGCCAAGTCTCTTACCCATGCGGCCATTAGCGACTGTCAAATATACGAGAATATCTAATTGATACATTTCTAAGCGGAAATGAATTCACTAGAGTCCTCTAACTTTGTAAACAAAGTGAGAGTTAGCTACACACCAGAACGGTGAATTTTACAAAATATATATATATATATATATATATATATATATATATATATATATATCGGTTGTTGGCATCCTTCCGATGGCGTAGTGTCCATTTTTTTAACTGTATCTGTGCGAGTAGCTGAACAGGCCAATTTTTGAATGGCAAACTCTGGTACAGTGACTGCAAACAAACGATGATGCTTGCTGGACTTGCTGTTGTCTCTCCTTCCTTCTGGCTCTCTTTTCTGTAGCGGCTTCTTTCTTCTCCTTTTCGCTCCTTTTAGTCACTTGCTTGGCGAGGAGGCACCAACCTCCCATGTGTTGGTGTTGATGTGGCATTTCTTCATGTCCTTCTTGCAGACGTCTTTAAAGCGTAGGCGTGGTCTCCCTACCGGTCGGAAACCTTCTACTAATTCACCATGCAGTAGACTTTTGGGGATATGCAAACATTTACAGATTCAACTTGTGTAATTTTTACAATCAAAACCTTATGTATATGTCTACCAGCATTACTAAACTACATTTCTCGTGTATATTGGTCGAAACCCTCCGGCATGGACAGGGTACGCCTCAATTTTATGTAAATGGAATAAAACTAATTTGAATCTTTTGTCAGCCATAATCTCAACTAATCGGACACAGCACATCCCACTTTAAGCTAGGAGATTTTTACTGATATAGGTATATACATGCATACATAAAGGCTGTTAAAGAGCTCTATCCATTTTAAGAGACCCTTGCAATTTAAGCGTAATACACAGCTCCGAGCAAATTTCAGTCCCAGAGAACTCTACCCGCTAGGGGTGGGAAGCATAAATATAGTCATTCATATTCAGTACTGTTTCGCTGTATCACGTCTCTTCAGCACGGCTAGACTTTGCAGGCTGTTTCGATTTTTCTTCGGTCAGAATTTCTACCAACCGGGTCATCAGTACAACCCACTTTAAAGGAATTTTTACTAATATACATACATTTGGTGGCGCATGATGTAATGTCTAGAACCGAAGGAAATGGACGTCGACCCGAGTGAAAATCCTAGACAAGGTTGTCTATATGTCACAAAGCACTAATATTCTGGTAAAGGTGTGCATCCACGTGCTATCCGACCAGCTATGGGTAAATAGCATGGCAGACTGGGCTCTTTAACATTGGTTAGGAAACCAGTCGAGGAGAAGGAAAACTGAATTCGAACCTTTTAAACTCCGCCTAAAAAAAAATGACCTCTTGTCACATCCTGCTCGTACGGAGGCGTTGGTAAAAATTTACATACATGTATACTTAGTATATAATAAATGGAAAAAAATCCGACAGTATGATGAAATGAAATAGAAAAACAAATATGAAATATTATGCTAACAGATATCTTTTTCAACCTGTGGGCTTTGTAAAGTATAATTCAATTGGAATCATTTTAAAATTAAAACTAAAATTGTAAAAGACACTTTATAAATTCGGTCTTCATTAGAGCATATATATATAGTTGAATGAAAGAAGGGTGAAAATTTAACAGTTTGGCATGAGAGGTTCAAATAACGCCCACGTTCTAGGTCGGAATGTCTTTGTATATAAAAAAAAAAAGTATGTTGTATTAAAAATAATGTTTATTTTCAAACATAAAAGTATTAAAAATCAATGAGAAAAACTCAACAAAGTTTGTTAATAAAAGTGTATAAAAGATAAAAGGCGTATAAAATGTTGTTCAGATATAATCTGGCCAAACATAAAAAGCTGCTAAAGAGCTCTATCCGTTGTAAGGAGAGGGTTGCAATTTTAGCATAATTTGCAGCCCTCAGCAAATTTCCAACAATAAATGGTACAGAAGAAAATATATCAATTAATGTAAATAGAGCGAAATAGTTCTTGGCAGAGATCTCTATAATTTACAATAGTCTTTACAATGAATGTTTGGTGAAAAATCTCCAGCCAGACCAAATACAGAAATAAAAACAATACAGCGAACATATTGTTTGCTGTAACCAATACGCAGATCAGAACAATCTTAGAACATTGTTTCTTAAGTTACTTTAGACCAGGGATCACCAAACTTTTTTCATGGTGGGCCGGATAATTGAAAAAATAACCAGCGCAGGCCACATTATTATTATGTTCAATACTTGCTAGCCAAAACGAAAACTCTGAGAAAAAGATGTAAAACAAAATTCATCTTTCCATGTTATATATCCATTGATGAGTAGCGTAAGGTGCACAAAAAGAAATTTAAGCCACATATTTATTTTCAAAACATTATAAAAGAACACAACATTAGCAGAAAGGTTTGGTGAGATTTGTGAAACTGAAGTTTGCCTTTCAAGATATCATCAATGTTTGGTTTTGAATTGCTACATCCAATCAAGAGAATTGCTTTCAAATGTTTATCAGTCAATTTCGTTCGGTGAAGATTTAGTAAGCTTAACATGATATATGAATTTAAATAGTATCAGAAGGTCTCGGGTTCCGTACGTTTTAATAAACAAATTCAAGCACCGTCGGCGAGCCTGATAAAATGCATTCACGGGCCGTAGTTTGCTTTAGTTTAATGTTTAATCGCTTAATAAACGTATTTCGAAAACTAGTAAAAAGAGGAAGACAAGAGTAGGCATGTCTGGTTAGACACTGTAATCCACTGTGAATTGTGCAAGGGATTAAAATTTGGCCATGCTGTCAAATGTGCACACATGCGAATCTTTCATAGAAAATAAGACAGATGAAAGTCTCAGGAACTTTGATATACAAAGGAATCAAACAATCAGACCAAGTGTAGTAGACAGGGTGGTCTATTGTTGGTATCAGCCAAACAGCGAAGGAGTCAATCCTTTTTGCACAAGCGCTAGACCAGGGAGATTGTTTTGCGTCTGAGATATAGCGCCACACCCATCAGCTCCTCCCTTTATCACACAGATCCCTGTGCTACTCATACGCTGAGTTGGGGAAGGTATTGAACCCAAAACCTAGTTGGACGCTCTACCAACTGAGCTAATTCGACCCTTAATATATATATATATATATATATATATATATATATATATATATATATGTGTGTGTGTGTGTGTGGTGTGTGTGTGTTGTGTGTGTGTGCGTTGATTTTGAAGGAAGAAAATGTAACGAGTATGTTTTTCTCCAACATTTTCTTGTATTTTTGTTTCTTTAAAACAATTACAGAAACACGCGTTACTACCTCCACACTAATATGTATTATAAAAAAAAACATGAACATTCATTTATGGTCTTCGAAGTTTTCCGAAGATGGGATATTAATACTGAAATATTAAGGAAACTTGAAAAAATACAGGTAAATTAATAACATATTCATTAACCTTCTTACTTCACAGTGTGATAAGCCTTCAAAGAAAATCTCTATACAGACAATGCTTCAAGCATACCACACACACACACACACACACACAGATATGTATATATATATATATATATATATATATATATATATATTATATATATATATATATATATGAATATGCATTCACGCTCGGAGACACACACACACACAGACACACACTCATACACAACATTGAAGTTTGTTTCGATGCCGTTTATCGTAAAATATATACATACACGTGCAACCACACACACACAAAACACCTAGAAAAATGCTCAATGTCATTTTTCGATACATACGCACACACGCACAAACACACACACACTCACACGCACACCATAAAAGAAGAATACTTGACGACATATTTCAAACCGTCTACCCTTCCAGCCTTCCTTCATCAAATTTCAAATTTTGAACAGATTGATAAACAAGGACTATCACAGTTTTCCTCATTATTCTGTGATATATATATATATATTATATATTATATATATATTATATATATAATATATATTTATATGTCTTTTTTATGTTGAAGTTGGGCGTTATTATGAAGCATTTAAAACAATATAAAAGAATAAAGGAAGGAACTCGATGTTGTGGAGTACAGAATTCATTTATTATTTATTTATTATCATAAAGTTTCGGGATCGTTAGATTCCCTTCCTCTGATGAATGTCGCACCTGTTGAACGGATCCTTTGTCTTTGTTGTTATTGAAGGCGGCCGCGTCTGTAAAATATTTGTAATAACGGAGTATTCCGATATCAGCGTTTAGTC
>CM042152.1:50317067-50318214 GCA_023376005.1 Doryteuthis pealeii
TTAAGGTATGTTTGCTGCTGATATATATATATATATATATATATATATATATATATATATATATATATAATATATATGTGTGTGTTGTGTGTGTGTGTGTGTGTGTGTGTGACAGTTTATTAAATAGTTCTAATTAGCTAGTATACGTGATTTTGGAAGGCATATATATATATATATATATATATAATATATATATATATATATATGAAGATAGGAGGGTTGGAGTAAAATCCGACAGTATGAGATAAGGTTAAAAGAAAAATGGACAAAAATAATGACCCAAACAAGTAGAAGTAGGAGATAAATTTATGCGATATACAGCATTGTAATTGCCTTCAAGCAAATATAAATGATAATTAATAATAATTAATAATAATAATATATATATATTATATATATATATATAATATATATATATTAATATATATATTGAAAGAAAAAATTCACCTGTTACCATTTACATTTTAAATTATTGTTTCGGCTGTTCCACTGAGATATAAAGAAAAAAATAATATGTCGACCTGACAGACATGGAGCTTCAATGTGAATATTATGTAATATAAAACCCACGGCAACACGAATGAAACACAAGACGGAATAGGCAGATAAGTACGTTTCAGCCTAGGTAATATGCCTAAGAGCTTACAAAAAGCAATAACGACCAACGTAAAAGGGCCCCGAGAAAAAATAGAAATATAGTCCCGAGGAGAAAAGGAAATAAAGAAGAAAGGGAAATGACCTGGAAAAAGAATATTGCCGGAAAAGTAGTCTGGTTAAGTAGAGATAACGCTGTATCTCAATATTATGATTATTATATATAATTTTATTATATATAATAATATATATGAGATGAATGGCGAATGTATACAAAAAAAACGGGAGGCACAGACAAATAGACAATTAGTTATATATAGAAAAACAAAATGAATATATGGATACTCTGATATATATCAAACACCTCATGGAAGTCCGTATATCAGCCCCTCATAAAATAATATATATGTCTAGTTAAAGCGACATGCTCGCGTATAGGAGATAAGTAAGCGCGCCGGTAAGGCTCTAAATATAATCGTTAGAAGATAAAACTCTCCAAAATATATAATTGTCGTGAGTATCAATTGATCATTACAGCGAGTTATCTCTCTCT
>CM042152.1:50318314-50328314 GCA_023376005.1 Doryteuthis pealeii
GTTTAAAACACACAAACACTTAATTGGGGAAATATAACAGATGTTATTCCCCGGTTTTTACATTGAGAGCCGACTGGGCAGGTACGCAATGTGGCCTTCGGGATATCTTGAACCTGCTCGCCGTCTATTCCTCTGGCCGGCTTTTGCTTTCTGATCGTCTATTATCTAATCTTGGTCTGGTATATCTTCTAAGGTCTCGTCTGGTCTTCTATTGAGGATTCCGGGTCTGGTTTGTTGCTAGATTTCTTGTTATCAGAAGCCCTGTTGTCATTGTTAGTTTTGTAATAAACACAATACTTCGATTTACGATGATGTTACTTTATTCGTAGATCCCCAGACCAGACAATCGCGCAGTGAGACTCACATCTTGCTAGCTTGGCTTTCTAACTTCTAACTGACTCTTACTTACTTAGTATCCTTAAAGCGGAAGAGGGCTTTCTATGGGGTTCCGGTTCTCACGCTCTATCCCGCAAGGCAAGGTCAGAGTGTGGTCAAGCATTGTCACTCACTCTCAAGGCCTCAGCTGTACTGATCGCCATAATGATTTCTACACTACCGTTAAAAATGTATTAGGGATCCCAATTATTATGTAACAGTGCCCCCACACACACTCGCACAAAACACTAACCCCACACTCATTCACTTACACACACATTCAATCAACACGACTCACTCACTTCACTCACTTCACTCACACATAAGCACTAACTCCCCCCACACACACATTACATTCTCACACTCCAGTCACACACACTCACACACGCTTCTCCCATACACACACTCCTACACACACTCCCACACACACATGTACACCCAACACACTCCCACACATGCCAGACACAAACAATAACACACACACTCACTCACACTCACATAGACATACATACACACTTACACCCACACCACACTTACTCACTCACACACACACTCACACACACGCCACAATAATACACACGTACACACACCACGCTCAATAATACACAAAAACACCCAAAAAAAAACCCCATACACACACACACATACACACACAAAAGACTTATCTTCTGTTTGACTATTGATTTTATTATCGAAGTGAGCTTAAATACGAGATCTTTTTCAGCAATTGATATTTTTTTTTTTCGAATATCTGACATCGCCAAAATCCCCAAAAGGCCAATCGACTCGATTTGAAATTTTGTTGGTCAATACAAGAAAAGATTCGATTCTTGTGTTATAATTACCTGCGAGATTTCTTCTTTTAAATATTGATTGGGGGGGGGGCGGAAGTATTCGCTCTGTCCGTTCATCTCTCAATAATTATTACGCAAACATTTTTTTCTATGCCAACACACATATGTCATACACTATAAAGCAATGCGTACAGACAACACCACACACACACACACACACACACACACGCATTATATATATATATATATATATATATATATGTGTGTGTGTGGTGTGTGGTTGTGTGCGTGATATATATATAGTGAGGCGTGTGGTGTAATGGCTAGATTCATAGGAAATGGACTTGCCAACGCGTGTTCAAATCCTGGACGAAGGCTTTTCAATACCCTTTGGGAAAGGTATGCATCCAACAACCTCTCCCTCCAGCTGTGGTAAAATATAAGACTAGTGGCTTACCCTTGGTTTGGCATCCAGTCATGGAGAAGGGACACTGAATCAAAACCTCTTAAACTTTTTCTGTCTGTCTGTCTGTCTGTCTCTGTCTCTGTCTCTGTCTTCTCTCTCTCTCTCTCTCTCTCTCTCTCTCTCTCTCTCTATATATATATATATATATATAATTATATATAATATAGAAAAAGGATATGAAAATACCACAAAATGCTGTTGAAGTGAAAACATTTATAACATATTCATAGCTGATATTGACAATATTTCGATTTCATAAAAAATCATCTTCCGAGCTTGTTATACTCCGTATTGTTAAGAGCGAGACAAAAGTCATATATATATATATATATAATAAGTATATATATATATATATATATATATACCACATATAAGGGACGTTTCAGAAAAATTGTATCGGTTCGTAATCTAATAACTCGAGCAATTTTCTATAAGTTTGTTAACTAATTGCATTATTTCGCTTTTAGAATAATACAAACAGACGAAAACAGTTATGATGTAAATATTTATAAGATTGATTTGAATGGTTACAGATAAGATGGTTAGAATAATAATTTCAGTTGGTATTTAGAAATTGTAAATATTCTATGCAAAGATTATCACTTTTTTATCTTTTTTAATCTATTTTTCCTAAAACCTAAATACTTAAAATTAGGTATTCGTAAAGCCCTTTACATAAAATTTTATGTGGATTACAAAATAAGAAGTTGTTGGCAGAGTGGCCTATTGTTGGTATCAGCCGGACAGCAAGGGAGTCTATCCCCTTTTCACTAGCGCTAGACCAGGTAGATTTTTTTTTTGCGTCTGAGTGGAACGCCACACCTACCATTAGCTCCCCATGTTACCGGCACAGATCAGATCACCCAAACCGTGCTACACCTGCGCTGAGGTATCGAACCTGGACCTTGCGATTCCTAGGTGGGTGCTCTACCGTCTGAGCTAAATCGGCCCCGACATCACAAAATAGTCCGTGATAACAGCGGAAGAGTGACTGATCAGCCGTATTTGAGCTTTGAATAAATTTGACACGTAGCACGATGTGTTTCACACATACACACTTGAAATAAATTTATTGTTTTTCGAAATCTGGACCATCCAAATACTAATAAAATCTATGCTGAAATCAGCCGAGAGCGAAGTGACACAATACATTTGTTAATATGTCTACACTTAGAAATCAATTCACATTTTTTGTTCAGCAATTCATTACTTTCGCTATATTCAAAAATACAAATGTTTTCCATTCAAACTAATCTACAGTTATTATAACCTCATTCATACACTTATCTTTTTTCCCAATCACTAATTTATTAGGGGAGTTTTACGTGTTTTATCTGCCATTCCTGTTGGCTTTTACATGCTATTTGCCATTTCATTTGAGTAACTCTGATGTATATCAGTTCCTCATTGTTATTAATATCATGCTTTTTTTATAGTTTAGCCTTATATTATTAATCAAGCAATTACCGTTCAAAGGGCATTTTTATTTATTTTTGCAAAACTGTATCAGGTCTTCTGGTTGTAATCCTTTTCATTTAAAATCTTTAAGGTATGTTTGCTGCTGCTGATATATATATATATATATATATATATATATATGTGTGTGTGTGTGTGTGTGTGTGTGTGTGGTGTGTGACAGTTTATTAAATAGTTCTAATTAGCTAGTAATACGTGATTTTTGGAAGGCATATATATATATATATATATATATATATATATATATATATATATATATATGAAGATAGGGGTTGGAGTAAAATCCGACAGTATGAGATAAGGTAAAGGAAAAATGGACAAAAAATAATGACCAAACAAGTAGAAGTAG
This sequence comes from Doryteuthis pealeii, assembly GCA_023376005.1. NCBI lineage: Eukaryota > Metazoa > Mollusca > Cephalopoda > Myopsida > Loliginidae > Doryteuthis > Doryteuthis pealeii. The sequence continues at coordinate 50,321,775 of CM042152.1, forward strand.
GTGAGAAATTTTATGCGATATACGCATTGTAATTGCCTTCAAGGCAAAAATAAAATAAAAATATGATAATAATATAATATATATATATATATATATATATATATATATATATATATGAAAAGAGAAAATTCCACCGTGTGACCATTTACATTTTTAAATTTGTTTTTCTGTGCTGTTCCACTTGAGACAAATCAGCTCTCAGTGGATTTTAAAGAAACAAAATGTCGACCTGACATGACATTTTTCGAGTCTTTTTAAGTGTTGAAATATTATGTCAATTTAAAAAATTTCCCAGCGGCAACATCATGTAAGTGAAATCTTACAAGTATCTTTTGGTATTTACTTCGGTCTTTATTGCTTGTTCAGTCAACTGTAGTGTATCGTTTTTCAAGCCTTTAGGTAAGTTTTATTGGCTAAGAGCTTACAAAAAGCAATAACGACCAACGTTTAAAAATGTGTCTTTTTCTTTTTCCTTGACGTAGAAAACATTTTTTAAAGACAATATAGTCCCGAGTGATGTAAATGGCTTTATTACGAGAATTTAGTACAACGAAACTTGATCGGAATGACCTGAGATTCTTAAATTAAGTGGAATATATTGCGGGAAAAAGTAGTTTTCTGTGTTAAGTAGGAGAATAAACGACTTGTGGTACTATATCAACGGAATGTCTCATTACTTTGTTTATATATATATATATATATATATATATATATATATATATATATATATATATATATATATATATATATACAATCCAAAAGTCCAGTTTAGAATTCTTCCTTACGACACAAAAGTTGTATTTAAAAAAACTGTCGCAGTTTGAGAGGCTCAATGTGTGCTCTTAATGTTAGCGTCACAGAGCAAATATATAAGTAAAGAAATAACAAAAGACTTAGAGATTTTAGCGTTATAGTCTACAAAGTGTCTAACTCTCTCGACTCATCAGATGCGAATCTATTCTCATCTGATTAGTCGGGGAGTTAGACACTTTGTTTGAGCTCCCTGAAATAGACTATAACGCTAAATCTCTAAGTCTTTTGTTATTTATTTACTTATATTATATAATTAATATATTATATATATATATATATATATATATATATATATATATATATATTTGTGTATGCGTGCGTGTGTGTGAGGAGTAACAGATTGGGTAAATCCGACAAAATATCATAAAAATTAAGGAAAAGCGGATAAAACACAAAACAACTTTATTATCATTCACATATACATGGGAGAAGAATATGGAAATGAAACCGACAATGCATATACAGTAGAAAAATAAATCACAGTTTAAACAAAAAATTGTCTTTCCTATTATATTGTCATGATGAAGATTTAACATAAACGGAAACGTTTAAGCACCGTTGCCAGCATCAAAATGAAATCATCTTTTTTGGAACCCTTTGCTTTTCTAATATATATATATATAATATATATATATATATATATATATATATATATAATGTGTATTGTATATATATATATATATATATATATATATATATAGGAAGAACATAAAAGTATATCAAGGTATATTTAATTTTGTTTTATTCGGAGATAGATAATAGTAGCGATTTGTATGCATGCACTTATAAAGGACACATTTGAATGCATGCCAGGGAAATGCAAACAGCCTCGTCAAGAATACATGCACATACACACGTATATATATTATATATATATATATATATATATATATATATATGTGTGGTGTGTGTGTGTGTGTGTGTGGTGTGTGTATTTTAAAGTACTGTTTTTTGTACAGATAAATATTAGTATCGGATTTATGTGCATGCATTTAAAGAGCCAACCTTACTTGTTTGCATGCCCGTGAAATTCAAATAGCCTCGTCAAGAACACACACACAGAGGCGCGTATATATATATATATATATATATATATATATATATATATATATATATATATTTGAAACATCTTCACCTGATGATTCACGACCATATTACCTCGGATGAAGCCAATATGGTCGTGAATGTTCCTTTGTCCCCTACTAGATAGATATGTAAAACCTTTATATATTTATTTTATTATAATATATAACAGCTCTATTTTATATTGAGCTCTCTACCAATTATACTGACTTTGGTACGCCATTCCAGCAAAAGCTGAAACAGTCACCATCTCACACACACTATATATATATATATATATATATATATATATGTGTATACTTCGGGCAGCATTTTTTTCTTTTATACAAGTTCGGTTAAACGCCACAGACAATTCAAGTCTGAGGAGTTTTTTTTCATGGTCCCTTTCTATTTTTCTTGCGATCTTTTTTGTGTTTGGGTGGAGAAGTTGTAATAATCCACCAAATCCTTTTATTCTAGCGCTTTCGGCTGTTTATCAGCCATCATCAGGTGGGGAAACGATGTTAAGTTTTTTTTCCAAGTGCCTCGTTTTTATAGAAGAACGAGTAGTAGCTTAAAAAGTGGTGGTGGTAGTTAGTACGAAACAATGGATTAATGTTTTTTTGAGGGGGGTACAGAATTGTGAGGAAGGGAGGGGGAATGGTTAGAGTGGGATTGTTTATAAGCATTGGAGGATGTGTCTACTGGTTTTGAAAGTTTATTTTGTTTAAGGTAGGTCTTTTTAATTTGATATAGAGTGCTTCCATTATTTGCAATTTTTGTTTGTTTTTTTCTTATGGAGTGTGAGTGTGTTTTCTGTTAAATTTTCCTGTAGGAAAATATATATATATATATATATATGTGTGGTGTGTGTGTGTGTGTGTGTATGTGTGTATGTATGTGTGTGTGTGTGTGTGTGTGTGTGTATTAAATTGCTGTTTTTTTTAAGTAGAGATAGATATTAGTATTGATTTATTGTGTATGCATTCAGAAAGCCACCTTTAGATGCAAGGCCCTGTGTTGTGTGCGCTGTCTAAATCTCTTAAAGCAAGTGAGGATTTAGCTATGTTTATGCAAGACTCTTGTTTCTTTCTCTATGTTTTTGTTTGTTCTATCTTCCCTGGGGTTACAACTACTGAGGGGGGAGGGTTATTTCCTCCTCTACTTCCCATTCTGATACGCTCACCCTAATTAGGAGCACAAGCCCCTGTCCATTGTGTGTACTTAGCCAGAGTCCAGCTACTCTAAACTAGGAGGGGCATGTCACTGTAAGTCCCCCTAATGAGATCTTAATATTTCAACTCGACACTCTCCCTGGTTGACGTCTGTACTTTGGCTCCGAACGCGTCCGGCTCTCAGGCGCAAGTAAAAAAATCGTGCTGAGCTTATATGCGTAGCGTAAAATCCTGTATAGTTTCATAAATCTAATGCCAAGTTCCGACTTATTTCAGGATATATATATATATAAATATATTTATAAAAAAATACATAAATATATAAATTATGAATATATATATATATATATATATAAATCATACATACATATATATGTAGTAAGTAAGTAAGTAAGGCCGGTTGGGTAGCCCAAAGTCGCTATCAGCTACACAGCTAGGGAGTGTATCCCCTTTTCACTAGCGCTAGACTAAGGAGATTGTTTTTTCATCGGTGATGGAGCGCCACACCTACCATCAGCTCCTTACTTTACCGCCCAGATCCCTGTGCTATTCATTCGCTGAATTGGAGAGAGCCGGTATCGAAACAAGAACCTTGCGATTCCAAGACGAGTGTTTTGCCGACTGAGCTAAACCGACACACACACACATACACACACACACACACACACACATATATATGTATATGTATATGTATATATATATTATATATATATATATATATATTTATAATTATAAATATACATGTATATATATGTTATATATACATGTATATATGTTAATATATATATATGTGTATATATATATATGTATATATATGTATATATAATATGTATATATATATATGTATATATATGTATATATATACATATATACATACATACACACATATATATATGATTATATATATATAATTTATATTTATATATATATAATTTATATATATATATATATAATTATATATATAAATATAAATTATATATATATAATCCTATATATATATATATATATAATATATTATAAATTATATATATTTAATCCTATATATATATATAAATATATATATATATGATTATATACATATAATTTATATATATATATGATTATATATATATATAATTTATATATGTATATATATATAAATTATATATATATAATTATATATATATATATTATAAATTATATATATAATGCATATAATTTATATATGTTATATATATCATATAAATCACATATAATATAATATATATATATATATATAATATATATATATTATATATATATATATATATATATATATATGAGGTAAGGCAAAAGATAGTGGACAAAAATAATAACTCAAACAAGTTTTAGAGTGGGAATATTTCAATCTTAGGATAAGATCATCTTCAGCCCAATGACTTATCCAAAGATCGAAATATTCCCACTCTAAGACTTGTTTGAGTTATCATATATGTAAACAACTTTTAGCTATTTTCAGCCGACAGTATATTTGGGAGGATATGTGCTTTTTAATTTTAGTCAGACCTAATTTTTTTGAAAGTTAATTCATTTATGTTTAATTAGGCGGGATTTAAACTACTTAAATGTGAGGCTAAACAAATCGAGAAAAATCAATCTCTGAATATATATTTCGACCTATTAGGTCTCATCAGCAGAGTTATAGATACGAGGACCGCCTAGCGTGTGACTTGAACCCTTTGTGCCGAAAGTTATCATATATATATAATATATATATATATATATATATATATATATATATATATATATATATATATAAATTCGTATTGAGCTAATTCGTATTGAGCTGTTTAGTTATTGATGTTTCAAATATTCCTTTGGATAATTCCAAAGATATTCCAACCCGAAGATACAGATTGGGCCATATATTCACTCAACTCATCTGCCCCTAGCAGCGTGTAATACAACGTCAAATTTTTATTAGGAGTATATCAGGTTTATGTAGTAATCTTTGATGTTGACTATGTGTGATTTCGGTAGTAATATCTTATTAACAGAAAGCGATATTAATGTCCATATAGGGAATGCGTGAGCTCGTTTAGACAGATTATCAATCATATGGAAGCCTGATCTCAATGATTGGTTAAAAAGAAACGTCTTTCAAGCAGTAGTTGTGTTAGTGTTACTGTACGGCTACACCACCTGGACCCTAACGAAGCGCCTAGAAAATATGTTGATGAGAGTTGCAGAAGAAATCATAGAAAAAACATCTGACAAGAAAGCAGCTATATGGCCACTTGCCCCCTATCACATAAACCATCCGAGTAAGACGAACAAGGCATACTGGACACTGATGGATAAGCAAGGACGATCTCTTAAGTGACATTCTCCAGTGGAAACTTACATATGGGCACGGCAGTGTAGATCACCCAGTAAGGACCTACATCAATCAGCTCTGTGTGGATTATGGATGTGCTACTCATACGCTGAGTTGGCGATGGCCGTTATTGAACAAGGAACCTTGTGATTCCTAGGCGTATGCTCTGCTGATTAAGCTAAATTGGCCCTTAATCCCTGTAAACATATATATATATATATTTACCAACCCCTCCGCACGAGAAGGATGTGACACAAGGTCAATTTCTTAAGCGGAGTTCAACAGATTTGAATTCAGAGTTTTCCTTATCCTAGACAAGTTGCCTAACCAAGGTTAAAGAGCCCAGTCTGCTTTACTATTTACCCATAGCTGTAGGGAGAGTAAGATTCATAACTTTCCCAAAGGTATCAGCGCTAAGTGAAATGCAATTACCACGTCAAGGATTTGAACTCGGGGCGATGAGTCCATTCCCCATGACTTTAACCACCACGCGCTTGCTTTCCCTGTAAACATATGAGAATAAACATACAAAAATAAACAAAGAAAATATTAATTCAGAGTCCTAATAGGTACGTTTAATTCTATTCTATCTGGTCACGTACCTGGTAAAAAATTGACCCTTGGGGTTGAAACTCTATCAGTTGTTTGGACCGTGTCAAAATCCCCACACTATGATTATCTTTTCTTATTTCATTTTACTTGACCTTTAGCTAGCAAGATCAAAAGCAGTCATTGGGGAAACTGACCTTGACATGTGTCGATGGGATATCCCAAACGTCCGGTTTGGTGCGTGAACTTCAAAATCCAGGAAAATTTTAAAAAATAGATTTTCTGTTGTTTTCTGCTTTGAAATAAATGAAGAACTAAATTCATTACAGTAATAATTTATACTAGCGAGAGTAAGCGCTCAATTTAACTTTTAATGTAACGAAATATATCAAATTAGAAATATCAATAGAATTAAATAAGAACACATATAAAAAGATTAAACTTATTTTCATCATATTTCATTTGATTTCTATATAAAAATCATTTCATAGGATAGATTTTAATCCGTTGGAGAATAAAAGAATAATATTAAAGATCAATAACACCAAGTAATTTCTTATCAAACCCGATTTTGTTAAAATCAGTATAAAAAATTAACCGCAACAT
>CM042152.1:50335814-50349928 GCA_023376005.1 Doryteuthis pealeii
CATATAGAATAAAACTAGCTATCTATATATTAATACACGTATTCCTAAATCTTCTCTCTGTTAATATCCTGCAACGCCCTCTGGTTAAAAAGGAGAACGTCTAAATTCTTTAAGTTGCGATGCAAAAATGTGAATACACATCTGGTGTTGCTTAATCGTAGATTTCTTATTTGTCCCATTTTATTTCACCGAATTTTAAAAATGAAACATTCCAGATGGTCTTAGGTCGGTTAAATTCCTAACATAAATTTAAAATGAATTTTTAAAAGTTGCATGTTTATTTTATTTGTAATATTGAAATTGTGAATTACGGAATATATTTTGGTAATTCTGACTTATGTCGTTCCGGTCTCCTGCCTTAATTTACGCTATGGGCATGCAAATTTTCGGCCCAACATAGATATTTTCGGTGTCGTGTTTTTGTCTGTTTGTTGGCAAATTAATATAGATATTTTAAACGCCTTCCTCCAGGTTTTTTGTCGGCAAAACTATGTAGATATTTCATAAGCCCTCTTTTAAGGAGTGAGAGAGAGTTAAATCAAGATTATTATACTTTTTACATATTGAACTATATAGCAATAGCTATTAAGTAAACATATCAAACATTATCATAATGTGGTATATCCACAGGTTCTGTTAGTAAGTAAATATTTAGAAATACTGGGTTAACTCCCCTTGGTACTACAATTGATCTAGAAGAAGAAACACTGAATACAAATCAGTTGTACTAAAATACTGACCTTATGTTGCATTCAAAATAAATTGGACACATAGCATAGTGGATAAAAGCATGGGTTAAGATAGGTTCAATCCTGGTCAAGGGTGACAGTAACAGAGAATAATAATTAACACAGATTAACACCTACACCCAGCTATGGTTAGGGGAATAAGGACAGGATACCTCCGTGGATTGAATAAAGGATTGGGTTCAAAGTTCCGTGATGGCTCCCGATTACGACAAGAATGTTCCTGAGTTCGGGAAGGCTCCCGATTCCGACAAGAAATACATGAAGAAGGCCGGAAGGCACATCGACCGAAACGTTGTACGAATAACAATTAAGATGAGGACAATAGTCCGAATAATCCAAATATTACTAATTATCAAACCCCATCTAAAAAATTCCGAGAAATAATTAACTTTGTGTTTATTACAAGCAAGCCGTAATCTATGGTATCACGTAAAAGATTCTCATTCCGCAGAGTCCTGCCGGCTGGGCTGTTAGAATACACCGATTGCACTTCTGCAGAGGGGTAAGACGCCCCCTCCGCTATGGGGTCACCAGTTAGCCGTGGGTGGTGACCCGTGAATCTTAAAGATGAAACCTTGATGATTGAGCTGTCAATGTCATGCAACACTCCACTTTGGTCCTTACTTAGGCTTGATGGGCGGTCAAAGAGGCACCTTCGATCAATCGGCTGGTGACGTCAAGCCCTAGTACCTATATGGTTGTCCCAACCCTATTCTCTGCATAGGAAGCCCCAACCCGTTCTATCATATATGTGCTAGAAGACAGTGACTGTGGGTCTTAATGCCCTGGGTATGACGTTAAAATCTATTTGATCATAAAGTTCCAATTTGGGGAATATGGAGTTTCCCTTCATCACCATTACTCCCATCTATGGGATAAATGAAAAAAAAATGAGATTAAAAATGTGTTTAAAAATTGAGTTTAAAAAAATGAGTACCCATTAAATATGAATAAAACAAAATGTCTTCGGCCTAAAGTAACCCAACAAGGTTTGACAAACCATAAAACCCAGCAACCAACCAACCAACCAACCAACCAACCAAAAAAGTATATATACAAGAAATAAAACGAAAATCTATTAATAATGGAGATTCGGAATCTATTTGTCTATAACCGAAACTAAGTCGTCCAAAATCGTCAATTCATAGAATAAAAAACAACCTAATATCATATACACTCAAAATTTGAGCATGCAACCTTAGACGTTCCTCATTGTTTGTTTTTTTAAACAAATTTTAATGTATACTTTCCCGCTATTATATATTCAGTATAGTTTATGTTATGTTAATATATATTTAAAGTTATCAGAACTAAGTTTCCATTTCAAATTGTTTTGATTTTTTATTTCTTTGATAAATTTGATGATTTTACTTACTTATGGTACCAACTCTCTGGCATTGAATTTTTAACTTCCATCTCTCTCAGGCAATATCTTTCAAAAATTAATTTTTACACCACCCGGAGGGTGTTTTTTGTGCTTGTAATAAATAATCTAATAATCATCATCATCATGTCGCGCAATTTGCACGGATATCCAGGACGATCTCTCGCCAAACCTCCCTATCATTCATCGACTCTGAGGGCTCCTCCGCGCAGCAGCCAGCATCCTTACACAGTTGGTCGATGTAAGTCCTGGTTGGGCGGCCCACGTTAGCATGTCCATGTGTTGGCCTCCACAGTAGAACGTCGCTTACGAGCCCATCCTTGCTTCTCCAGCAGTGTCCTGCATGCCTAACCCTCCTTACTCGTATGGTTTGTGATATGGGAGGCAGGTGGCCATACAATTGCTTCTTTGTGGAATGCTGTTTCCATGACTTGTTCAAGACTGCACGCAGCATTCTTGTGCAGCTCCCATCTAGCTTATTCTCAAGGCGCTTCGTTAGGGTCCAAGTGGTACAGCCATATAGCAGTACCGATATAACCACAGCCTGGAAGAATCGTCTCTTTAGCTTGTCAGGGAGGTCGGATTTCCATACGACGGATAATTTGTTGGTGGCCAACCATGCCTTTCCTATTCGTGTAATGATATAAAAATATGAAAATGATAAAATTTGACATTAAATAACTCACAGGTTTGATAGGCTGTTAAACAAAACAAAAAAATCAAGATAAATCTATTATTTCTTTCTTAAAATTCAACCTCTTTCACTGTATATTTTTCTTTGTTCTTTTCTGTTTCATTCCTTTTTATCTATTGTCGCTTCGTTTTATCTCTCGGGTCAAATGAACCTGGAGGAATTTACCAGCCATAATTGTATCAAAACAACAAATAACAAGAGCGAGCGAGCGAGAGAGAGAGAGAGAGAGAGAGAGAGAGAGAGAGAGAGAGAGAGAGAGAGAGAGAGAGAGAGAGACTGTGAGACAGAGAAAGTAAAGTACTTTTGATAATGTAAAAAGGTCGACTTTCAAAGACGCACCGGAAATTTCAACCAAACCTTTTCACCACTAAAAAAGGTTAAATCCTGAAGTTCATTTGCAATAAAATAAAAAAAACACACCAAAAAACAAAGTAACAAAACAAAAAAGAACTCCACTCCCTTATTAGTAGATAACATAAAATACCCTTTACTCAAATTACTCATCCCTGTCGAGGGGGTTTAGAATACGCTGACTGTATTCCCTGCAGTGGGCTAATCCCTCATCAACACCATCACAAGATGTGTTCTGGGTATGACAGTAAACTGTATCTTAGGGTGAGGCTCCAGTTCTGGAGCTTTTATGAATGTGGAGTTACACTTCATTGTAATTACTCCCAGTTCGACTTAACCTGTTAAGGTCCCATATATATTTTATAAGTATATATATATATATATATATATATATATATATATATATATATATATACCAACCCCTCCACACAAGCAGGATGTCACACAAGATCAATTTCTTAAATTAAACAGTTTTGAATTCAGAGTTTTCCTTCCTCTGGTAACCTAGCCAAGTTTAAATAGGTCAGTCCACCCTACTATTTACCTATAGTTGGAGGGTGAGTAGTTGGATGCATACCTTTCCAAAGGGTATTAGTGTTATGTGAAATATAAATAGCCTCGTCCAGGAATTTAACTCGGGTCGACGAGTCAATTTTTTACGAATCTAGCCATTACACCATGCACCTCAGCATATATAATTCAAATGCATATTTAAAAAAATACTCAAATTAAATTGGACCGCGTGAAAAAAAAACTTTTAAGAAGCCACTACACAAAAATATAAAAAAAGAACGTACAACGAACACCTATCAACATAAAATAACCCTAGATATATGTACGAGGTATGTCAGAAAAGTTCCAGGTTGATCGCAAACTTGGATGTGAGGTTCTTGCCACAGAGTTAAATGATCAACCATCATGTTTACAAAGAGATACTGCAGCGTTTGCTTCGTTCAGTGCGCGAGATGAGGCGAGAGAAATAGCAGGACATCTCCTGTGTGCTTTACCATGACAACGCACCTGCCCAGACTGCCCTGAGAATCCGAGAGTTCCCATCCCATAAGAACATCACTGTACTGGAGCAACCTCCCTACTCAGCCGACCTGGCTGTATGTGATTTTTTCCTCTTTCCCAAGCTCAAGGGTGTCATTAAAGGAACCCATTTAGAGGATGTGCACGACATCAAAAAGGCCGTGACGACAGAGCTACGGAGAATCCCGGGAGAATACTTCAAGGAGTGCATGCAAGCGAGGCAGAGAAAGATGGGAAAATGCATTAGACTACAGCCTGGATTACTTTGAAGGTGCGAACTTGTAGTTCGTAGTTTGAATTTGAAATATATCTTTTGTGACACCTGTCCTGGAACTTTTTGACATACCTCGTATATATATATATATATATATATATATATATGCTTCGTTCAGTGCGCGAGAAGAGGCGAGAGAAAGAGCAACTCGTGGGTACGTTACGAGGACAACGCACCTGCCCACACTGCCATAAGTATCCGAAAGTTCCTGGCCCAGAAGAACACCATTGTGCTTGAGCAACCTCCCTACTTGCCCGACCTGACTCCATGTGAATTTTCCTCTCGTACAATGGACACCTCTCAACATAGTGTGTGTATGTGTGTGCGCGCGTGTGTAATTGTGTAATTGGGCAGCATTTCTTCATTTAGACATATTTGGTTGGATAGTAAAAACATGTATTCTGTTATCAGTTTCTATTCTCTAAATCCCAGCACATGGAGAAGCATTTAAGACAAGAAATATGCGTATACAGGATACATGAGAAAAGTTACATAGTAGATATACACGTACATAAAAAGGGATAAGATACAATAAAAACGTATACAATGGTTATCTAAATGTACATACAAAAGATAGGGATAGTTATGGAGAGTCCATAGGTTAAAGTCACTTACTAGTGTTGTATTGGGGGCTGAAGCCCCCACACAAGAAGGCTGTAGACAATAAATCTCTAACCCATGTGTGTGAGGTGCCGCAGATGAAGAAGAGGATTCGAATCTGGCGCTTGCCTGCTTAAATAGCAAAACACCTGGAGGTTAAAACGCGAAACAAGAGGGAAGAAAACTCTTCCAACCAAAGGGAAAACAATCCCACACCGCAATGAAGATGAAAGAACAGTCCAAAAATCAAAATTATACACATCAAGCCTCATCTAAAAAAAATCAAACGAATAATTTTCCTTTTCCTCAAATCTTTCCCTTGAGATGTCCGGTATTATCGACTTATATATAGTTTGTTTTATTCTAATATATATTTAAAGTTAACTAACGCATAGATTTTTACGAGAAAATTATTTACTAACAATAAATCCCGTTTTTATGGAATATCACACGACAGAATTGGTTATCTTCCGGTGACCATTAGCTTTAAAAATCTTTGTATTTTTTAAATATCTTATCATAATGGTTCATTTTTGTGGGAGGCACCTACGAACCGAAGACCATGGGATGATAGGCACAAAAAATGCGTGGGTCCCGTCGAGATTCCTCCTCAAGGTAGGTGCCCCAGGCACTGGGCAATAAACCCAGCTTTGTCCCTTTAAATCAAGGAGACACGTGTTGCTTGGGTGATGGACCCCTGGGATCTCGTCATTTTTTAATACTTCACCGGTCCAGTGGCCGAAGACATCGGACAAACAGTTCTGAAGAACCAGTGCGCAAATGGAGATTATGTAAGTGTCTGTCTGTAACCATAATTATGTCTCCACTGACGCCGCGATTCCCTTAGTTAATTAAGTTATATTCAAAACGATAATGAAATAACCATTATTTAAATCTTAATTAGCAACTTATTCATTAATGATGGGTCTATTAATGTCAAACTGGGTTAGATTAGCCGCAAAACTGCTCATATTATATGCACTTATAATCCTGAAATGTAGGAAGCGCGTTGTGTAATGGTTAAAGTCATGGGAAACGGACTGATCGCCCCGAGTTCAAATCCCGCTAATAAGCGCTAATACACTTGGAAAAGATATGAATCCTACTCCCCCTTCAGCTATGGATAAATAGCAGGGCACGCTGTTCTCTTTAACCTTAGTTAGACAACCGGTCTAGGAGAAGAATAACTGAATTCAAACCTGTTGAACCCCGCTTAAGAAATCGACATTGTGTCACATCCTGCTCGTGCGTAGGCGTTGGTAAATAAATATATTCGGGACATATGTGTTATATATCTCTAAGAAATAAGGATTTATATAGTATATGGTGTGAATAATTTGCATAATGATTTTAACAAAACTGGGTTAAAAACTGGAAAAAGTTAAAAATCCTCTGGAACTTAAGTTTTGTGACGGCTGAGTAGTCCAGATTGTAAAGTAATTTTGAATAGTTGTAGTTTTTTTTTCTAATAGTGTTTTGTTGGTGTTTCCCAATATCACCCCATTGAAAACCTTGGTATGTTGGTTTTTCAAGGAGATGTGCAATGCTTTATTCTCTTTGGTCTTGTCAATAATTATTTTCCATTACTGATTTCTGATACTATCATGTTATTCTCGCACGTATTAAAAGCAATCCTATATATATAATTCTATATAGAAATCAATTAAACTAACATTAAGATAAGTGTAATACTTTTAAATTCATTCTTATTTAGTTTCGTTAATCTTTCTAAATTGATTTTATTACATTAAAACTTAGATACTTGGAACCAGGGGGCGCGTACGTTTTGCTAGCCTATTTATTAATGGTTACACCACTTAAAGTGTATTAGTACAGGCTTAAGATATGACGGCAACTCGAGAATTAATATTTTTGGAGTCGAATCATGTTTAGCACTAAATGGTAATTATTGGATGAAATTTAAAGATATACAAATGGGCAATGCTCCACCTTTATTATTGGTGCCTCATACACTGGATACAAAGCAAAAGGTTAAACGGTCCCTTCAGTAGAATTATGATACATATTTTGTCTTCTTAACCTTTTGCTACAAGTTTAAACATTTTTAATATATATATATATATATATATATATATATAGGGTCATCCACAGACACGTGTTTCGACTTATCAAGTCTCCTCAGTGTGGCTAGACATTTTGTAAGCTACCTACAGCCGGAATTGAAATTCGATCGGTTGGGTGTCAGTCCGGCACCGTAACCATTAGGCTGTCTTCACTTACAGAATGGGAAGGGGATTTTAACTGTTTTAATACACACATCGCTTTGCGTGTAAAGGCCGTCACAAAGTGCTCCATTCCTTAGAAGAGCGTTGCGTTTTACGCTTGAGTTGGCGGCCGTCAGCAAGATCCCCCCCAGAGTGCTCAACCCTAGGGGATGGGGAGCAAAGAAGACCGGAGGGCAAATCAGCCGAAACGTTGTAGAGATGACAATGAAGATGAGGACAATAGTCCGAATAACGCAGATAATACGAATCATTTGATTTCATTTAATATCAGATATATATCCCAGTGATGTTGCCAGTATTCAGTGTTATCATTATCCTTTCACACAAATAATGGATTCGCCCCGTCGGCTAGCGCTTTAGAACACACCAACTGCACCTTTGTAGAGGGGTAGACCCCCCCCCCCATAACGGGGCCACATGTTGGCCGTGGATGGAGTTCCGTGATGCATCCCGGCGGAGCCCGAGTGGCTGAGAAGTCCATGAAATGCAACACTTCCCTTTAGTCCTTACTTTAGCTAGGTGGGCAGCTGACTGGTCACATCAAGTCCTCGCACCTATATGATTTTCCCGACCCTGTTGCTCTTATGGTGGCAAGCCCCAACCCTTTTCTATCATATATGTTCTAGGAGGCAGTGGCTAAGTGTTTTAATATCGTGATTATGACGTCAAACTCTCTGATTGTGATGTTCCAATCCTGGAATTCTAGGGAATGTGGAGTACCCCTTCATCACCGTTACTCACAGGAACATTCTGACCCGGCGAGGTAGTAAATAGGGTTAAAACTAATTTATTATTCAATTGATTAACCATCAGGCATATATTGAACAAAAATATATATCCATATATGTATATTTATACATATATATATGAAGGAAGGGTGGGTGGGTTTAGGATCCGACGATATGCTGTAGATAGAAGGAAAGTGGTCAAGAAATGATCAACTCAAAACAAGTCACAGGGTGATACGTTTCGTCTGTATTCACAGACTTCCTCAGTCGTCTGAGACTTTATTAAAGCAAAGCATACGTTTAAATACATGTTGTGGTGGCGGTGCCGGGGAGGTCACATCACTACACACTCACCCCCCTGACGACTGAGGAAATCTGTGAATACAGACGAAACGTATCACCCTGTGACTTGTTTTGAGTTGATCATTTCTTGACCACTTTCCTTCTATCTACAGCACATATATATATATATATATATATATATATATATATATATATATATATGAGAGAATGGTTCCCGCTCCTTTTTTTAAAGAATTGCGACTGAGTACACATTGGAACAGAGTTTTCTTAGTATTTAAGTCATAACACTAAATAATGTGCGTCACATTCATATAAACATGTTTTTCAACAATGTGACCTATGAATATCT
Source organism: Doryteuthis pealeii (assembly GCA_023376005.1). NCBI lineage: Eukaryota > Metazoa > Mollusca > Cephalopoda > Myopsida > Loliginidae > Doryteuthis > Doryteuthis pealeii. The sequence continues at coordinate 50,344,525 of CM042152.1, forward strand.
CATGTAAAACTATTATTTTTGTCAAGTTATTTTGCTAAATACAATATATCAGTTATAAATAAAAGAAGAAACAGAAACATAAAACATATCATAACCGTTATCTAAAAATTATATATATATATATATATATATATATATATATATAAGAGAGTTTTATAGTTTGCTTGAAGCATTGTGTATATATTGACTAGGAGGTTGATTTAGAAGGCTATCTCAATGCAGGTGTAAAAAATAATAATACGGTAACAATGGTGTTGTGTGTTAACCTGTATTTAATTCTTGAATTAGTTGTAAGTTAAGGTAGTAAATACGGTTAAAACTAATTTATTATTCAATTGATTAAGTGGGTTAAATTGAAGAAAAAATGAGTTTTAAAGAATGTGTTTAAAAATGAGTTTTTAAAAAATGAATAACCATCAGGCATATATCGAACAAAACGTCTTCGGCTTAAAATAACCCAACAAAGGTTGAAATGCCGTAAAATCCAATAGACCAAACCGGAACAATTATAGATCCTATCAATCTTCGTTTATTTGCCTCGACGCGCAAAATCCTATTTTAGCTTTGAATTATATTATATTCAACCCATTTTTATTTCAATTTTTCTTTCTCCTCGTGACAATCGGTTTACAATCATTGGAGCGCAGATAAATTGATGCTATTTTTGGAAGAGGTTCGATTCTTTCTGCTTAACCATAATTTTCCGCCAAAATGAACCTTTATTCTTAAAGATATTAACAAAAATAAATAGATAAATAAAATAATGAAAAAGAAAAGTTGTTGTTGTGCGAGAAACAATCTGTTGAACAATACGTGGAAGAAAACTGATGTTTGTTAAATGCAGAATTCTTCAATATACGCACACGATAAAAACACATTCAGATAACATGTCATTATGGAAAGCACATGCGCTCACATTATTCACGTATCTCTCTGTTTTTCCCACCTCTTCTCCTCATCCTCATCCCTCTCCTCATCAAACACGCACTTATGCGTCTGTGACCGCTGAATAGTGAGAAGTAAATCATACAATCAACACATCTGCATAATCTTAGTTTAGTTTTGTTTATAGCCTTCCAACGAAATTAATATATATATATATTATATATATATATATATATATATATATATATATGTTGTAATAATATTGTATATATATGTATATATATATATATATGTATATATATACATATATATATATATATATTGTAATGATATTGTATATATATATATATATATATATATATATTATATATATTATATATATATTGTAATGATATTGTATATATATATATATATATATATATATATATATATATATATATATATTGTAATATATTGTATATATATATATATATATATATATATATATATATTGTAATGATATGTATATATATTATATATATATATATATATATATATATATATATATTGTAATGATATTGTATATATATATATATATATATATATATATATATGTAATGATATTGTATATATTATATATATATATATATATATATATATAATATATTGTATATATATATATATATATATATATATATTGTAATATATATATATATATTATATATATATATATATATATATATAATAATATTGTATATATATATATATATATATATATATATATATATATAATACAATACATTTGCTCTACTAACGTATTGAGCACTTTTTATTTGTTATATCGCTGTCTTACCTTTCTGAATTTTGCATCAACTAACCATTGTGACCATCTTCAACGGTAAGTCACCTTTTCCAAAAAAACACACACACCACACACACACACACACTCATATATATATATATATATATATATATATATATATAATATATATATATATATATATATATATGTAAAAGTATCCACCTGCTAGTATGTTGGGGATGATTCTATTGTGATCATGAATATATCCTGTACATCCATAATGCATGCTCATGTTGATGCAAACACATATTTTTACAAACTACCAAAAGAGCTCAATTTATAATAACTAATAAATTAATACAGAGCAATATTTATACATTCAAAGAAAGATATACTTAACAAACCGTCATTTGGCTATTATAAATTTATTACGACCAGAACTAAATATGAACCTAGTCTCGTCACTGAGAAAAACGAGAATAGAGAAAATATATTTTTCTTTTCTTTCTTCACTAGTCTTATAAAAGCGGAAGAAAACAAAACTATTTTCTCTATTCTAGTTTTTCTCAGACGTTATGCAACAGGCTATGTGATGAGACTAGGCTCATATTTAGTTCCGGTCGGAATAAATATGTGATAGTCAAATGACTGTTTGTTACGTTTTTCTTTCTTTGAATATATATATATATATTATATATTATATATATATATATATATATATTATATATATATATTAAATTTCTACTTGAAGGCACTTACAACGCATGTATCGCATAAAAATTCGATACTTTTTCTCATAGAAAATGAACTTGACAAGTGTAATCCCGGCAAAGAATCGCCCGGTGTCTAGAATATCGTACAGACTGTTTCGACTTTATTAAGTCTCATCAGCGATATATATATATATATATATATATATATATATATATATATATATATATATATATATATATGTGTGTGTGTGTGTGTGTGTGTGTGTGTGTGTGTGTGTGCATTGTGTGTGTGTGTCTTTTTTATGTTGGGCGTTATTATGAAGAACTCGATGGTATGGAGTACTGGATTCAGTTATTTTTTTTATTATTCTTTCATAAATTTTCGGAATCGTTAGATTCCCTTTTTCAAATGAATTTCGCTACTGTTGACGGATCATTTGTCTTTGTTGTTATTGACAGCGGCAGCATCTGTAAATATATATATATATATATATATATATATATATTATATATATATATATATATATAATTTCTAAATGATAAAATCCAAATCAGATTAATCAATGATAGCTGCAGATTTTCCGTCTTCATACTCCTAAGTTCCATCAGATATGTTATAGACTTTGGAATTAGTGTAACCTGTGGGGATAAAAAAAAAAAGAAAAAAAGAAAAAGAAAAAAAACATCAAACTCCCATAGGGCCTTGACCGGGAGAACCCCTTTGCGCATGTCTGACAAAATGGATTGACTCCCTACCCCCAAAAGGTCGCAACTGAATGTGATCGTTTCCTAGCCAGGGGCATGTGCCCTTGCTACAGCCGACTATGTCCCGTTTAATAAAATCTAAGTATTAAAACTACCTCTTACCTTTGTCTCTTTCCTTTCTCGTTCCTTAAATTTCATTTCAGCTTACCAGCCCACAAGAAGAAAGAACCAGCGTTATTGGGGGATAAAACACAAAGACGAACGAACTAAACTTAGCCCCATAAACCACATGATGTAATTGAACGTAGCATAGGGATTTTTTAAAGGAATTTAGCTCCTGCTTTTGACACGTTACTGCAGTATATTTAAAGTGCCTCTACCCTCGTAGAGATTTGAATTAATGTTTCCTTCTCCTAGACTGGTTGCCCTTACTATGGCTATTGATCCCAGCCAACATTTTTATATACCTAGAGCTAGAAAAGGATGCTCCTTATCTTTCGCGGGTGATTTAGTGCGAAAGGAAACATAAGGATTTGAACTTGGCCTGCCGAACCTATTTTTCACAGCGATAAACATCTCTTTCGATTAATAATTTTCTTGGAAATGGCAAGCATTTCCTCAATTACAAATTGCATATCTTCAACACACACACACACACACACACACACACACAACATATATATATATATATATATATATATATATATATATATATTATATATATATATATATATATATATACAGGGTGTCCACAAAGTTTAAAATTGAACATTTAATGACTTACATTGTACAAATGATAAAATCTTTTTCGTAAAAAAAATCACATAAAAGTTCAACTCTTAAAGAATTAAGATTGATGTATTTTTATTATTATTGCACATCAACATGACTGCCATCTTTGTTGATACATTTTCAACCTGTAAATATTATGGATTTACACTCATAACTTGAAGTCTCATGGTAATCCAATCATCAGATGAGTCCAATGGTTGAGATATTAAAAACTGGTTTTTAAAATCTCAACCATTTCACGGCTGGTTTTTGAGATCTCAAACATTGGACTCATCTGATGATTGGATTACCATGAAACTTCAACTCATGAGTGTAAATCCATAATATTACCATTGATTATAAATCTGCTCTGCTTTATTAGCATTGAGCACCTTTTCATGCCAATACTTTTCTCATTTTTTCATTCTCTATTCATTATATATATATATATATATATATAATATATATATATATATATATATATATATATATATATGAAAATGCTGACTTACATGTGAAATTGGTCACAATGGTTAGTTGATACAAGTTTCACAATGATAAGACAGCGATATAACAAATATAAAGTGCTCAATACGTGAGTAGCGCAAATCTATTTTTATAATGGTATGAACAGGAATAACCTACTCGAGTTTAAACATAAGGATTTTCAGGGTTAAATCCACTGAATCAATCAAGATATTGATTAATTTCTACTGATTGTACGCGTGTATTTAGTGGTTATTACTGTTAATGACATACTCCATGTCTGTCATTAACCGCCATAACCACTAAATATATATATATATATATATATATATATAATATATATATATATATTCAAAAAATAAGAACAAGTTAACAAACCGTTATTTGGCTACTATAAATTTATTTCGACCATAATTCAATACGAGTCTAATTTCCTCAGATTCAATTATCCAGTCAGTTGGATACATTTTACCTTATTATATATATATATATATTATATATATATATATATATATATATATAATATATATATATATATATATATATATATATATATATATACATATATATATATTTAGGCCTTTTTATCACAAATAACTTTGCTCTGTTTACAATAATTAAACATTGAGCTCTCATACGGAACCTGAAATCTACAACAAACCACTGGCAGGGAATAGGACCAGCCTAGAATCACCCTGAACTAAGAAAATTGGTACCACACCAAAGAATATATATATATATATATATATATATATATATATATATATATATATATATTATATATATAATCTTATTACAGCCTCTGTGTTTATAAATACGCCCCCACCCTCGTTCCTCTTTCACGTTCTTTTAACCCTGCTTTAAGATTTGTAATAGAAAATGTTTTATCGGGAGGTTGGGCAATTTACCAGGCTAGTTCATTAGTCATCTTTATCTTCTTTTATTTATTTATTTTTCATTGAATTCATCAGAAACATTTTTGCTGGTGAACAAGTCTTTCTACTCTAAAATGTCTCTGTTTTCTTCTTCGAAAATTTTTTTTTTCACTTTCTCTTCACTCGCC
>CM042152.1:50355128-50357628 GCA_023376005.1 Doryteuthis pealeii
GTAAAGAAAAACAATTTTAAAAATTGACGGTGTGAGGAAAACATACATACCTATGGGTAGAAATAGATATTTAAGCCCTTTTCTTTTCCATATATATATATATATATATATTATATAATATATATATATATATATATATATATGTGTGTGTGTGTGTGTGTGTGTGTGTGTGTATATACAAAGTTATGATATCGTGTACATGGAGTCAACACATGGTTACTGACAGTTTCCCGCCTAATTTTCACGCTAATTTAACTGAAATATAATCATTGTTTCAATGATATTGAGCACTGTGTGTGTGTGTGTCTCTCTCTCTCTCTCTCTCTCTCTCTCTCTCTCTCTCTCTCTCTCTCTGTGTGTGTAAGTGAGAAAAATGGAAGTCAAACCGTGTATTTTGGCGGCATTTTTTCTTTTAAACATGTTTCGTTAAACTGTACTGACGATTCTTGTCCGACGAGTTTTTGTTCGATCCTTTCTAATTTTCTTGCCATCTTTTTGATGTCAGGGTGGAACTGGTGTAGCAATCCAGCAAATTTTCATTAATACGAGCGCTTTCGGCATATCTATCTGCCATCTTCAGGTATGAAACTGATGGGATGTTTCAGGTGTCTCGTATTTAAAACAACGAGCAGTAACGTAGGAATTGGCAGTGGCAGGTAGTAAGAATTGGTAGTGGGAGTTCCACCCTGACATTAAAAAGATGGCCATTAATTAAAATTAGAAAGGATCGAACAAAAACTCGTCAAACAGTTTAACGATACATGTTTAATATATATATATATATATAATATATATATATATATATATATATATATATATATATATATGTCATCCAAAGACACGTGTTTCGGCGTTTCACGCCTCTTCAGTGTGGCTAGACACAACTATCTTTAGCTAGGGTCGAACTCAGACTGTCCGTTTGGCAGCCTGATATCCCCTCTTCCACTGACAGGTGAATTTAAACTACGATAAGAGATCAAATTTCCGGGGAAACGATCATTGCTTATATGCTTAGTAGTGAGAGTTAATCTAAATTACCAATTAGAGAGCTCATACCAAATTCCTGGGAGTGTTTGTGTAGGTGTGTGCGTTTAAACAATCGTAGATATAAGCATAAACCCTGTTACACATATTTATATGCTGGTATCTTTTTTTCAGCGCATTTCTTCGCTAAAATAAAATCTCTTGATTCTGAGAGTTTAAAAAAATACTAGATGCATAAGAAAACAAGTAAAACAAAACCAAAGAATTGGAAGCAGCAAATAAAATCGGAATGTATTGATGCATGATGAAATAGAGTAGAGAGAAGCAAACTTTCCAATCAAGAAAATGTATGTTATTTATTTCTATCTTTTTTTAATAATAAATTTGCTGATATTGCCGATTCAAAAGTTGGAAGAGTAGAAAGATAAGAGAGCAGAGGAACATGAGGAAGACAAAGCAGCAGCTAGGGAAACACAGTGGCTATAAATGAAGAGACGAACACGGAGAAAAAAAAGAAAGAAAGAAAGAAAGAAGAAGAAGAAGAAGATGGAGGAGGAGGAGGAGTGGGAGGAGGAGGAGGAGGAGGAAAGATATAGAAGAAGAATCAGGAAAGGTGAAGAAGAAGGCAAAATCTAGAAGAAGAAGGAAATATCTACAAGAAGAAGAAGAAGAAGAAGAAGAAGAAGAAGAAGAAGAAGAAGAAGAAGAAGAAGAAGAAGAAAATATCTAGAAGAAGAAGAAGAAGGAAATATCTAGACGAAGAAGAAAGAAGAAGAGAAGAAGAAGAAGAAGAAGAAGAAGATGGAGAAGGAGGAGGAGGAGGAGAAGTGGAAAGATGAAGAAGAAGGAAAAATCTAGAAGAAAAAGGAAATATCTTGAAGTAGAATGAAAGGTCTAGAAGAAGAAGAAGAAGAAGAAGAAGAAGAGAAGAAGAAGAAGAAGAAGAAGAAGAAGAAGAAGAAGAAAAGATCTAGAAGAAGGAGGAAAGATCTAGAAGAAGAAGAAGAAGAAGAAGAAGAAGAAGAAGAGGGAGAATAAGAAGAAGAAGAAGGAAAGATCTGGAAGAAGAAGAAGAAGAAGAAGAAGAAGAAGAAGAAGCGTTAGGAAATAGTTTCTGTTAGTAAAACGAGTCGACATTTTTAAGAGAAATAGGATAGAAAAAGTGTGCAGTTCTAAGATGAAGAAAGTAAAAAGAGAAGGCAAAAAATAACAAAAAGACGAAGGAATATAAATAACAAACCAAAATACAAATTAAAAATATGAAATAAAATATACACAAAAGAAGAAATAAAACCTCATTTTTTTGTAAAGAAAAAAATGAAGAAATGAAACAAACGGAATGGAAGAAGAAGAAGAGTAAGAAGCAATACAAACGAAGAAGAAGAGAGAGAAGAAGAAGAAGAAGAAGAAGAAGAGAAGAAAGAAGAAGAAGAAGAAGAAGAAGAAGAAGAAGAAATACAAACGAATAAGAAAAGAAGAAATACAAACGAAGAAGAAGAAGAAGCAATTCAAACGA
>CM042152.1:50360128-50367628 GCA_023376005.1 Doryteuthis pealeii
TTCATTAGCTAAATCTGCACTTGACATGATACCAGACAAAAACTACAAAATAACATACAGTGATCTTAAACCAAAAATCAAGCAAATAATGACAATCAAATGGCAGCAATTATGGAATGAAAATCCTCACAACAAACTCTACAAACTACAGCCTAACTTAAAAGAAAGGACACATGATCCTAGTAATAACAGATGAGAAGAAACCACTATAACCCGGCTACGCATTGGCCATACTAGATTAACCCACTCCGTCGTTTGAAAAGAAGAACCTCCCCCTAAATGTTCATGTGGAAACCGATACACAATAAAAACATATTCTGATTGAATGCACACACCTCTCCCACACTCGAAGAAAGTTCTACAATGTTGACAGCATGGGCGAACTAGTTGGAAAAATAGATCCCAAGAGGATATTAAACTTACTGAAAAGAACCGGCCTCTTATCAAGGATGTAAGTTCATAGACCTACAAAAATCACCCACTCACTCTCTTGATGTTAAAATTCTCAACAGAAAACTTGATTACAGCAAATAAACCCCGATACATTTTTGAATACCTAATTACCAATAGAAGTATTCGGCATAAAATAACCCAAGTGGTTGACATGCCGTAAAATCCAACCAACCAAGAGAGACAGACACGTGGAAATACGAGCACAAATATACACATATGCACACACAGAGAAATTAGCACGCAAACAAGCACACACGAACACACAGTCTTTTTTTTTATATATGGGGACAAGTTTTGTTCATTCGTCTTATATCTTATCCCCAATAAAGCTGGTTGTTTCTTCTTGTGGGCTGGTAAGCTGAAATTAAATTTAAAGAACGAGAAAGGAAAGAAACAAAGCAAGAGGTAGATTCATTACTTAGGCTTTATTGAGTGGGTCATCGTCGCCTGTAGCAAGGGGACATGCCCTCTGGCTAGCAGGAGCGACTACACACAGTTGCGGCCTAGATTTAAATGGCTGACGTATCCTTTTTGGGGTAGGGAGTCAGTCCTTTTTGTTGGACATGCGCAGAGGGGTTCTTCCGGTCAAGTCCCCATGGGAGTTAGTTGTTTTTTCAATTCTATTTTTATTTTATTTTTATTTTCGTTTTTTTTTTAAATCCCCACACACGCTTACGCACATATAGAGTAAAAATAGCTATCTATATATTAATACGCGTATTCCTAAATCTTGTTCTGTTAATATTCTGCAACGCCCTCTGGTTAAAAAGGAGAACGTCTAAATTCTTTAAGTTGCGATGCAAAAATGTGAATACACATCTGGTGTTGCTTAATCGTAGATTTCTTATTTGTCCCATTTTATTTCACCGAATTTTAAAAATGAAACATTCCAGATGGTCTTAGGTCGCTTAAATTCCTAACATAAATTTAAAATGAATTTTAAAAAGTTGCATGTTTATTTTATTTGTAATATTGAAATTGTGAATTACGGAATATATTTTGGTAATTCTGACTTATGTCGTTCTGGTCTCCTGCCTTAATTTACGCTATGGGCATGCAAATTTTCGGCCCAACATAGATATTTTCGGTGTCGTGTTTTTGTCTGTTTGTTGGCAAATTAATATAGATATTTTAAACGCCTTCCTCCAGGTTTTTTGTCGGCAAAACTATGTAGATATTTCATAAGCCCTCTTTTAAGGAGTGAGAGAGAGTTAAATCAAGATTATTATACTTTTTACACATTGAACTATATAGCAATAGCTATTAAGTAAACATATCAAACATAATCATAATGTGGTATATCCACAGGTTCTGTTAGTAAGTAAATATTTAGACATACGGGGTTAACTACCCTTGGTACTGCAATTGATCTAGAAGAAGAAACACAGAATACAAATCAGTTGTACTAAAATACTGACCTTATGTTGCATTCAAAATAAATTGGACACATAGCATAGTGGATAAAAGTGTTGGGTTAGGAAAGGTTCAATCCTGGTCAAGGGTGACAGTAACAGAGAATAATAATTAACACAGCTTAACACCTACACCCCAGCTATGGTTAGGGGAATAAGGACAGGATACCTCCGTGGATTGAATAAAGGATTGGGTTCAAAGTTCCGTGATGGCTCCCGATTACGACAAGAATGTTCCCGAGTTCGGGAAGGCTCCCGATTCCGACAAGAAATACATGAAGAAGGCCGGAAGGCACATCGACCGAAACGTTGTACGAATAACAATAAAGATGAGGACAATAGTCCGAATAATCCAAATATTACTAATTATCAAACCCCATCTAAAAAATTCGGAGAAATAATTAACTTTGTGTTTATTACAAGCAAGCCGTAATCTATGGTATCACGTAAAATATTCTCATTCCGTAGAGTCCTGCCGGCTGTTCTTTTAGAATACACCGACTGCACTTCTGCAGAGGGGTAAGACGCCCCCTCCGCTATGGGGTCACCAGTTAGCCGTGGGTGGTGACCCGTGAATCTTAAAGATGAAACCTTGATGATTGAGCTGTCCATGTCATGCAACACTCCACTTTGGTCCTTACTTAGGCTTGATGGGCGGTCAAAGAGGCCCCCTTCGATAAATCGGCTGGTCACGTCAAGCCTTAGCAGGTATATGGTTATCCCAACCCTATTCTCCGCATAGGAAGCCCTAACCCGTTCTATCATATATGTGCTAGAAGGCAGTGACTGTGGGTCTTAATGCCCTGGGTATGACGTTAAACTCTATTTGACCAGGAAGTTCCAATTTGGGGAAATGTAACTCCACATTTATAAAAGCTCCAGAACTGGAGCCTCACCCTGAGATACAGATATGGAGTTTTCCTTCATCACCATGCATGGGTTAAATGCAAAAATAAATGAGATTAAAAATGTGTTTAAAAATTAAGTTTTAAAAAATGAGTACCCATTAAATATGAATAAAACAAAATGTCTTCGGCATAAAGTAACCCAACAAGGTTTGACAAGCCATAAAACCCACCAACCAAGCAACCAACCAACAAAGTATATATACAAGAAATAAAACGAAAATCTATTAATAATGGAGATTCGGAATCTATTTGTCTGTAACCGAAACTACGTCACCGTTTACGTCACATTACCCAAAATCGTCAATTCATAGAATAAAAAAAAAACTAATATCATATACACTCAAAATTTGAGCATGCAACCTTAGACGTTCCTCATTGTTTTTTTTTTAAACAAATTTTAATGTATACTTTCCCGCTATTATATATTCAGTATAGTTTATGTTATGTTAATATATATTTAAAGTTACCAGAACTAAGTTTACATTTCAAATTGTTTTGATTTTTTATTTCTTTGATAAATTTGATGATTTTACTTACTTATGGTACCAACTCTCTGGCATTGAATTTTTAACTTCCATCTCTCTCAGGCAATATCTTTCAAAAATTAATTTTTACACCACCCGGAGGGTGTTTTTTGTGCTTGTAATAAATAATCTAATAATCATCATCATCATGTCGCGCAATTTGCACGGATATCCAGGACGATCTCTCGCCAAACCTCCCTATCATTCATCGACTCTGAGAGCTCCTCCGCGCAGCAGCCAGCATCCTTACACAGTTGGTCGATGTAAGTCCTGGTTGGGCGGCCCACGTTAGCATGTCCATGTGTTGGCCTCCACAGTAGAACGTCGCTTACGAGCTCATCCTTGCTTCTCCAGCAGTGTCCTGCATGCCTAACCCTCCTTACTCGTATGGTTTGTGATATGGGAGGCAGGTGGCCATACAATTGCTTCTTTGTGAGGTGCTGTTTCCACGACTTATTCAAGACCACTCGCAGCATTCTTGTGCAGCTTATTCTCAAGGCGCTTCGTTAGGGTCCAAGTGGTACAGCCATATAGCAGTACCGATATAACCACAGCCTGGAAGAATCGTCTATTTAGCTTGTCAGGGAGGTCGGATTTCCATACGACGGATAATTTGTTGGTGGCCAACCCTGCCTTTCCTATTCGTGTAATGATATAAAAATATGAAAATGATAAAATTTGACATTAAATAACTCACAGGTTTGTTAAACAAAACAAAAAAAATCAAGATAAATCTATTATTTCTTTCTTAAAATTCAACCTCTTTCACTGTATATTTTTCTTTGTTCTTTTCTGTTTCATTCATTTTTATCTATTGTCGCTTCGTTTTATCTCTCGGGTCAAATGAACCTGGAGGAATTTACCAGCCATAATTGGTAATCAAAACAACAAATAACAAGAGCGAGCGAGCGAGCGAGCGAGCGAGAGAGAGAGAGAGAGAGAAGAGAGAGAGAGAGAGAGAGAGAGAGAGACTGTGAGACAGAGAAAGTAAGTACTTTTGATAATGTAAAAAGGTCGACTTTCAAAGACGCACCGGAAATTTCAACCAAACCTTTTCACCACTAAAAAAGGTTAAATCCTGAAGTTTCATTTGCAATAAAAAAAAAACACACACACACAATAATAAAAACAAAGTAACAAAACAAAAAAGAAACTCCACTCCTTTATTAGTAGATAACATAAAATACCCTTACTCAAATTACTCATCCCTGTCGAGGGTTTAGAATACGCTGACTGTATTCCCTGCAGTGGGCTAATCCCCATCAACACCATCACAAGATGTGTTCTGGGTTATGACAGTAAACTGTATCTCAGGGTGAGGCTCCAGTTCTGGAGCTTTTATGAATGTGGAGTTACACTTCATTGTAATTACTCCCAGTTCGACTTAACCTGTTAAGGTCCCATATATATATATATATATATATATATATATATATATATAATATACCAACCCCTCCACACAAGCAGGATGTCACACGAGATCAATTTCTTAAATTAAACAGTTTTGAATTCAGAGTTTTCCTTCCGCTGGTAACCTAGCCAAGTTTAAATATAGGTCAGTCCACCCTACTATTACCTATAGTTGGAGGGTGAGTAGTTGGATGCATACCTTTCCAAAGGGTATTAGTGTTATGTGAAATATAAATAGCCTCGTCCAGGAATTTAACTCGGGTCAACGAGTCAATTTTTTACGAATCTAGCCATTACACCATGCACCTCAGCATATATAAGTCAAATGCATATTTAAAAAAATACTCAAATTAAATTGGACCGCGTGAAAAAAAAACTTTTAAGAAGCCACTACACAAAAATATAAAAAAGAACGTACAACGAACACCTATCAACATAAAATAACCCTAGATATATGTACGAGGTATGTCAGAAAAGTTCCAGGTTGATCGCATACTTGGATGTGAGGGATATGGTCCACTGCGAGTTCTTGCCACTGGGTTAGACGATCAACCATCATGTCTACAAAGAGAGACTGCGGCGTTTGCTTCGTTCAGTGCGCGAGAAGAGGCGAGAGAAATCGCAGGACATCTCCTGTGTGCTTTACCACGACAACACACCTACCCAGACTGCCCTGAGTATCCGAGTGTCCCGGTCCAGAAGAACATCACTGTGCTGGAGCAACCTCCCTACTTGCCCGACCTGACTCCATGTGAATTTTTCTCTTCCCCAAGCTCAAGGGTCTCATGAAGAGAACCCGTTTTGAGGATATGCACAACAATAAAAGGAATGACGACAGAGCTACGGTGAATCCCGGAAGAATCCCTCGAGGAGTGCATGCAAACGTGACAGAGAAGGATGGGAAAGTGCATTAGACTCCAGGGGGATTACTTTGAAGGGGATAACTTGTAGTTTGTTGTTTGGATTTTAAATAATTTTTTGTGACGTCTCTCCTGGAACTTTTTTGACATATCTCGTACAATGGACACCTCTCAACATAGTGTGTATGTGTATGTGTATGTGTGCGTGCGTGTGTGTGTGCGTGTGTGTGTGCGTGTAATTATGTAATTGGGCAGCATTTCTTCATTTAGACATATTTGGTTAAACAGTAAAAACATGTATCCTGTTATCAGTTTCTATTCTCTAAATCCCAGCAGATGGAGAAGCATTTAAGACAAGAAATATGCGTATACAGGATACATGAGAAAAGTTACATAGTAGATATACACGTACGTAGAAAAGGGATAAGATACAATAAAAACGTATACAATGGTTATCTAAATGTACATACAAAGGATAGGGATAGTTATGGAGAGTCCATAGGTTAAAGTAACTTACTAGTGTTGTGTTGGGGGCTGAAGCCCCCACACAAGAAGGATATAGACAATAAATCTCTAACCCATGTGTGTGAGGTGCCGCAGATGAAGAAGAGGATTCAAATCTGGCGCTTGCCTGCTTAAATAGCAAAACACCTGGAGGTTAAAACGCGAAACAAGAGGGAAGAAAACTCTTCAAACCAAAGGGAAGACAATCCCACACCGCAATGAAGATGAAAGAACAGTCCAAAAATCAAAATTATACACATCAAGCCTCATCTAAAAAAAATCAAACGAATAATTTTCCTTTTCCTCAAATCTTTCCCTTGAGATGTCCGGTATTATCGACTTATATATAGTTTGTTTTATTCTAATATATATTTAAAGTTAACTAACGCATAGATTTTTACGAGAAAATTATTTACTAACAATAAATCCCGTTTATATGGAATATCACACGACAGAATTGGTTATCTTCCGGTGACCATTAGCTTTAAAAATCTTCGTATTTTATAAATATCTTATCATAATGGTTCATTTTGTGGGGGGGGGGGGCACCTAGGAATCGAAGACCATGGATGGCAGGCACAAAAAAATGCGTTGATCCCGTCGATATTACCCCTGAAGGGAGGTGCTCCAGTCATTGGGCAATAAACCCAGCTCTGCCCCTTTAAATCAAGGAGACACGTGTTGCTTGGGTGATGGACCCCTGGAATCACGTCATTTTTTAATACTTCACCGGTCCAGTGGCCGAAGATACCGGACAAACAGTTCTGAAGAACCGGTGCGCAAATGGAGGTTATGTAAGTGTCTGTCTGTAACCATAATTATGTCACCACTGACGCCGCGATTCCCTTAGTTAATTAAGTTATATTTACAACGATAATGAAATAACCATTATTTAAATATTAATTAGCAACTTATTCATTAACGATAGGTCTATTAATGTCAAACTGGGTTAGATTAGCCGCAAAACTGCTCATATTATATACACTTATAATCCTGAAATGTAGGAAGCGCGTGGTGTAATGGTTAAAGTCATGGGAAACGGACTCCGAGTTCAAATCCCGGATGTGGTAATTGCATTTCACTTAGCGTATGAATCCTACTCCCCCTCCAGCTATGGTAAAATAGCAGGGCAGGCTTGGCTCTTTAACCTTGGTTAGACAACCGGTCTAGGAGAAGGAAAACTCTGAATTCAAACCTGTTGAACTCCGCTTAAGAAATCGACATTGTGTCACATCCTGCTCGTGCAGAGGGGTTGGTAAATAAATATAATCCTGACATATGTGTTATATATCTCTAAGAAATAAAGATTTATATAGTATATGGTGTGAATAATTTGCATAATAATTTTAACAAAACTGGGTTAAAAACTGGAAAAAGTTAAAAATCCTCTGGAACTTAAGTTTTGTGACGGCTGAGTAGTCCAGATTGT
>CM042152.1:50377628-50387628 GCA_023376005.1 Doryteuthis pealeii
GCCACACCTATCATCAGCTCCTTACTTTACCACACAGATCCCTGTGCTACTCACACGCTAAGTTGGCGCGGGCCGGTATCGAACTAGGTGCCTTGTGACTTCTAGCCGAACGCTCTACCGACTGAGCTAACCCATACACAAACTTCTAAGTTATAATATATATAGTAAGTAAGTAAAGTCGTCGGGGCGACCTAAAGTCGGTATCAGCCAGTCAGCGAGGGAGTCTATCTCCTTTTCTCTAGCGCTAGCCCAAGGAGATTGTTTTGTCGTCTGAGGTGAAGCGCCACACTTATCATCAGCTCCTTACTTTACCGCACAGATCCCTCTGCTACTCATACGCTGAGTTGGCGAGGACCGGTATCGAACTAGGAACCTTGTGGTTTCTAGCCGAACGCTCTACCGACGGAGCTAACCCGGCCCCTTAAATATATATATCCTGAACTATTTACGTGTTTTATGGCATATCAATCCTTTTCGAATCATTGAATGCCGAATTAAGTCCTTTTTATTAAAAAAGGAGTCAGGTTAATTACAGTAACTGCTGTTGCCTAATTGTTCATCCAATTAACTATTGAACAGGCTCATCACTGCTTAACTTCGATGATCTAGCAGCAATCCGTGCTTTCAGCATGACTTAAATGTAATTCGTGAATCTATAGTTTTCTCGTTCTTCTGCACATGCAAGAGTTTATCATGTGTAAGTTAATTCAATCTACACGATCGCCTAGGGCGGTAAATTTGCTTAGGGCGTTAAATTTAACTAGGGCGCCAAAATCCTTATGAAAAGAACTGCTTAGCGCAAACCATTCGCTATATTGCAGTCATCTGGATGATTTAGTGTAATAGTATATAATTAACTTATCAAAACATACTGGGTGGAGAGAAGTCAGGGAAGTTTGTAGGACTGGCCGCGGGTGTCGAAACCTTGGTAACTGCCCTGTAGATAAAAACACTTTTTGTTATACTAGACCAAGGGATTGAACTCATGACTGTCAGATAACTAGAGACAGTATATTTCAATTTAAGTTAAATGCTGTTGGGAAATGCATAAGCCTATTTGTTTTTGCCCTCAGTCCCCATCGCAAATTAACTTGAAGTAAACAACGTATCTGATACGCTGCAGTGCCTTTGAGAGAGAGAGAGAGAGAGAGAGAGAGAGAGAGAGAGAGAGAGAGAGAGAGAGAGAGAGTAATACACATTTTGATAAACCTCTCTCCTATAACTATTTTATCTATAGAGGCACGTGGTTTAATGGTTATAGTTATAGAAAATAAATTAGTCAACCCGAGTTCAAATCCTGGACGAAGCTTTTTGCATTTCACATTGCGCTAATAACCATCGGAAAGATTTGAATCCAACTACTCTCTCTCTCTTTCTCTCCACCTATGAGTACATAGTAGAGCAGACTGGGCACTTTAACCTTGGTTAAGCAACCAGTCTACGAGAAGGATAAGTCTGAATTCAAACCCGTTAAACTCCACTCAAGAATTTGATCTTGTGTCACATCTTGCTCGTGCGAAAGTTTTTTTTAACTCAATTTTTTAACACGTGTTTTAAATGTCATTTTCCCTATTCAACACATCGATGGGACTAACTGATACTACCGTTCCGGGTCTGATTGGACCGGGCATAAAAGGTGATGAACAGGTACTCCACATTACTCAGGGCTCCAAAATTGGAACTTCACCATTAGATAGATTTTAACATCATACCCAGAACATTAGTGCCCTCAGCCATCGCATTCTAGCACATATATGATAAAAAGGGGTTGGAGTTTATCAGTTACAAGACATTCATACATCCACATCGCATGAAACTTACCAACCATTACCCCCCACCCACCACCAAAATACAAAAAAAGCATCTTAAAAAAACAGAACAAAAACAACCTTCATACCCATCATACATTTTTCTGGGTGTCAGTAAACCACCCATTTTAGGCTTATATATCATGAAGACGACAAAAAACTTTGAGAAAATGAAAAATGTTTCTTTTTTAAAAAAATTAGCTCATACAATAAATGACTCCCATCTGCGCGTTTAATGGCGTCAACAATTCAGAGACATTCGTGCTTGCGTTAACAAATTCTCATCTATACAGATACATAGATTCAGATTAAAGTCTTATCTATCTATCTATCTATCTATCTATCTATCTATCTGTCTGTCGTTTGTTTCTCTCTATCTATCCATATATTTATCTGTCTCCGTCTCTCTTTATTATATATATATATATATATATATATATATATATATATATATATATATATATAAGTAATTGGTAATTTGCTTGAAGAATTGTTAAGTATGTTATAATATATTAGTAATTTGAAGGCGAATACAATGCGTATGAAAAATAAAAACAAAAAGATGTTATTTTTGTCTTATCGATTTCGAAGCATGAACTTCATCATCAGAGATTCGTATCAGATTTCTGATAGGAATCTCTGATGATGAAGTTCATGCTTCGAAATCGATAAGACAAAAATAACATCTTTTTTGTTTTTATTTTTCATACGCATTGTATTTGCCTTCAAATTACTAATATATTATAATATATATATATATATAATATATATATATATAACAATTAAAGTCGCCGGGTTGTAGTATACCAATAAACGTATATGTTGTATACTCTCTTTTTTTCTATTATTCATCTTTGATATCTTCTGATCGTCTTTATTCTTATGTTCTTTTTCTAGCGTCTGGACTTCTTCTTGGGGACTTCGTGTCTGGTCTTCCATTGGGGATATCTCATCTATCATAAGCCCTGGGTCATTGGTAGCTTTTAGATAATAACCCAAGACTTCGATTTACTTTAGATCATATTTTATTCCAAAATCCCCACCAGACAACTGCGCAGATTGAGCCGGCAGCGCGCTTAACGCAATTTGCTCACTCTGTGGTTCTAAACTCTGTTCCTAATCTAAACCGGAAAAGGGCATTCTCCACCGATTCTCTCGGTATCCACCGGAAGGAGCATCAAGATGAGGTCAATCCGTGTCACTCAATCCTCATCGTCCTCAATGCCACCGGGTGTAACTTATAACAGCCATTTTGGTTTCTACACTAACTGTACATGAGTGTTAGGGTACTTACAATTATGTAACAGGGTGGCCTAAAGTTTGTTTTAATTTCTCTCCCCCCCCTCTCTCTCTCTCTCTCTCTATATATATATATATATATATATATATATATATGTGTGTGTGTGTGTGTGTGTGTGTGTGTGTGTGTGTGTGTTTAGACAGCATTTTTCTTGTAGGCATATATTGTTAAATAATGCAGCCATTTTCTGTCTGCAAGTTTTGTCCTTTGTTTTTTCGTATTGCCGGATTATTTTTGTAATATCTGGCGAAAATTGGCTGATGTATTTGCCATATTTAACAATATATATATATATATATATATATATATATATATATATATATATATATTTCTAAGTTTAGGGTAGATTTGGCACAAGGCCAGAACTATGGGGCACCTAATGATAATCGAACTCACCTACAATGGTCTGCGAATCTAGTCTGCTAACCATCACACCATGTGAGGTGCCATATATATATATATATATATATATATATATATATATATATATATATATATATATATATGTGTGTGTGTGTGTGTGTGTTGTGTGTGTGTGTGTGTACGTTAATATGTTTACATTTATCTATGTATTTTAGTTTGTTCGTTGATAGTATCTATTTATGTTATTATTGTGCATCTATGTACGAATATATATACACAACGATATTTTATTCATCAATTCCTATCTACAACACAAGTGCATCTCAGATGAAAAGTAACGATTGAATATTTACAGGTGGCGTTTGAGTCAGAATAGCTATTATAGGCTTTCTATAAGAGAACACATAATATTATTTTTTTCAGAGAGTCACTTTTCATTCTCTTGTATTATCAGCAAACAAACACAGGAATGAAATAATTCATAACAAAAGTCAAAACATGATTAAGTAGTCGGGGTTTACCTAATGTCAGTATTAGCCAGACAGCAATGGAGTCTATCCCCTTTTCACTAGCGTTAGACCCAGGCGATTATTTTTAGCGTCGGAGGTGGAGCACCACACCTACCACCAGCTCC
Organism: Doryteuthis pealeii; assembly: GCA_023376005.1. Taxonomy (NCBI): domain Eukaryota; kingdom Metazoa; phylum Mollusca; class Cephalopoda; order Myopsida; family Loliginidae; genus Doryteuthis; species Doryteuthis pealeii. The sequence continues at coordinate 50,381,734 of CM042152.1, forward strand.
TTACTTCACCGCATAGGTTACTGTGCTACAAATACGCTGAGTTGCAGAGGGTCGGCATCGAACCGTGAACCTTGTGGTTCTCTAGTCGGACGCTCTACCGACTGAGCTAAACCGGCCCTCTTGTTCTAACAGTTTGTGGCCAAAGACACGCACCCATGAGGATGGATGCTAATTAAATTCTTTATGAGCTACTTTACCCAGAAATTATGAGTTAGAATATCAACGCTAATAAAAAAGTAAAATCTTATTATAATGAAGTATGTCTGTAACCGAAATTACGTCACTGCTTACGTCACTATACCCTCACGAATTGCATAAGTTATCAATGAGTATCTAATGTATAGTCAACATCATTAATAAATAATTTAAAGATCAACCCTGTCTTATATATGCTTAGAAATTAAGGGCAATAGGTTTGGAACAATCATATTAGTGCTAAGCACGCGGAAACGCGTGGTGTAATGGTTAAAGTCATGGGAAATGGACTCGTCGACCCGAGTTCCAATCCTGGTTGTGGTAATTGCATTTCGCTTAGCGCTAATACCCTTGGGAAAGGTATGAATCCTACTCTCCCTCCAGCTATGGATAAATAGTAGGGCAGACTGGACTCTTTAACCTTGGTTAGGCAACCGGTCTAGGAGAAGGAAAACTCTGAATTCAAACCCGTTGAACTCCGCTTAAGAAATTGATCTTGTGTCGTATCCTGCTCGTGCGGTGGGGTTGGTAAATATATATAAGTGCTAAGGCTTGACGTTACCAGACGATTGATCAGAGGGGGCCTCTCCGATCGCCCGTCCAGCCTAAGTAAGGGCCGAAGTAGAACGTTGCATGTTATGGACTGCTCAGCCACCAGGTTTCTCTCCTTAAGCATCAGTATTATGCATGTAAATAATAGCAAAAGAGGCCTAATTTTCATTCCCCCATATTATCCAGAACCAGAGCCTCACCATCAGATGCAGTTTTTAGATCGTAGCCAGGATTCCTCTTTTCTGCGGGGAATACAGTTAGCGTATCCGAAGCCTTGGTGACATGTCAGTATTTCTTGTTGTGTCAGACAAAATATTTAGTATGGTTATGGTGTTTTGAAAGACTTGCAAGTGGCTTGAAATTATTTACTTTTAAAACGAGCATTTGAAATGCCATATTTCTTTTTAACTGGCCGACAACCCAGACAACTGAATCTTTTGGGAAATGCAAAACTCTTTTACAATGAAAGAAATTGATGTAGAAACTATTTACAGATGTTTGGAAGAACGGTTTTTACACACCACAAGCACACACACACACATACACACATATATATATATATATATGTGTGTGTGTGTGTGTGTATTTATATATAAAGGGTGGCTTACCGGTGAATATGGACACGATCGTTGGAGGTGCACAGGATCCAGGGGTTAAGTCCGTGATAAAACAAATACAAAGTGCTCAATACAAAGTAGAGCAAATTTATTGAAGAAATGGATACAGTAGAAACCTACTCGAGTTTCATCGCTAGAATCATCAGGGTTAAATCCACTGATCACACCTATGTTTATTAAATAATAATAAACATACGTATGATCAGCTGCAATTAATCGGTAACTTGATTAATTCAGTGGATTTAACCCTGATGATTCTATCGATGAAACTCGAGTAGGTTTCTACTGTATCCATTTTTTTAAATATATATATATATATATATATATGGGAGTAAAATGAGGAAATTAATCCGGCAGAATATGGAGAAAATATACAACAAGCACGGGATGTGTACAATGGATGGAAATTTATTAGTCGTAGTGTCGATGTTCGAACATTTCGGTTTATAAAGAAACCTTCTCCAGGACTATGAAACTAGTCAAGGAGAAAAAAGGATTTATGTAGTTAAAAATATGATGGATGTTTTGAATGCGTTGAGTTTGGAAAATGTGTAGAAAAGGTCCGTTACCGTTCGTTGATTAGCGTTCATAAATTCAGTTATGAACGCCAATCAAACATCCATCATCTTTTTAATTACTACATAAATCATTTGTTCTCCTTAACTGGTTACATTGTCCTGAAAAAGGTTTTTTTATAAACCGAAATGTTCGAACATCGACACTTCGACTAATAATTCTCCATCCATTGTAACATCCCGTGTTTTTTATACATTTTCTCTCTCTCTCTCTCTCTCTCTCTCTCTCTCTCTCTCTCTCTCTCTCTCTTTCCTTATATATATATATATATATATATATATATATATATAGAGAGAGAGAGAGATAGAGACAGAGACAGAGAGACAGAGACAGGCAGAGACAGAAAGACAGAGACAGAGACAGAAAGACAGAGACATATTCAGAGAGAGAAAGAGAGAAATTGCGCGTGGTCTAATGGTTTGAGTCGTAGGAAGTGGACTCGTCGACCTGAGTTCCAATCCTGGACGAGATTGTTTGCATTTTAGATAGAGCTAATACCTTTGGTAAGGGTATGAGTCCAACTACTCTTCCTCCAGCCATGGTTAAATAGTATTTAACCGTGGCTAAGTATCCAGTTTAGCAAAATAATATTTTACCTTGGATATTTATCCAGTCTAGCAAACTCTAAATCCAACCCCGTTAAACTCCGCTAAAGGAATTTACCTGGTTTCACATCTTGCTTATGTGGAGGGGTTGGTGCATATATATATATATATATATATATATATATATATATACCATTCCCTCCACATAATCAAGATGTGACACCTGGTCAATATATATATATATATATATATATATATATATCTTATTATAATGGAGATTGTGTGTTTTTCTGTCTGTAACCGAAACTATATTCCTACTCAAGTCACAATTCTCTTAGTTATTGACATAACATTCTCAATGATCTTATTTTTATTTAAACCACAATTATTAATAAAATTGTTTTACATTATTAATACTGTTAACCATATCTACATACTACCGATATGCAATTGTATTTATATATACAACAAAATAGCGGTTTACAATGTGAACGGGAAGGCTAATTTGCATATTGATATTAAAAAATCGAATTTAATAATATGTGCTTAGTATTATTGATTTCTAATTGTTTGGTTTTATTTTAATGAATATAAGCAAAAATCTCTTCAATGAATCTGAAATGAAATCCATTAACAAGAAAAGATAACTGTCATTTTATTCTTTACTTCCTCTTTTAACTAAATACTTAAATTAGAAAAAATAAAAATGAAAGACGAGAGTGATAGAAGAGTAACTTTCAGTTGTTCTATTTTTCGATTATACCCCCTCTGTTTCAAATCTTTTTATCTGCATTCTTATTTAGTTTCATTAGCCCTTCTAATTAAATACAATATCTTATTACATTAAAACTTAAATACTTGCACTCGGAGGGTGCATATATTTGCTAGTATATATAATTATGTGACGCTGGCAGCACGTAGTTCATGACTCTATATATCTCTCGACCATCTCTTCACTGCATCTAGTATCCGCACAGAGATTAGCAATGTAAGTCCATGCTGGTTGTTCCACTCTGGTGTGTCCATGTGTAGTTGTCCACAGAAGAACGTCAATTTTTTTTAGTTTGTTCTTACTTTTCTAGCAGTGTCCAGTTTGTCTTGTTTCATCTTATTTGGGCGATTCATGTGATTATACAGCCGTGCTTTACGGAGTGATGCTTCCAATTTGTTTTAATAAATATTTTAAAGACTGGGTGGGGGCGTTAAAATATTTACATTTACTTATCGAGAAAAGACTTAAGGAATATCGCTTTTATATCGTATTAACTTTCCGAGAAAAAACGCCTTCAAGCAGCTAGGGATTTATATAGTAGCTCAGATAGGGATTTTCAACAGGCAACGCTTCGGCCTCTGAAGCGGCTAAGTAAAATTAACAGCGTTGATCACTGGGGGCTATCCACCCAGGCAATACCCGCCCCCTTGATTTAAACGGATAGGTCTGGGATTATTGCCCCGTGCCTGAGGTGCCCTCTTCAGTGGGAATGCTGACGGGATCAATAAATCTTTCGTGCCTATCACCCATGAGCTTCGGCTTGTGGGTGGGCCCACATAAAAATGTCCTTGTTTCACGCCCTCATAAGTGGGATGAGAGGCAAAGGACAGGAGGCCAGGACGCATTTATGCGATAATACCCGAATTTTTTATTTCCTTTATTGGTCCTTGGATGCATTCTAGTTGATTTGTGTATGATTTAGTAACAATTTTTTTATATTCACCATTTAGAGTATGTCATTTTGATATCTCCTGAAGGGTGTAAACATGTTCTAGTTGCTACCAAATAGTATTTACATATATTCCATTTGGCAAGTGAGGACCGATCATATCATAGAGATTTACAGCTTTGTTTCTTGTTTCTACGTAGAGTCAGGCATGACTTTACTGAGATGAATCTGTAACAGTGATGTTGATAGCTTTTTGATTTAGTGCGTCCTGGGACGCACATATTCGCTTTGAATGAGTCCCCCAGAAAATTTATGGACCCTAATCAAAATGTCTTAATAGATTGTAAGGTTTTTATTTTTGATCTGGGGAAACAACTAAAGCCGTCTAACACCTAACTTGTAACCTGTCCTGTGTAATTCGTTTCTAAGAAACTATTGAAATGTATTTACAGTTAGCTTGAAATGGTGAGGGAAGAAAAAAGAATGAGACGCATGGATACGATTTTACTGCATGCTTTTAGTTTTGTGCGTCAGGGACGCAGGAGGACTATCTATATGCATCTCTGCTGTAATCAGTAGACACTCCTTCAAAAGAGGAGTGAGCCACAGAGTTCAGGATACTGTTTACCCTCTTCTTGTTTATTGATATATAATCTACGGTTCTGGGTTATTTGGGTGCGTTTAAGTCAAAAGATCGCCCTTCCTTTTCTGATAGTTGTATTTAGGCATACAAGCCTGTTCTCAAGAGAAATATCGGTTAGAGGTTAAACCTTCTTTTGCGGGAGATGTGTACAGCGAATGTATTATTTTCGTCTTTGCCTATTTAAGCATTCATGCCCTCCTTAATGATCAATACGTTGCGTTTAGTAATGTGTCGCACTAGAAAAGATAGCTCATTGTAAAATGTAGTGATTTGCATTTCATCACTGGCTTTAGTGGGGCTATTGAACGAGACGATTGTTTTGCACGAATTTCCGTTAAATGTGGTACTCATCATTCTCGGTTGGATTTTCTTTATGTTGTTAAGTGATTTTAAAATACGTGGACTGGAAATATTTATCTACCTCCTATGGTGGCATTCAAAGGGTTTTTCGAAGTAGATGCCGACACAAAGTTCCACCCATTACCATTTCCATGATGTTTTTAGCTCTAGTTCGCGAGAATAATGGTTATATCTATGTTCTTGTATGCATAAGATGTCTATATTCATATTCATATCGGCTGCTGACGCTGTTAGCTCCGGTAGTTGATTTATTGTTTTTAATGCTCTAACGTTAAAAGTTGCGAAGTTGAATGTTTATATATATATATATATATATATATATATATATATATATATATGTGTGTGTGTGTGTGTGTGTAGAGAGAGAGAGAGAGAGAGAGAGAGAGAGAGAGAGAGAGAGAGAGAGAGAGAGAGAGTTTGTAGAGAAAGAGAGAGAGTTTGTAGAGAAAGAGAAAGATAGTTTGTAGAGAAAAGAGATAGAGAGATAGAGTTTGTAGAGAAAGAGAGAGAGAGAGAGGGGCTTTATATATAGAGAGAGGGTTTGTATAGAGAAAGTGGGTTTTGTAGAGAGAGAGAGAGAGAGAGAGAGAGAGAGAGAGAGAGAGGAGAGAGAGAGAGTGTGTGTGATGTGTTGGAGAGAGAGAAAGAGAGAGAGAGAGTGTGTGTGTGTTTTGTAGAGACGGAGCGAAACAGAGAGAGACAGTGTGTGTTTTGAGAGGAGAGAGAAGAGAGAGAGAGAGAGAGAG
>CM042152.1:50392628-50397628 GCA_023376005.1 Doryteuthis pealeii
TTTGTTTTTTCATTATATCTTATTCATACTGTCGGATTAATTTCCATTTTATTTTCACATATATATATATATATATAAATATAATTTGATAAATTGCTTTTGAATCATTGTTATGTAAAGTATATTATCTAATATATAAACGGGAGATTTTGGTATGTACGTGTCGACGTATAACTCCAAAACGGAGTTCACTCAGATTCAAAATATTGCATACACATTGATATCTTTCTAACTAAGAAACACTCTAAATTTGGTCATTGATTTTTACTTGTGATTTGTTTTTTAATTTTATTTTAAGAACCCCCTGGAGTTTCGAAAAATCTTTTCGTCCGCTCACGGACTGGGTAATTTTGCTAGTTATTTATATATTTGAAGGCAATTACAATGCGTATATCGTATAAAATTTGATAATTATTGAAAATAATCATGACAAGCAAACCCGGTGAATAAAGTGCGCCACGTAGAACACCGTACAGCTGTTTCAACTTTATTAAGTTTCATCACCATATACACCGCTGATGAGACTTAATAAAGTTGATATATAACCGTTTGAGCAATGAGTAACAACGTACTATTACATATATATATATATATATATATATATATATATATAGATGAGAGAGAGAGAGAGAGAGAGTAAACTACAGACACGTGTTTTCGAGGTATCACCTCTCATCAGTATAGTTATACCATTTATATATATATATATATATATATATATATATATGTATATATATATATATATATATATATATATATATCACTCTTTTAGAATTATTCATGCTCACCATGACTACGTATTTTTATGTAAAAAGTTATTTTGAGCTCACAATAAATGAAGGTCATATCAATTTTTGGACAAATTCAGACACCAAGCTTTTTCCCAGCTTTCCACACTGCAACTCATTTCGCAACCTTTTCTCCATGAAAACACAGCCGCCCACAAGACCGACCTAAATATTACTTGGCAGCCGGCCTTTTTATAAAAGGTGGCTGAGTGTGGCGTAAGACTCTAAAGCTTTTAAAAGGAGAAGGCAAGCAGCACAAAATTTGGCAACAAAGTAATATCGACCTTTTTTTTTAGAGAGTTGCATTATTCCCCTTTATATTTGGGTGCCTGTGTTTTCCAACCTTGACATTTCGGGATAATTACGGAACCTTTCATTTGCAGTCAGATTATAAATCAAATATCCGTAGATACCTACAAAAAATACTTATGCAGATAGACAATTTGTTGGTTGGTTGGATTTTACGACATGTAAACACATTGATTTATTTTTGCCGAAAAAGTTTGTTTTATTGATTCTAATCGTTTCTCATTTTTTTAAACCCAATTTTTTAAAGACATTTTTGGATATTCATTTTTTCTATTGAACCCATAGATATAACCCTAAGAGGTACTACCACTCCGGATCGTACCCACAAAAAATAAATGCTTACGCAGATATACAAATGGGTTGGTTCATTTTATGCCGAAAAGATTTTTGTTTTATTCATTTTTATGTTTACTTACATTTTTAAACCCAATTTTTTAAACACTTTTTTGGAGATTCATTTTTTCTATTGATGTGACACTAAGAGGTACTACCACTCCGGATCATACCTCCAAAAAATGCACACTTACGCGGATATACAATGGGTTGGATTTTACGGCATGTAAACACATTGGTTCATTTTATGCCGAACAATTTTTGTTTTATTCATTTATATGTTTACACAAATTTTTAAACCCAATTTTTTAAACACTTTTTTGGAAAGTCTTTTTTTCTATTGAACCCATAGACCCTAAGAGGTACTGATACTCAGAGTCATACCTACAAAAAATACACACTTACACAAATATACAAATGGGTTGGATTTTAGGGCATGTAAACACATTGGTTCATTTCATGCCGAAAAATGTTTGTTTTATTAATTTTTATGTTTACTCATACTTTTAAACCCAATTTTTTAAAGACATTTTTGGAAAGTAATTTTTTGTATTCAACCCATTGATGTGACACTTAGAGGTATTACCACTCTGGGTCATACCTACAAAAAATACATGATTACGCAGATATACAAGTTGGCTGGATTTTACGGCATGTAAACCCATTGGTTCATTTTATGCCGAAGAAGTTTTTGGTTTATTCATTTTTTATGTTTACTCATATTTTTAAACCCAATATTTTAAGCACATTTTTTAAAATTCATTTTTTCTATTTAACCCATAGATTGTGACCCTAACAGCTACTACCACTCCGACTCATACCTACAAAAAATACCTATTTACGCAGATAGACAAGTTGGTTGGGTTTTACGGCATGTAAACCCATTGGTTTGTTTTAAAAAACGTTTGTTTTATTCATTCTTAATGGTTACCCATTTTTTAAACCCAATTTTTTAAACAATTTTTTCTATTTAACTCATATTACGCAGTTAAACACTTGGTTGTTTGGTCGATTAGATGTTATGGCATGGAAACACTTCCTGGGTTATTTTATGACGAAGACGTTTTGTTTTATTGATTCTTGATATTTTATCATAAATCAAATGTTCTTAGATACCTACAAAAATACATTACGCAGATAGACAATTGGTTGGTTGGTTGGTTGGCTGAATTTTACGGCAGGTAAACCCATAGGTTTATTTAATTCCGATTTTTTTTGTTTTATTCCTTATTAGTGGTTACTCATTTTTTAAAACCAATTTTTTAAACACATTTTTGGAAATTCTTTTTTCTATTTAACCCATATTACACTGATAGGCAGTTAGTTTGTTCATTGGATTTTACAGTATGATAAACTTGTTTGGTTATTTTATGAATAAGACATTTTGTTTTATTAATTCTAGAGTTTTTTAAAAATCATAAATCAAATGTCCGTAGATGTCTACAAAAATACATGCTTACGCAGATAAACAATTGGTTAGTTGGTTGGGTTTTACGGCATGTAAACCCATTGGCTCATTTGATGCCAAGTACGATTGTGTTGTATTCATTCTTAAGGGGAACTCAATTTTTATTTAAACTCATTTTTTAATCACATTTTTAAACATACTATTTTTTAATTTATGTTTCTTCTATCTAAAACATAGATGGGATCCTAACAGGTACTACCACTCCGTGTCAGAGTGGACCAGGGAATAATAGGGATTAAAAGGTACTCCAAATTTCCCAGAACTCCAGCATTATAACTTTTCCATCTGATATCGTTGAATGTCATGCCCAGGACAATAAGACCCTCAGCCATCGCCTTCTAGCACATATATGATAAAAACGGGTTGGGGATTGGCTTAAGGGAAATAAGGTTGGGACAATCATATAGGTGGTAATGCTTGACGTGACCAGCCGATTGATGATAGGGGGTCTCTCATAACGTCCAAAGTGGAATGCTGCATGTTATGGAGTTTTTTAACCACCAGGTTTCCAAACTTAAGCATCGCGGGTCACCACCACGGCCAACAGGTTGTCCTATTAGGTGGGGTGGGGGTCGGGGGTTCTTACCACTCTGCAGAGTTGCAAGTAGTGTATTCAGGGCCGAACCATAAAGGTGTTATTAAATCCGCACGCATTCAAACATGCAATTAAAGCTATGTAAACGTGTTTACTATCAGATCTTTGATGAGGCGTCTTAGCAAAACAATAACAGGAAGAAAGTAATGCCTACTCTAGTGTAAATATAAAAATATGAAGAGAGGCATCATGCTTTCTATAATATATGGGTCTTTAATAAATTTAAGTTATAAGTACTGATCTATTTCTCTGAATTTTTAGGATGAGGCTTGATGATTAGTATTATTTGGATTATTCGAACTATTGTCCTCATTATAACAATGAGGACAATAGTTCAAATAATCCAAAAAACTATCAAATAATCCAAATAATACTAATCATCATGTTATCTGTACACCGTTTCGGCCGATGTACCTTTCGGTCTTCTTCAGGTATTTGTTGTCGAACTCAGGAGCCTTCTCGAACTCTAGAAAATGGACACATAGCGTAGTGGATAAAGGCGTTGGTGTAAGACAGTTCTAAGTGACAGTTTTCTCTAGGCTGCAGGTTCAATCCTGGTCAAGGGTGACAGTAACATAAAAATAATGATAATTAACTTAACACATGTACCCCAGCTATGGTTCGTGGAATGAGAACAGGAGGCCCCCGTAGATTAAATAAAGTGGGTTTAAAGTTCTGTAATGGCTCCCTATTACGACAAGAAGGTTCCCTAGTTCGAAAAGAAGGTTCCCGAGTTCGAAAGGCTCCAGAGTCCGAAAAGAAATACCTGAAGAAGACTGGAGGGCACACGGCCGAAACGTTGTACAGATAACAATAATTATGAGAACAATAGTCCGAATAATCCAAATAATTATAAGTACTGATCTATATCAATTATTGGGGAGGTTTTGTTTATCTTTTTTTCTATCGACGGCTCTTTTGATATCGAGCTTACAAATTAGATATGCATAATTATTGAACTGAAGGGGAAGATTTGATCGTAAGTAATTGTTTTTCATGGCAGATAGCGATCTTTCATAGAGAGGCGGTCTTTAACAATTACTGTAAAATATAAGTTATCATACTGGAATCAAATTTACAAGTTTCATAAAAGAATAATGAAAAAAAAGTTGGATCTGTGGATATACGACCGTATGATAATTTAATTATTACAGCGTTTGATATGAACAATTATGATATTTCGGACCGTTGTCCTCATCTTTATTGCCTCTCAAATACAACGTTCAGACCACTGTAACCTCGGGCTCTGTTTTAGGTGTTGTTTTATTCACGAGGTTGCGTCAAAAAGTAATGCCATTTTCTTTAGTTCATGTGAATTTTTTAAATATATAAAAATAAGGCTTGCTCAGAGCAAGAATCCTACATGGAACACACAACTTGACAATCGACAATGTCCTCCCTTGACAATGTACTCCTTACTTGGGAAAGGTATGAATCCAACTAGTCTCCCTCCAGCTATGGATAAATAGTAGGGCGGACTGGACTTTTTATCTCGGTTAGGCAACAA
>CM042152.1:50402628-50405128 GCA_023376005.1 Doryteuthis pealeii
TTCATGTATAGGGATGAGACTAAGATATTTGCCAAGAATGAAAAAGCACTAGAAATCCAAACACAAACTATTAGGAACTACCTACGGCCTATTGGTATTATCTGCATTATTCGGACTGTTGTCCTCATCTTCATTGTTATCTGTACAACGTTTCGACCGATGTGCCCTCTGGACACATGGCCTAGTGGATAAAGGAGTTAGGTTAAGACAGTTCTAAGTGACAGTTATCTCTGGCCAAGGACAGCAGTAACATGGAATAATAATTAACACAGCTTAACGCCTCTACCCCAGGTATGGTTAGCGGAATGAGAATAGGATACCCCCGTGGGCCGAATAAAGGTTAGGTTCAAAGTTCCGTGATGGCTCCCTATTACGACATGAAGGTTCCCGAGTCCGAGATGGTTCACCTGAAGAAGGCTGCAGGGCACATCGGCCGAAACGTTGTACAGATAACAATGAAGATGAGGACAATAGTCCGAATAACGCAGATAATACTAATCCTCAAGTCTCACTAAAAAATTCAGAGAAATACGGCCTATTGGAATAGAAATGTTTGAACTGTTCATTTATAATAAGACAATGACAGTTCTATCCTTTCTTTTGTTTAATGGAAGGAATAGAAATGCCCAATCAAAGAAAACATTAGAGGAAAACAAAAGAGAAAGGCGGTTTCACTTAGCCCGAAATTTAGTTCATCACTTGTTACTCTCCCGATAAGTAACTGACTATCTCTTTTTATTTAAATCTACAAGAATAGTGTAAGACAGTTTCTCGCACCTATATATATTTACCAACCCCTCCGCACGAGCAGGATGTCACACAAGGTCAATATCTTAAGCGGAGTTCAACAGGTTTGAATTAAGAGTTTTTCTTCTCCTAGACCAGCAGCCTAACCAAAGTTAAAGAACCCGGTCTGTCCTACTATTTAAACCATAGCTACCTAATTTGGTATATATATATATAAAAATGTTGTCGGAGTGGCATAATGTCGGTATATGACAATAAGAAACTATGGACTGGAGTTGTATGTGCTGTGCACGAGTATATGTTTATATATATTTATGAACGTAAGTAGGATGTGACACAATGTCAATTTCTTGATCGGAGTTTAACGGATTTGAATTCAGAGTTTTGTTGGAATATTTTGGATACATATATAATATATATATATATATATATATATATATATATATTTACCAACCCCTCCGCACGAGCAGGATGTGACACAAGGTCATTTTTAAGCGGAGTTTAACAGGTTTGTATTCAGAGTTTTCCTTCTCCTAGACTGGTTGCCTAACCAAGGTTAAAGAGCCCAGTCAGCCCTACTATTTATCCATAGCTGAAGGAAGAGTAGGATTCATACTTTTCCCAAGGGTATTAACGCTAAGTGAAATGCAATTACACATCTAGGATTTCAACTCTGGGCTACGAGTCCATTTCCCATGACTTTATCCATTACACCACGCGCAAGAGTTTTCGTAATTGACCTTTTGTTGTCGGTCACACAGCTGGTCACTAGGGTGGAATTAATATTGAATCAATATTTCACAGTCTCTCAGTCATCCTAAACTGTCTTGCTCAATTTAGGAACATGCTCCTGAGATATGTCAATCTGCATAAGGGGAAGGGTCCTGTGACATAGTGGCCAAAATGTTTGACTGTGACATCGTAGTAAACAAGTTTCAATTCCCATCGCGCTATTATGCTCACTTTCGGATTAATATTGTTGGGAACAGCTTAAGCCCCCCCCCATCTCCCAATTATGGGTTAAATAGTACCACTACTGTTTTCTAAGGGCAGGTTTAGCTCAGTCGGTAGAGCATTCGGCTAGGAATCACAAGGTTCCTCGTTCGATACCGGCCCTCGCCAACTCAGCGTATGAGTAGCACAGTGATCTGTGCGGTAAAGTGAGGAGCTGATGGTAGGTGTGGTGCTCTACTTCAGATGCTAAAATAATCTCCATGGTCTAGCGATAGGGAAAAGGGGATAGACTCCTTAGCTGTCCGGCTGATACCGACATTACGCCACCCCGACGACTTTACTTTTTTTTTTACTGTTCTTCTACTTGGATGGATTTGGCATTAAATAACCCACGATAGTATATATGTCATTAAATAAAGAAAACAAACCAAACTAAATAAAACATAAAACTTCTTCGTTATTAAAACTGGAAGAATGTCCGTGGTGTAATGGCTAACGAACTGGATTGTGACATCGAAGTAAGCGGTTTCAAACTCCGGGCGCGCTTTTACGTACCCTTTCGGACTAATACCCTTAGGAAAGGCATGAGCCCACTCATCCCCCAGTTATGTGTTAAATACTACTACTACTACTACTCTTCATCTTCACGGATGGCTTTGGCATTAAATAACTCAAGAAAGTTGATATTTCATTAAAAAATAAACAGTTCTCCACAGGAGGATTTGTTTTGTTGGATTTACGGCATGTCAACCATTGTTGGGTTATTCTATGCCCAAGACTTTTGTTCTATTCAAGCTTG
>CM042152.1:50410128-50417628 GCA_023376005.1 Doryteuthis pealeii
TCGAAACAGAATTCTGTCAGCGAATTTTACATCATGTTTTTGTTTTCCTAAATATTTATTTCACACTGTCGGATTCACTTCCATTCATTTTTCATATATATATATATATATATATAATATATATATATATATATATATTATATAATATATGATTTAGCGAAAGATTAGAGGATTTCTAGTTATATTTCTTATGAAGGCAGTATATAATGAAGTGATACTGGACTCTGAAGCACATGTCCTTCACTTTTGTTTCCTGTTTCTCTTTCTTATTTACTCTTTGGTCACTGACAGCCATTTAAACGATACTTATATCTTTTTACCTAATTAAAGCATTTAAAAAATAATGAAAACATAAAAATAGCTTGACCTTATTCTTTAAAAGCTTGACCTGGTTTATTAAAAGTGCTGTCCTCCTTTTGATACAATTATTATTCGCAGGTTTTTGGTCTGCATCAGATATATTCTATTCATCTTAAGGGCGGATGTATAATGATTAACTCTTAAGGATCAGCTAATAACAACACGTGTAAACCAGAAAATGGCAGTTATTTAAGTATACCGGCCCTCGTCAACTCAGTGTATGAGTAGCACAGGGATTTGTGCAGTAAATTAAGGAGCTGATGGTAGGTGTGACGCACCACCCGAGATGCTAAAATAATCTAGACTAATCTGGTCTAGTGCTAGTGAAAAGAGGATAGACTCCCTCGTTGTCTGACTGATACCGACATTAGGCCACCCCGACGACTTTTACTTTTACTGTAGTATATCCACAGGTACCATTAGTTTTCTTTTTAAATATTTGTCTTAGTTGTGTCTTTAAGAAATTATTTTTGTTCTGAAAGTTCAGCCAACGCATTAAATACTGTATTCGGCAAATATCTGTTGATTTTGCCAAGAGTAAAATGGGAAACTGCTGAATTCGAACCCTCAATCTCCGCTTACAAAATTGAGCTTTTGCACTATATATAATGTGTGGGCGATTGGTAAATTGTCTAAATATTGCAATAAAAATGAACATCTTTTATCAAGAACATGAAAATGTTTTTGATATTATTAATTCCAATGAAATATTGTACATATATTCGGTACAGTTTTTTTAATAAACTTTGTTTAATCTAGTCTACAAGATATAGTATATATATATATAAATATATATATATATATATATATATATATATATAATCTATTTATATATATAAATATATATATATATATATATATATATATATATTATCTATTTATGCAGGATAAATAGATAATTAAATTATTTTTAGCTTTTGTTTATTGGTTATTGCCGGGTACCTCTGCGAGTCCTAAGAGAAATGTTAAATATTTTGATAGTTTTTCTCATCGTTGTGTATTTAAAATTATGTTTTTGTTATGTGTGGCGGAAAAGCAAACCATCGAATCAAGTGGTGAGATAGATCACATCAATATACCTGCAACCTTAGGCGACGAAGCAAAAATTCGACTTAACTTATTTGTAGAAGATGATCGAATTTGCAACAACAATGCCTCGTTGCGATCTTGAGAAGCAAGTTTAATGTGAAGAAAACCTCGTAGGTCTTGTAATAGTAGTAGAAAAAAAGGAAAAATAAAAATAATCTAATATCCCTGTACTGCCAGTCGGCTCTGATACATTACGAATACCTAACAAAAGTGAAGGGTGCTTAAAACTAGCAGGTAATGTGAAATGAATTACTTATGGGCCGGGTTAGCTCAGTCGGTATAGCGTACGGCTAGGAACCACAAGTTTCCTAGTTCGATACCCACCCTCGATAACTCAGCGTATGAGTAGCACAGGGATCTGTGCGGTAAAGTAAGGAGCTGATGGTAGGTGTGGCGCTCCACCTCAGATGCTAAAAAAATCTCCTTGGTATAGCGCTAGTAAAAAGGGGATAGACTCCCTCGCTGATTGGCTGGTACCGACTTTAGGCCACTCTCATGACTTTACTATATTACTTATTCAACCAATCGAACGAGAGATAAGGGTTAATCGCAACAAAACAACAACAACAATAATATAAAAAAGGGGTTTCTTGTCGAATTCGGGGGTCTTCATTATCCAGTTAGTCACATGGCATAACGGATTAGAATTACATTTCTAAGTGACAAGGTTGCAGGTTCAATCCTGGCCAAGGGTGATAATAACATAGAATACTTAACACAGCTTAACTCCTGTACCAGGTCATGGTTAACAGAATGAGAATAGTCTACTTAAGTGAATTGAATAAGTGGTTCGATTCGAAGTTCCGTGAAGGCTCCCGATTACAAAATGAGGGTTCCCAAGTTCGAAGAGAAGGTTTCCGAGTTCGGGAAGGTTACCGAGTCCGCTAAGAAATGTTGTATACCCTTTCTTTACTTCTATTATTCTTCTGCTCATCTTTGGTATCTTACATTCTTCTTCTAGCGTCTGGACTTCGTCTTGCTGGTTGGTCGTCCTTGATTCATTTCTTCTTCTAGGTCAGTCTTGTTGCAAAGACATTCATCAACCACAAAACCATATTATTTATTTCAACCTTTATTTACTTAACTAAACATATTTCTCTAACTAAACACAACGCGCGTGTGCAGTGAGCGACAGCTAAAGCAGATATATCTTATCTGCCTGACGTCCAAGCTGAAACTGAGAGCCAACCAGGTCCCACGTGACTTCACGTATTTCGCGGGCTTTCTGTAATATTCCAGGAAAGTCCCGCCCATGATATAAAAAGGGCCATTCCTTCAGAAATACAGGGGGTTGACAATAATCTATGCATAGATTATGTAACAGAAACACCTGAAGAAGCCGAAGGACTCATCAACCGAAACTTTGTGTAGATAACAATAAAGATGGGGACAATACACCCAATAGTACCCAAATAAAAAATTATGAAGCCTCATCTAAAAAAATGAGAGAAATAGTATAATAAACGCACTGTTCGAGTTTTTCCCCCTTCTGAAGTAAGTCAGTATTTTCGGAAGATTTTTCCTAACGTGTGTAACAGTCAAGGTTAGCCAACGCATTAAATATTGAATTGGCAAAAATCGGTTGATTTTGCCAAGAGTAAAACGGAAAAACTATTGTCAGCGTAAACAAATCTATCAAGTGTAAAGTTTATCTATGAAAACTCCATCAGCTTTAGACTAGATTGTCTTTGGTGGTGGGGCCCCTAGGGGACAGGTTTAAACAAGATTGTCTTTGGCGAGAGGAGACAAGTTGACAAGCAAAATGCGTAGAATATATATAATATAAAGAAAGAATGGGAAGAAATAAGACATGCTACACAGAAATATATATATATAAGAACGAAAGTGAGTAGAGAAAGAGAGAGAGAGAGAGAGAGAGAGAGAGAGAGAGAGAGAGAGAGAGAGAGAGAGGGGGGAGCTAGGGTGAACGTGCGGAAGCGATAACGCTATTCTGTTTCAATAGGACATAATGAAAATATTAAATGAATTATTATTATTTACTCATTTTGAGTTTTCACATCAGCATTAGCTGATGGTCTTTCACTGGAGTCTGAGTGACAGTAAGTCTCCTCAGGTCTCCAGGACTCTTCTGAGTATTCTGGCAGATTTCAGCCATGCAGTGTTCTGAATGTTTCAATTCTTTTCTGATTTCCAAACTTTCCAAACCCTTTTCCAATCCTTTTGGGACCGTTCCAAGTGCACCAACTACAATTGGTATTATTATTATTATTATTATTATTATTATTATTATTATTATTATTATTATTATCTCAAGAAAGAAAAAAGAGTGCGAGAGAGTTAAATCAAATTATTATACTTTTTACATATTGAATTTTTTAACAATAGCCCTTAAGTAAACATAGATAACGTTGTGATAATTAAATTATCATAATGTGGTATACACACAGGTCCTGCTAGTGAAAATCATTACTCTATGCCTTTGGTTCCAGATGTGAATATACAAGGAATTAAACTCGTAAGTCAAGTTACTACGATAAAAGTAAATTACGTAAAAGAATACATTTCTTAGAAATCAGCATATATTTACCTAACCCCTCCACCACAAGTAGGATTCGACACAAAGTGAATCCCAAAGCACAGTTTAACAGATCTGAATTCAGAATGTTCCTTCTCCTAGACTAGTGGTTCTCAACCGGGGTTCATGTGGACCCCCAGGGACCATATAACATTTTTGGGACCCAGACAAGCAAAATGTATTTAACTATAAAATTACAATGGGATTTTAAACATCGAATGGTGACCAAAGTAAATTAGAATTAAAAGGGGTCCATAGGTAAATAAAAAAAAGAGTTGAGAACCATCGTCCTAGACCATTTCCCATACTGTTTACTTATAAATCGATGGAGAATATTTTGATATCATACCTTTCCCAAGGGTAATAACACTATGTGAAATAAAAACAGCCTAGTCCAGGATTTGAATTCGGGTCGCCGTGTCCATTCCCTATGACAATAACCTTTTTACATGATGTGTACTTTCATCAGATATAAGGAAATTTCTGTATTATTTGTAATATTGTATATTCCTCATTGTTTTTGTTATGAAACAATCAATTTTTGCCAACGCATTAAATATTGAATTGGCAAAAATCTGTTCAATTTGCCAAGTGTAAAATGGGAAAACGATTGTTAGGGTAAACAAACCTATCATGTGTAAAGTTTATCTCTGAAAACTCCATCAGCTTTCAACTAGATTGTCTTTGGCGGGGGGAAGGTAGGGTATGGGACAGGTTAACAAGTATAAGGCATATGATATATATAATATGAAAAAGAGCGGGAAGAAATAGGACATGCTACAATATATATATATATATATATATATATATATATATATATATAAGAAAGAAAGTAAGTAGGTGAGAGAGAGGAGGGGGTGAACGTGCTGAAGCGATAACGCAGATCTGTTTCAATCGGACATAATAAAATATGAAAAGAATTATTATTATTTTCACTCCTTTTGAGTTTTTCACTGGAGTCTGAGTGACAACAAGTGTCCTCATGTCTCCAGGACTCGTGTATTATAGCCGATTGCAGCAGTGCAGTGAAAGTCGTCGGGGCGGCCTAAAGTCAGTATCAGCAAGTCAGCGAGGGATCCAATCCCCTTTTCAATAGCGCTAGACCAAGGAGATTGTTTTGGCGTCTGAGGTGGTGCACGACACCTACCATCAGCTCCTTACTTTACCACACAGATCCCGGTGCTACTCATATGCTGAGTTGGCGAGGACGTGTATCGAACTAGGAACCTTGTGGTTTCTAGCCGAACGCTCTACCGACTGAACTAACCCGGCCCCTTACTGTGTATTCTAGCCGATTGCAGCAGTGCAGTAGTCTATTATTATTTACTCCTTTTGAGTTTTCACATCAGCATTAGCTGATGGTCTTTCACTGGAGTCTGAGTGACAGCAAGTCTCCTCAGGTCTCCAGGACTCTTCTGAGTATTCTAGAAGATTGCAGCAGTGCAGTGTTCTGAATGGTTTCAATCCTTCCTCTGATTTCCAAACTTTCCAAACCCTTTTCCAATCCTTTTGGGACTGTTCCAAGTGCACCAACTACAATTGGTATCACTTTGACTTTCATATTCCATAACTTTTTCAGTTCTCTGGCAAGGTCCAGATATTTGTCCATTTTTTCATTTTCCTTTCGCTTCACCCTGTGATCTGCTGGCACTGCAAAATCCTCCAGTTGGCAAGTTCTTTCTCTTTTTTTTAATCAACACTAGGTCTGGTCTTCTTGCTGGGATAAGGTAATCCGTTTTTATTTCAAAGTCCCAGAGAATTTTATATATTTTTTATACCATTTTGTTGTATGGTCAAAATTTAATTTTTTGCATAATTCCCAGTGGATCACCTTCCCAACCCAGTCATGTCTAGTTATTATTATTATTATTATTATTATTATTATTATTATTATTATTATTATTATCTTAATAAAGAAAAATAAGAGTGCGAGAGAGTTATATCAAGATTATCATACTTTTTACATATTGAACTATTTGCAATAACTCTTAAGTAAATATATCAAGCATTGTAATAATTAAATTAACATAATGTGGTATACACACAGGTACTGTTAAGTTTTTCTATATTTTTCATAGATTTGTCTTTTCAAAAATTATGTTTTTGTTATGACACAATCAAGTTTAGCCAACGCATTAAATATTGAATTTGTAAAAATCGGTTGATTTTGCCAAGAGTCAAATGGGAAAACAATTGTTGGAGTAAACACATCTATCAAGTGTAAAGTTTATCTATGAAAACTCCATCAGCTTTAGACTAGATTGTCTTTGGCGGGGGTGTGGTGGGGGTAGGGGGTCAGGTTTAGACTAGATTGTCTTTGGCGGGTGACGGGATTCAGAGGAGACAGATTGACAAGCATAATGCGTATAATTACAATAGAGATACGACTACGAAAGACAAAAGAGTTAAATGTGCATATTTAAGTGCTTCGACGTTGTCAGCACACCACTAATTGTTTTGCGATAATGTCTCGCCAAGTTTGCCTATTACGATAAAATCTATTGGAAATATATTTTCTTATACAAAGATCGTTCGTGTTAATACCGTCTGTTGAATATCACGTCTACTCACGTCTGCTTCCTACTAACGCTCTCTTTTAAGAAGGAAAAAAAAGGCGTACAACAATCACAAATGAGTTGTTTATATGCTGTTAGCATTTTGCCTTTAGTGTTTAGACGCATTTAAATCTGACACACACACACACACACACATACACACACACATGTACACACACACACACACACACATATATATAATATATATATATATATATATAATATATATATATATATTATCTTTAGTGAATCTCAAGTTTTCTGAAATATGATAAAATGTTAGAAATGATAGTGAATTTTGTTTTTATTACAGTCCACACATTTTTATGAATATCACCGTCTTTGTCTGGTTTCTTGTTTGAACCTTTGACCATATATATATTATATATATATATATATATATATATATATATATATATATATAACCACGCGTTTCCATAACACACAGACAACATACATATATATTTATAAGTCCACAATATATATATATATATATATATATATATATATATAAAAAAGATAAACCGAATGACTTACATAAACCTACTAAAAGTTTCGCTTAGTGCTCTTCAGGGCTAAGAGTCGGATCTTAGCCCTGAAGAGCACTAAACTAAACTTTTAGTAGGTTTATCTGAGTCATTAGGTTTATCCTTATCATTTGCTCTACTTAGGTATGGAGCACTTTTTACTTATAAGCTTTTGTATGAATATATATATATCTTATATATATATATATATATATTATATATATATATATATATATATATATGTAAATTGTTTTTTCTTTTGGCCAAATATTGTACGAATAGATTATTTTTGGTTGGTACGATTATCTTGGTCTTTTCTTTTTTTTTCCCAAAAAATTTTTCTCCCCCGGTGCTGTTTGGTAGTATATGTTTACAATCAAACTATTTGCTGATTTTTTACTCACCGCCAGGATTTACCAACAAGTCTGGTATA